>OX596334.1:2576669-2997930 GCA_951394405.1 Coprinellus micaceus | reverse complement strand
ACCAACGTCTGGTGCGTTTGACCCCTGTGACACTACCACCCGTCACAGTCACGCTCCAGCGCCAGCCAAACGTGACCAACGCGTCGCGCTCTCCTTCGTTTATCACCACCACCACCACCGATTCAATGCGTGATCGGCTATTTCTCTTTAAAATGATCATTTCTTACACCCCTGTACCGTCATGTCACCATGTCGAATACACCGATTACCGCCAGCACCCACCAATGCTCGAAAGAATTGAGCTACAAGAATCTTCAAGCAGCTCGCGAGGCGAAGGGGGAAGATGGCTACGATTCTCTCGAAGACCGGGCGCTCATGGGAAAGAAGTTCGAGGAGGGCTTCGGGGCACCTGCACGCAGCTGGCAGCTGGACGTTGGTGAAGCGGTTTGCTTGGAGCTCGATACAATCCTGATCGCGGGAACGGGAGAGGGCAAGACTATCCCTTACATGCTCCCACTTCTGAGGAATAAGAAGCATAAGGCTCTCATTCTCTCCCCTCTGAAGGTCTTGCAGGAGGATCAGGTCAGGAGATTCAAGGAGATGGGGATCGAAGCGGCTGCTGTGAATGGAGACACTTGGTCTCCCAAGCTGAAAAGGGTGTGTCGTGTATATCCTCTACTCTACGTCCCACTCACTGGGTTTAGATGCTCGAAAATGGGCAAATTCAAGCCATCTTCGCATCTCCAGAGATGTGTCTCCAGCACCCAGAGTTCCGTGCCTACCTCAGCGAGGCTTCCTTAGCCCAAGAGATCTCCATGATTGTAGTCGATGAGGCGCACTGCATCTCGCAATGGGGCGGTGAATTCCGCAAAGACTATGCCAACCTCGACCGTCTCCGCGCCTTTTTCCCCACTAGTGTCCCATTCTTAGTTGCATCTGCAACGTTGACGCCCGCCGCCCTTCGTGACATTCAAACCAACCTGAACATCCAGCTTGACAAGTTGTTCTTCCTGAACCTTGGGAACGACCGCCCAAATGTCACCATGTCAGTCCAGCATGTTAAATCACCTACCGACTACGACGCCATCCTCCCTCTCATCAAGAAAACTGATGGTGCCCCCGTGTTCTCCTCCGACCTCAAAAAGACGATCGTCTTTGTCAACTCGGTCGTCTCCGCCCAGAAATGTGCGCGGTTCATCAAGGCCCAGCTACCAGTCCACCTGCGACCCTACGTTGACGTCCTTCACTCACTCCGCACATGTCGATCCAAACGAAGGGTGATGAAGAAGTTGAAGAGGGGCGACATTCGGGTACTGATTGCGACTGAGGCTGCTGGCATGGTAAGGAATATGTTTTCATTTATGCTTCAGGCTGTTAACTCTCCGCATGCAGGGCGCCGACATCCCTGATATTGAGCAGGTGCTACAACTCGGCGTCCCCAACTCGCTTACAGTATGGATGCAACGCGCTGGACGGGCAGGACGATCAAGAGCTATCCAGGCCCGTGCCATCTTGCTTGTAGAGCCGTCCGTATTCCAGGTTGTTAAGCATGCCGAAGAAGAGGATGACCCTGGGGGTTTAGAGGATGAGGGAGACGAGACAACAACAGAGTACAGGAAGAAGGTTGAGGATGCGTTGAGGCTTTGGATTGAGACAGGGAGCTGTCGGCGAGACGTAGCTGATGATTATTTTGGGTGCCCGCCATGGACAAGGAAAGGCAAGCCATCTTATATATGTCCCCTTTCACCACAATCGTCTAAGTGTATCTAGATGTGACTGGTGCTTGCTGTGACAACTGCAGCGGAGAGCACCATGCCCAAAATCCACCATCTCAACCACCCATTCCACCACGACCACAGACCCCTGAGCACCCAACGTCCCCTCCTGGCAGTGCCCCAGGCTCCCCCAACAAAAATGGCAAAAGGCCGATGTGTCCGAAACCACACCCGCTTTTCGACGACACCGCTGAGAAGCCCGAGCCATCGAAGGCAAAGAAGAGACAGAAAGAGCGCCTACAGAGCGCGAAGGATGCACTAATCAAGTTTCGCTTTCTCGCTAAGTCTCGCTACATGCCCCCAACTTCATTCATTGCATCTGTCATCTTCCCAGACCGACTTCTCAACGCCCTCGCCTCAAACATCAACATCGAAACTCTACAACATCTCGAGGACACCGCGGGATTGCCATGGGTGTTTGGCATGCGGAGGGTTTCTTGTGAGGAGGTAGTTGAGTCTGACAGCAATAGAGCAGGTGCCGGTGAGGGAACGGCCTATACCACACTGTTCGATAAGGCGTTGGAGGTTGTCCGAGCATTGGACAGGGAGGTTGAAGAGGCAAGGGATGCGGTGAAGCGTGCTCGACTTCAAAAGGCACATCAAACAGCTGAGACGAAGCGGGCAGCTGCAGAGGAGCGAAAACGGGAGAAGTGGGAGAAGGATCAGAGGGCGAAGGAGGTGCGGGACGCTGCGGCTCAGGAAAAGCAGGCACTTGAAGAGCAGCAACAAGCTGAGCGAGCTGCGCTCGGTTTCCTTGAGTTTGATTCGAGCTCCAGTCCTACACCATGGTGTCCGCCGACTGAAGCGCCTCCAATGTTCAGCATTCAACCTCTGGTACGCGGGCTTGTTCATGATTCAGACCCCATACTAATGGCATGATACATCTGTGTGTTTAGTTCAAGGTTACCCTACCCACAACATCTACCCCACAGAAGCAGTCCCGCCGCCGCAGGAAAACTGGCAAGGAGAATGCAGTTCCTTTGGCCAGCGCTACCGAACCTCCCTCTCCACCCACCACCAGCCCCATAAAGGTTAGGATTCCAGCACGCCCTACGGCTCGAAAACAACCTGGTCAATCAGTTTCCATCGGCGCCTCATCTACTACTCCGGACGACCCATTCTGCTCACTTGCAGATGATCCATTCGTGGTGCGGGGGCGGTTTGGAAGGCTCTCGAGCATGGCATCATCCTCAGTAGGAATTGCTGCACCCTCGCCGCTGGCTGCACCCTCCGCAGATCCTTCCTCATCAGAATCTGACCACTCCTCGGCGAGTGACCTTTCGAATGCACGCCCGCTATCCCACCTTGACAACAGGTGAGTCGCACATACCTTGTAGGCGCCCTCGCTGATGAAGTCTCTGGCCTGATCCTTCTTGTTGCTCCAGGTCTTCCGACCGGCCTGAACATGGTGAAGCTGTGCCGTAGCATAGCTCTTCCGCAACTTCTCAATGTCCTTCTCCCTACTGGGGACGGTATGTTTCTTCCCTCACACTAGAGTACCGAATTGCGCTTCAACAAAGTTAATGACATTTCGAATGATGGGGATGGCGGGATGAAGTCTTCTGAGGTACGGCCACTTGATATTTGGGCCTTCTGAGCGGTATGTGACCTTGATGTCCTTGATATTCATTTCCTGCGCCTTGTCAATTGGGCACCAGGTGTTGGCCTTTCCAGAGAAGTTAACGAGCCAGCAGTGGTGGCGAACGAAATCCCTATCTCATCTGTAAGTCCCGTTCTCCAAATAACGACTGTTTCACTTACGCAAGCTCCTCAGGCCACTCGCGATACAAGCCCTGCATCAACTCTAACACTTCCACAGCATACTTCCCATTCCCTCCCCCCACAAATCGGAACAAGAGGCTTGGTAGCATCTTCTCCAACATACCAACGTCACCACTCTTCACCGCTTGATCGAGCACAATGAAGTGAAGGGCATCTCGACACCACATCATCACCTGTCGGCGCTGCGCGTCAGGGTTGGGGGAAGCATCCATCGCATCGAGTGCTCCAGATGATGCCCTTGTCTCCATGATCTCGGCAGCATACCCCTTCAGCTGAACAGCTGAACAGCCTCGCAAGTCGGCAAGTGAGCCAACGCCCGCAACACCCAACCAATCCTCCCGCATGTGTGCTTCGGCAACCTCATAGATCGCCTCGACGAGATCATGATGGAAGGGCCCTTGAGTACGCACGTTATCCAATTTCTTCTTCCCCAACAACTCAAAGGCCTGTGCTAGACCGCGCCCCCCTTTAGTGCCCAAGTACTGCTTGTGCAACGAGTTTGCGTCTGCCATCTGCAGGTGCAACCACCCGAAAATGTAGTTTGAAAAGTCGAGGCGGTCGAAGGAGTTGTCTTCATCAGCCCGGAATACAAAAAGGCGGCGGAGGCGGTCAACGGTGAGTTGGTCACCAACCCAGGTGACGATTTTCTTGGTGGCAAGCTTAACCTTGTCCGCCAGGGTGTTGAATCCGAGTTGGCTGAGCCATTCATTTACGAGGCGACTGTTATCCTCATAGCTAACCTCTGGAATATTGACTGTTCCAAGAAGATATTGAAGAGTGACGTGTTCTGGCCCGTTAGGTAGCTGGTCGACGGGTGTCGGAGGTGATAGGGTTGCCGAGTCCTTCTCGGAATATGTCTTCACGTCGAATTCTTGGCTGTCCAGGAGCGTCCGCAGAACGACATACTTCATTTGCTCCTCAATTCGCGCCCCAGATTTGATATCGAGGTCCATTATGTCCAGTGCCGTGAGTGGATTCTTGATACCTTTGGCCCTCTGCTCCTTCAGTAGCTGATTCATCCCTTCTGATAGCTGTGCCGCATCCCGCTGAATATAGACTGTCGCTGCTGTCCCATGCCCCAGCTGGCTTTGGTTGTCCACCCGCTGAGAAAAGACTCGGAAAGGTATGTTCACGTTGTCGTACGAAATCACCCACGGAAACTCCTCCATCTTCCGTAGAACCTCGTCCCTGGCCTGCTTCGACATCCGATCCACCACCTCACATGCCCACTTGTGGCTCATAACAAGCCCAAGTATATGAAGCGTGTCGAAACCCTTGGCTGAGACCCCACGGAACTTGAGGTAGATTGAGAGGATTTTTGGGAGGAGATTGGAGTGGTGGGATCGGCGGTAGCACAGGATGGAAACAACGGTCAACATGACCTAACGGCAAGTGAGCGCATGCTTCTTCCCATTCGCAAAAATGATACAATACCTTCTCGTGGTCCTTCTGATTCTCAGTGTTTGTGGAGAGGGCATCGTTGAGGATCCTCCAGAGGACGGGCGCGTTTGACTGCATCAACCCTGCGATGTCCGCAATCTTCAGCTTCGTCAACTCCTCCGTATCCACATCCTTCCCAGCAGGGAGCCTGAGGAGTGGCCCGAGTACCTTGAGCTCACGTGTGATAATCTCCGTGGTTGTCTCAACGGCGAACGCCTCCGTCGCGGCCTTAGCGCCTGCTGGGCGCTTCATCCCTGCCAAGGATCGGGGTGGTTTATGCCACTTCTTCAGGATCTCTGGAAGCTCCTTGCTGTGCAGAAAGGTCGTTCTTTGGTGCTTGATGTCGACATCCCTGGTGGCTTCTGGGCTGCCCCAACTGACACCTTCTAGGAAAATGGGCAAGTCAATTCCGTGCTCGGTCATGGTGTTGATGGTTGCCTTGATGCCCTCAAGAGTTTTTTCTGGGGTCAATTTACTCTTCTTCAATGCTGTTGACCTGCGAGATAGGTCCATGTCCGCCTTCGCTCTCAAGTCTGGCTCGGGTGACGCGAATCTGACTGGTGACCCCGGGTTTGAGATGTCGGACCCCTCCTGTGAGCCGGCATCGGATCGGTCGTCGTCTGAGTAGATAGATTGGTACGATTCCATTGTGTTCGCAGTGTTGGTTGGGTCCGACATCGTTGTAGGAGGGAGGTTATTCAATTTGTCTCATTTAGAGGAATAAAGTGACACTCCAGTCCCCCCATGTCTCAGACCTCTGGAAGTTCCTCTCAGGGATTCATTGATATTATACACTATCTGCACTACTGAAAGGTAGAAACCCGCCTGACGAGAACTGATGTTACGCCGCCATTAGGCCCACAAAGAATAAGAAAAAGGTTGCCTCGACCGGGGATCGAACGCTGGCGCGGTTGCTTGGCTTCAAAGGGGCGGGTGGTAGTGTCACAGGGGTCAAACGCACCAGACGTTGTAGGGAGTGACAGCGTATTTGATCGCGTCGCCGTAGGTGGTCACCCCGAAACGGAAGGGTACGAGACAAATCAATAGTAAAGCCGGCGGACACCTGCAGCAACCCTGCAGGGCATTTGTTAACAAACCACCCTCCTGATGCAGTGGTTTTGTAAGATCGCCATTCTTGCTCATGCAGTGGCTTGTTTACAACCACCCCAGCCACTGGTGCTCAAAAGTGTCAAAAGCTTAAGTCCTGCCGGCGCTGTGGCCAAGCAACTTGTGTTGGTAACAGCAACATTGACAGGTGTGACGTGTCCTGTTCAATGTACAGTTCCATGCAAATGGTGCAGCCGATATAGGGAGTGTGAAGGAGTTGACAGAGGACGCAAATGCTCGCACAATGGGCAGGGACCATAGACGTGTATTACTATATCTATAATACCTACCAACTACTTCAATACTCTCAGAGCGTGGGCGATCTCAGGGGCATTCCTCCCATTTTCGGCACCGTGTGGTGCCGGAATTCTGTTTCCCTCCCTTTCCCCCTTTTGATACCCAGGTGAATGGCACCCAAACCCCCAGCAAACCGATCAATTGTCTGGCTGAGATTGGCTGTGAGTTTTTCTGGGCACCCAGCACTTTCACTGGGGCTCAGTCACCAGTGCTGTGAGGGTTTTGGTGAATTCCTGACTCAAAAGTCCGGCATTTCATCCCAAGTGGGGTCTCGTTGAATGCTTGCCATCTTCACTGGCCATGAAAATTATGTGTTGCTTCTCTGGGTGGCTTAGAAACAATTTCTTGTTCAATGGATGGGCATGTACAAAAGAAAATACAGACAGCTGAGACCAGAGGACTGAGCACACAACCATGGTGCCAGCAAGGTGGTGGTTGGAGGTGAAGGAGAGATTGATGGCTCCACCACCACCCACACTGATCCATAGACGACACCCTGTCCCTTCTGTCATCCTTCCCTTCGCTCAAGGTTTCCCACCTGAGACCCAGTGTCTTATGGTAGCAGGCACTTGCAACCGAGCAACCATGACTTTGAACCAGGTCATTACATTTTAATCAGGCTGTCCTCTTCATCAAGGGGAAGTTTGGGTGCCACACTATCAGCATTCTCTAGGGCTTGGAGGAGAATGTCAATGTCGGGCGAAGCCACAAACTGTTTGTTGACCTCTCCGAGCACCGTTAAACGCTTCTCATTCCTATCAACGTGGACCGCTTGTTGCAGGAACGATGGTTGCGTAGCTGGGTTAACCTAAGGGATTTCCGAGCCAAGGGTAAATAACATTGCAGCGAAAGGAAGCAAGGGGACGCACATCGAGGACGATACCATCACCCATGCGAATCTTCACGGCCCCGCTGCGGTAAACTTCGAGGCGGCCGATGAGGCCATCAAGGCGCTGGACTTCCGCACCCTCTGGGGGAACTGTTGACGCAGTCCTGGATGTCGCCGGGGTGGCGGCGGCTGGGGGCTTGACGTCGGGGCCAAAGGAGACCTTTTTAGCGCCCTCGGGGGTGGCATCTGCCATTTCTACATCTTCGGTGGTTGCCTGGGGCGTCTTGGGCCGGGGGAAGAAGGTAGGGAAAGGTGTAGGGAACTGGAAGAGATAGAGGCGTTCTTCACGTAGTGATGCGTCGTCCTACGAGGGTCAGGGTCAGTCAGAACACGAGTTAAAAGTATGAGAGGGCGACGGACTGAGTCGAGGTTCACTTGCGTTGCGAAATCTTCAATGACATCTTCAAGTTCTGGCTCTTCCTCCTCCTCCTCACTTTCGCTGAGATCTAGTGCGTTGGCAGCGTCAACTTCGCCAGCTAGGAAAAACTGTGAGCTATTCATGACTGGAGAAGCAGCTAGACCCACGAGTTTCTGGCTCGGCCCTTTCCCTCTTCACCTTCTTCGCCGGTTTCCTTTCTCTACGGATGCTCTCGGGTGCCATCCAATCCATAGTCCGTACATTGTCGATATCGATGATCTCCACCCCCTCATCTTGGTCAGAGTATACCTCCTCATCCTCTTCCGGCTTGACCTCCTTTCCCTTGCCCTTCAGGTCCAAATCCTTCCTCAAGGTCGGAGGGGCCGTTTTCGAAAGCCCCGCACCCAGAGAGCTGGACCCAGAGGTGCTTGGAGCGATGCTGGGTGCAAAGTTCGAGCGGGGAGTCGAGCGTCGCGACCCGGCGTTTCCTGCCATTGCGGGGCCCATGGCGAAGGGGCCGCTGGCGGTCATGACGACTGTTGGGGGGGCTCCTCGACCTCTGCCTCTGCCTCTTCCGGCATCTGCGCCCCTTGCAGCCCCACGCCCACGCCCACGTCCTCGTCCCTCAGTTTGAGCGGTGGCTGGGATGGCAGCGGGTGCCGGTTCCTAGAACGGGGTTAGGCTGGCGCTGGTTGGTTGGGTGTGTATACGACTGACTGGCTTTACTTCCCTGGAAACCGTTCAGCACTTCGTTTAGTGGGACGCAGCGGAAGACTCACTCCTTTTTGCGCCGCTGAGGAAGTGTGGGGACGAATTTGAGCTTGGACGAGCCTTGACGAGTGACATCGCTCGGCCTCTTGGCAAGGCTGCCAATGGCCTTCGCGGGTGGTGCCCCCGACCCTGAAGCAGAGGGAGGATCTAGGGGGAATGAGCGAGGGCAGGGGAAATAGACGCCCACGTACCTGGCATTGGTGGTGGTGTCGGGCAGAGGAACGGGATCAATGGCATCACGAGGATGCGGGCTGATATCCCAAAAATTGCGGTTGGGTGTTATCTCTCCCTCTCTCTCCCTTCCACAATGGTCCAGCATCTGCGGGTCACCTACAATGACATCCACAACCTCATCCGCGAGAGGACTCCAGAGATTGCCCTCGCCTTCAACCCAGATCTCTTGATCGCCATCGGTGCGTTTCCCTGGGCTGCAGACGCACTGGCGCTGAGGATTGGTCCCCTTATCTCCTAGGCGGAGGGTCAGTCGTTCTGCCTTGCTGAACTGACCGGACAGTGGCTCATACAGGCTGTTTTCCAGCGGATTCTTCCCTGCTCGTGTCATGGTGTGTTGCTCCATTGACCTGCCAACAATGCCGTCGAACCATACCTCTTTTAGCGAACCTTCCTTCGGGAAGAGACGAGCAAAAAGACCTTGCAGATCCAGGCTATCGGCCTCTCTCTCTACGAGGCCATCGACGGCGCCTCCGAGGAACAGATCGGTCACGAGGTCGTCCGGACGCAGTGGTTGTACGTCCATGTCTTCTGTGGTTTGAGCTGGGGAGGCTTATCGCGCTCTTAGGGGCGACGAGACTCGCAAGGGCCTCGTTGGAAAGAGGAACCTCATCGTGGTGTGTACACACTCACTCGCTAAATTTCGAAGGCCGAGCTTACTGACTCATTCTGCAGGACGAGGTGGACGACACCAGGAAGACGATCCAGTAAGGCCCCGAGTAATGTTCGCCTTCCCAGGGATACCGACGCTCCACCCTCCACAGCTATGCCGTCTCTGAACTCTGGAAGGATGTCGACAGGGAGCTCCTGAACTACGCTGAAGAGGAGCGGGCCGCTCTTCGCGCCGCGACCAAGTTCGGGGTCTTTGTCGTGCACAACAAGAAGAAGACCAAGCTCGCTGAGATCGATGGCACCACCCCGTAAGGAACCCAAGTGTACTGTTTCTACTGTCCCTTATCGCAGTTTACAGCTACTTCTCGGGTGCTGATATCGACGATTTGTGGTGAGCGCTGCCCTGATCTTTCACAACCGCCCGGGCTAACGAGTCCCAAGGCTTGATTATCCATGGGAGGCGACGTGCGTCGATTCGGAGCCTGGTCTGTGCTTTAATGACACCTTCACAGGAACATCGAGGCCCACGACAAGCTCGCGGCCTCCGACAAGGCCTCTGTTTGAAAGTAAACGCCTCCCTGTACCACGCGTGTATTCTCCCCGCCGTTTATCCGGCAATCCAATGAAAGAGCCAGATGATCTAAAAAAGACCGAGTGAGGCATTTATGTTGGTGGGATACACCCTCTCTTGCTCTGCATAGACCGAATTCCGGCATATCCATGGACTCTGAGGGGTTGTAGGCGGAAGGACATGTCTTCTGGGCTGAGAACACGGAGTACTGGCTTGAAATAGAAGCAGGGTGACGGGGAGGATACACCGCTGGGAGCACCGGGAGCAAATGGGGGCTATCATAAATTACGTGATTGTATTTCCTCGCCTGAGTCTTGCCTTCCTTCCCTTTTACCACCACCACCACCATCCCTCCCATCGTCCCTCCCCCTCCCCCTCGCCGCCCCCAACATCCTCACCCTATCTCTCCTCGTCCTTGACCTCACCGATGTCAGAGTGTGCCCCTACAAATGTACCAGCAATCCTCTTCTTCTACACCAATGAGGTTGGGTGAGGCAAATTTGCCCTTACCCTGGCGCCACCCGTCGAGAGCGACAACGAGGACCCTCTTTACCCCCTGCCACTCTGGCTGGCGTCTCCTTTGCTTAGACCACCCGCCTTCCCACTGGCCACCATTGAGTGAGGCTACGCAGCCCAACTGCACGAAGACCTACTCCTCGCCGCAGGCATCGACACCAACCGTACTGGGGCGACGAGCGACGACGCCTAGCCAAGGCCCCTCTGCCACCGAGGGATTTGTCACCATCAGCTGACCTCTCCTCATGATCACGCAATTATTCCGATATCTCGCGAAAATCTCCGACACTACCGACTCGCCTGGACTCTGGGGACCGCCTGACCGCTCCCTGCCGTCACGTCGTGGTGCCAAGATGACCGCCATCGTGTGCCCGACGCCTTATGGTCGTTTGGCCGAACCAATAGGCGCAATAGCCATTCCCTTGGGTCTTTCTCGGGCTATGCCCTGTGCCCTATTGCTCCTGGATTTCTGGCCTCGAGACTGGCTTTCCTGGCGGAATCGGCCATACCAAAGCTTAGTGAAGAGAGATCTCGGGATGGTTGGGTGTGGAATGGGAGGCGGAGGAGCTTCCCCCCGTCTCGTCATACAGGCTCAGCAAGTGTCCCCAAGTACTAGTGCTATCCGATTGCTCGGTGGGAAGATCATGGGGACCCCTTCGCAGACCTTCGCGCGGCGGCGTGGCGTTTTAACATCGTACCACCTTGACGGTAACCCCATAGGTTGGATGGAAGATGGATCTAAGGTTCAGGTCTTTGGCGTAAATCTACCTTTCCGCTGAATTTTCGTCCGAACGCCACCCATAGGCGTACAGATTTTGTCCTTTTAGGCCCCAATTTGAAAATCTATAAATTCCTCGTTTTCTCCGTCTTATTCCCTTGTACCTCGTCGTTGTACATCGTGAGATCCTTCCAACCCACCACCCTGCCCCCTAAAATGAAGTTTGCAGCTCTTGCCGTCCTCGCCTCCCTCTCTCTCGGCGCCCAAGCCCACTTCCGACTCCTCTTCCCTGAGCCCCGTGGAGTTTTCGTTGCAGACCAAGAGCCCAACTTCTGTGGTACGCCCTCGTCGTTGACCTGCTTGGTTAGCCCATGACCGATATTATTTTAGGTGGCTACAGTGACGTTACGACTAACCGTACCACATTCCCCTTGGAGGGCGGATTCTTCCGCATTCGCCAAGGTCATGAGGATTGGTCCAGTACGTCGTCCCACTTGCATCTCTCTACTTATTTCTGATAGTCCCCAGGCAGTGTTCTCGTCTCTGTCGCTCCGAACCCCAACAGCTTTGATTCCTTCAAGTCAGGGGGCCAGGACCTCTACGCGAGGTTTTGGGCCAACGAATCGAAGACTGGCAACTTCTGCATCCCGCTCGACCTTTCGGCCTCTGGCGTCAACGGCGTAGAAGACGGTGCTAACGTGACCATCCAGATTGTGCTTAGCGGTGGCGATGGACAACTCTACCAGGTACGCACACACACTCCGTCGCCCTGTACCGCATTTCTGACGTTGATTTGGGTTTCTAGTGTGCTGATTTGACGCTGTCGAGCAACTACACCTTCCCGAGCGACATCCAATCGGCCTGTGTCAACCAGACGGCGGACAATGCGGCACATGGAACCGAGACCTCGACATCCCCCTCGACCTCGGAGACTGCTGCCGCCTCTGGAAGCGGCAACGGTCAACTCGGTGGCTTCGAGCACCTCCCTCTGCTGAGTGCCCTTGGTGCGGGCGTTGTCGGAGCGTTGGCTGCCATTGCCCTTTGAACTATTACGACTATTCATGACTTGACCAGACAGTCTTACGATTTTACTTCATTTGTGTAGTTTGTATGTACTCAGTATTTGGTGCTTGGATGCTACGTCTTCCTTGCTGTATGAATGTCCTCTGCGCGGCTGAGCTCTTTTGGGCGGGGTTGTCTGTTCGCGGACGTGCGAAGGCATCCCGTCGCTTTGATGTGGCCACCCTTGAGCTTGCATTCGCGCGCAGTCAAGACTCCTAGGCATCGTCTTCAAGCCGTTCAGTTTAAATTAGAAAACCCCCTTCAAGTACGTACAGCCTTTGGATTTCCCTTCCCCGGGACCCAACGCGTACACGTGAAGTTTTGAAAGCCTGGTCGTCGAAATTGGAACCGCTGTGTGATCTTTCCGAAGGCCGTATTTTCTGTCCAGGGTCTACAGAACCCCCACCTGGAGACCCGATGCGGTTATACTTAGTGGAAGCTCGAATTTATCGACCAGGGAATCACCGGCA
Organism: Coprinellus micaceus; assembly: GCA_951394405.1. NCBI lineage: Eukaryota > Fungi > Basidiomycota > Agaricomycetes > Agaricales > Psathyrellaceae > Coprinellus > Coprinellus micaceus. The sequence goes on along the minus strand of OX596334.1, from coordinate 2,985,391 downwards.
TTATATCAAAAGTCACGGTCCCGCTGGGCATCCAGAGCGGTAAATATTTCGAGGAGCTTGCCACTGGCGAAGTAAACTTGAAGTCGAGCTGGCGCGGATATTCTGAGCTGAGTCGCTCGCTTCGTACATGAGGCGTTTGCAATCCTTCTTCGCCTCAGACAGAGGGCGTGAACTGGCGGTACTACTGCCTGCTGACGCTAGCCAACCTTTAACGGCGCCGAGCCTACACCGCGTAAGCACTGTCAGAAGGTGGATCTTCTCCCGAAATGAGGGGGTCATGAGGGGCACACAGATAACTCTGTCTCTTCCAGAAACCCTTCAGAGGCGCCACGATTCGACAGGCTTTCAGTTAACTCCTGAATCCGCATACGTTTACCGGCGATAGACCACACCGAACCTGTCCAGGCTCGGTGTGGATGTGGAGAAGGTGGAGGGGTGACAAAGGGTGATAGTTCGCTTACAGAAGTTGAACGACTTTCGAGTTCGGCAAACTTCCATAGTGCTCGTTTCCATCCTATACCTCTACAACCCCAAGAAAAGATATAATCGTTATAACTCATAAGTAAATGAACTTGTGCTGGTGTGAGATACAACGTGTACGCCCCAAAGACGCCCTGCAAATCGGGATTGTCAACCAAAGTGCAACGTGCAACCCCGCCAGGAGACGCCCCAGATTCTCAAGACCAGCACATCCGGGAGGTTCAATTCCATTCCCCAGCACCTCCAATATCTCTGAGAGGCACTTCTGACAGGGGTGGTCTCACCGAAAGCGTCGGGGTTACAGAGTCAACTCGAGAATCAGAGGTGTATTATCTGGCTGATGTGATTTGGAATGGGACGATGCAAGACACGGGGATGATCAATGACTCGACAACATTTGGCATTGGGGGATACAAGTACACGATGATGGAGGAGCTTTGGACAGTATTTCTTTCTATTAAGATTTTCACGGGACAATCACTAGTCAGGTCTGGTCCTTGGGCAATGTTTCAAGCACATAGATGCCCTTCAGTTCGGTTTCTTGCCAACCTTCGTGTTATTCTCGAGCTCCGTCGCGTATATCGCAAGCCCATCCTGAAGAGGCTTGCAAACCTTTCTGGCGAGTCGAACCTCCTTTTTGAACCTCTACAAAATTCCTGGGTTAGACAAACTGAATTTACGGAACAGGCCTCGGAACTTGCCAGGTTGGTCTCCGCTCCGAAACCACCTTGGAGATGCTCCTGGAACTGGACGCTCTGGCTACGAACCTAATCCGGTGGTGTCAGATGGCAAGGTATACGAGGGGAGGGGAGGCCAGTAACTCCTACCTGAGCCCATATCTCAGCGAAGAGGGACAGCTTCTCGCAAATCAAAGCAATGTCGGGTTTCAGACCGTCAAAGTCAGACTGAAGGTTCGCTAAGGCTTCTTGTTTCCGATTGACGTCCGCAAGGGCCGCCTGCTCCGAGGCGAGCTGACCCGCCTTTTCTGTTCCACTATTGGTCTATTGTGACGTTACGGAGTGTGGGGGCGGGATGCTCACCGTTTCTCTCGGCCTTGTATTTGGCTAACATCGCTCCGGCAGCGATCATCCCGATGATCTGTGTTTTATGAGAAGAGGAAGTATGACAGGAATGTTAGGAAAACGCACACAAAGCATGCCTCCCATGACCGAGAGCGCGATCGTTGCATCCTTGATCTGGGACAGTGAGTTCAGAAAGGTCCTTGTCACAAAAGGTCAGCAGTCCTAACCTGCCCGTCCAGCCTGCATGCGACACCAGGACGTGTGTTAGTATCATATACCGCGACGATGACATACAGCCGGGACGTACACCTCGATCTCGCCTTGGAGGCCTTCGATCACAAGCTTGAGTCTCTTGGCCTCAGCTTCGAGTTCGACCCCTTTGTCGACTATGAACTGGATGAGTCGCTTCAAGAAGTCCTCGATATCACGTTTGAGGTTGAGGAAGTTCTGCGACGTCTTCGTCGCGTCTTCGTGGTCTTCGTCCTGAACGCGGGATCAGCATATGTAGCCGGACCACAGAGAGCCAAACTCACAACGAACGACTTGAGCTCGACAATGCAATCCAGGCGATCTTGGTCGGTCTCGATGCTTTCGACCATGTCAAGGAAGACTTGGTCGAATCCTGTGCGGGACGTCATTCATCGAGGACTCCTCCAGGTACAATAGTACGACTTACGTCGTAGAATGGCGATGGTAGTAGACGCAACATCACGGGAGTCGCTCAGATGCTTGACCCAACGCTGAGAAACAATAAGAAAGATGAATGGCGCGAATCAGTGAAAGTACCGACCGAGTTGTAGCCTTTCCACTCGGTGTTGTAGTTGGAAAAGCCAGGGAAGTCGCTTCCGTACTTCGCGACCATATCGTCAAAAGCTCGAGAGACACGGTCAAAGGCTGCGTCGACCTGGTTGGCTGCAGTTCCTGCCTCCTTAACGTTAGCCAGGAACTTCTGTACCATCTCGTCGTCTTCGAGCTGTGCGCTAACTTCATCGATGAATTTGATCTTCTCTTCGTCAGTTGGGCCACCTGTGGCGGACCAGCCAGCGATGAGCTGCTGTGTCTCGTAGTAGCTGGGAGTTTGCGCAGTTGCCATGTTTTGATCAGGTCGTGACGAGTTGGAGAAAAGCTGGCAGGAACTTGGGGATTGGGAATCGGCTTGTCGCTGTAGCTTTATATAAGGTGAGTAGAATGCCCCCTATACCAATCCTTGAGTGTTCTCCCGGACAGGTGTCTTGGAATCTCTTCTGACTGGCCTCATGACCTTGCCTTCAGAAGAAAGTTCATCCCCTTGTTCTGAATCTTTACGAGCAGCGTTCGGAATGGAAATTCGCCGGTCTATTTCAAGCAGACAAAAATCTAGGGTTTGAAAATTGGACAGGGCGGTAATGAATTAAGTGGAAGAGACTTACGCATGTGCGGTATCCCATTGGCGAGGAAGCCATCGCTTCGGGAAGGAAGCCGAGCAAGACTATGCATACAGTCCTCTTCTACTCCTAAGTGTCAGTTCGTAGGTGGTTTGGCATGGGTTCGATTCGGCTTGGAAGTTCGGATAGAGCCACCTCGTTTAGTATAAGAGCACACATGTCCTTGGGGGGTGGCTAATCACACAATCTTCAACACCGTTCCATTGATTCAAACATGTCGTACAACTCACCTCTCGCCAGCCCCGAGCAGTACGTCACCAGGATCGGCAACCTCTCAAGCGAAGCTGTCACTATCGACAAAGGGGTCGCGAACGCTAAAAGGGACGCGGCGGACTTTGCGTCCAAGTACGCTGGCGACTTCTCTCTGGTCACCGACCTCAAATCCCAGATCGAGGTGTTCAGCGACGTATGTTGACCCGTCGTCCGTTGTGACGTTTTGCTGACCAGCCGCAGGCATGGGTCAAATCCTTGGGCCATACTCGTGATGCTGCTTCATCCCTTTCAGGCTGGCTTAACCGTAAGCGTCGTTTGTCTGTGAAGCAATGGCGAATCGGGACTGACCAAAATTAGGCCTTGATAACGTTTTCTTTCCCCTCATCGACGACATCACCAGCAATGGCGACGCCAAGGATGTCATCACCGAGTTCAACAGCTTGAACAATGTAGGTGGCCGTGGAAAAAATGGCTTCGTGATCGCTGAAGGATGGGTCCTTTCGGCAGGAGCAGCGTCCGACCGACAGATGGGATTTATCTGGTGCTCCTGGAGTGAAGACCACGTGGAACGGGCTTGAAGACTTGGTACTTTCCTTCCCCTGCTCTCGGTTTTCTTCCACTAAACGCGCTCCGCTAGGTGTGGGAGGAAAGCCACTATGTCATCCAAACACTCCAGAGCCATGATTGGAAGACTGCTGTCGCGGTGAGATTCCGATTGGCTGGTGGTCAGGGCGAAGCTAAACTCTACCATTGCACGCAGGAGCTGAAGAAGCAGGTCCCTGGAGTCCAGAGTGGTATCAACGAGATCCGCCGGGCTTTGAATAGCTACGCCACGAAGCTGGAGTGAAGAAACACAGATAGAACGGCCAAGGTTCGAGTTTGGTAGACGAACGACTTGAATTGTACTTGTTTCCTGGGTGAATGGTGCAGAGAGTGGTGGTCGATGTCGAACCAGCGATTGCAGTGCTCCTGCTCGTCGGTCTCGATAGTTCGGGCCGGGCGCCCCGCCTCTCCTTTCTCGTTTTCTACTCTTGAACGGTCGCTGAGCCGATTCGCCGACCCAATGAATCATCTCTAATGGGGAGGCTCACTCGAGTCTCAGTCCATGCAGCGTACTGCGATGTCACAGGCGCTTAATGCCCGGTCTTTCGCTCAATCACGTCCCCGTGTTCCGTATTTGTTGCCTCAGTGCAGATTCTGTTTCGAAGAGAACAGCCAGCCTCTTCCACGATAGAACGTGTGATCCCGCTGGACCCAACACCAAGATTCGTACCACCTGCGGCAAGGGTATTATGCAGCGTTGGTCGGGCCGAGGGATGTCTTCATATACACGCACTCCTCCGTCACTTGCGGTACTATTGAAAAGCGAGGGCCCAGGAGAGCACACCTGGGAAGGGACGGTTGGAGAAACATGGCCCGGATAATTGAGGCCCTGAGCTCACCTGAGACCTCACCAAGCAACCGCCTCCACATGCCAAAGATTACTAGCACTCAACGTCCCACTCAAGCCAGATTATGATTGACAACAACAGACAGAACAAACTACATTGGGAGCTGGAGATCGAGGCCGAAGATATCACGTACTTTGTTTGTGGAGGCGAAGACGAAGAGAGGAAGACCGGCAAGACATTAAGTCCACAAAACGACGTGCGTGAAAGGGGCGGCGGGGTGCACGATGAACGGTGCGGCTACGGCGAAAAGGGGATGGTATCAAGGGTGCATACTGTTGGAAAGTAGTTCGCCCAGGGGGTAAAGGGGATGAAAAAAAAAACTCGAAAACAGAAGATCCCGACAGCAAACGAAGAGAGGGCGGAGAGGATTAGAAGATGAACGAAAAACAAAGAGACGGAACCACAGGAATGAAACAATGATTCCGGAGCCAATACGGGATCGGGAAAGGGGGTTAGCATGCGACATCGCGGGCGAAGGATTAAAGGGCTAAGATATAGTTGAAGAAAGCGACACAAAGACACAGGGAGAGGAGGGATGAAAGGAACGGAAAGACATAGATGGTGACCGGGGCTACTCGCCCTGGGTAGATAAATGAGGAGCAGGAGGTGGCGCTGGCGTGGCGGCGGCGGTAATACGAATCAGGGGTACTACTGGGCATGGTTACCAATGAGCGAGCGCTTCCAACGGAAGCAGAGAAGTCATACCGATTGGTCCTTCAGGTCCCCGTTCATTCGATCCAGCCGAATGGAATCCTTGTCCCGTATCGAATCATCGACATAGTCGTTCCCGTGTATACCGACGGAATCCGACTTCAAGTCATTGGCGGGGGTGGCGGGGCGCGACGATGCGAGGCCAGAAGAGGTTGCCGTGGCTGTGGAGATGAGGTGCTGATTGTGAGGGTAATATGATCGACGCTGCATCTTCTTGAAGTCGTAGGAAGTGAATCTAACGGATCAGGCATTGGGCGTCAATCGCTACTTCCTGTAGAGGATGGGGGAAGGACCACTCACTGATCTTCCATTTGACGCATCTCGGCGCTAAGGTTGTCCTGGTTGGCCTTACGAGCCTTGGCTTTTAGAGGATTATCCTCCAAAAGAAGTTCTTCTAGCTCGTAAGAGGCGTCAAAGTTGGCTTTCTTTTGCTATAATTGGAGGGAGTAGATCAACATCTAAAGGATTGACCGTTGCGCGGCGAGACTTACGTCAGGTACAAACGGCGGGGGAAGTTCCTTGCCCTCAAGGGCGTCCCAGTCGATTGGCTTGAACCAGCCATGTCGCCGAAGCTCCTGGAAGCCTTCTCCGTTCTCCTTGCACCCAAAGCGTTTTGTTGTATCGCGCTCAAGAAGCTGTTATTGCGATGGTTGGAAGGCGTTGCGGAGGGAGAACGACTGCAAGACGTACCCCTCTCAACACCTGCATCCCTGTCCGACTGCATTTCTTTTCGGCATCCTCGGGCCATTTTAGCTGGTCCTTTGAGATGCTGTAAGTAAGGTCGCTGTTGGTTCTTCCCCGGAACGGTCGGCGGCCAAACACGAGTTCGTAGGCGCAAACTCCCAGTGACCACCAATCGATGTGGTAGGTGTACCCACGCTTGGCGAGTATCCTGTGATAGATGTGATGAATAAGGACATGGAGGCGCGGGGGGGATAAAAAGGGACGGACTCGGGTGCCATGTATGCCATCGAGCCTGCGACGCCTGTGAGCTTGCGCTCTCCGAAGTGAACGGCAATATTGAAATCGGTTAAATGAGCGTTCCCCCGTTCGTCCAACAATATGTTATCGGGCTTGATGTCGCTGGAACAAGAGTTATGTTTCAGCGGGGGCTGATGGGGGACGGCGTAGGGGACGGTGGACGGACCGATGCATGATACCCATTTCGTGCAGATATCCAAGACCAGACGCGAGCTGTGCTACGAAGAAGCGCACGACCTCTTCAGGAAGCGAGCCCAGGCGTTCGAGGTGGACTGGAAAGAGAGAGATGAGGTTCGTGGGAAGGATGCCGAGCAACGGTGGACGTACAGCGCAGGTCACCACCAAGCATCAGGTCCAGGACGAAAAAGCAGTTTTCATCGTCCTGGAAGGCATAGCGTAGATTGACGATAAAGGGATGGTCGACCTGGCAGCGGGGGAGGGGTCAATGTGGGGGAAACAGGGGGACGGGGAATGTGCGCGGGGTCGAACCTCTTCCAGGAGTCGGCGTTCTTGGATGATGTTGGGCACGGCCTTCATCTTGACACACTTTGCCTTGTTGATATACTTGAGAGCATAGAGCTCCTTGGTCTGCTTGTGCTGGACGACGCGGACCTTTCACGGACGGGTTTGTGGGGGAACTGGGGAGACGGAGGAAGACCGACCTTTCCAAAGGCACCCTTGCCGACGCATCTGAGGAGGACAAAGTGGAAGAGGTTGGCATCTCCATCAAAGTCGATTGGCTGGAGACGGTGAGGACGAGGAGGCGACGGTGGAGAGGAAGCGCACCTGCGGTCGACAGCATACGGCGCCCATAATATATCGTGAGAGGTCGTCACCGGGGTATCTTGGAGGGGTCGGGGGACGGGGGCAGCGCGGTGGTCGTCGTCGTCGTCGTCGTCGTCGTTGTGGTCGTCGTCGCGTCGAGGTGGAAAATATGAATATGGTACAAAGGGGAAGTGCGAAAGGAGGTGACTGTGACAGGTCACACCGCCTCTTGCCCCCATGCGTCCAGATTTCCTGCGCCCCCTCATCCTCTCCGGGCCCTCTGGCGTCGGCAAGAGCACCCTTCTCCACCGTCTCTTCGCAGAGTTCCCCGACAGCTTTGGCTTCAGTGTGTCCCGTACGTCGTCGAGCCCCAAAATACGCCCCCTGTCACGCTGATCGCCCCCAGATACCACCCGCGCCCCTCGTCCAAATGAGGTCCATGGCCAGCACTATTTCTTCGTCTCCCGCGACGAGTTCAGGGCCCTCCTCGCCCAGAAGGCCTTCATAGAGCATACCGAGTTCTCTGGCAACTTTTATGGCACCAGCTTCGCCACCGTCCGTAGCGTGCACGACAAGGGCCGCCGATGCATCCTCGATATCGAGGCACAGGTCAGCATCGGGGCGCCTTCTCCGTTAGTCATCGCTAACCCCGTCCAGGGAGTCCGCCAAATAAAGAGCACAGACCTCGACCCCGTCTACTGCTTCATCTCCCCGCCCTCCCTGTCCTCCCTGCGCGCCCGCCTCACCGGTCGCGGCACCGAAACCGAGGCCTCCGTCCAGAAGCGTCTAAACACCGCCCTCAAGGAGATCGAATACGCCAAGCAGCCCAACGTGCACGACCTCGTCATTGTGAACGACGACCTCGACCGCGCGTATCAGCTCTTCAAAAAGGTCGCTCTCGGCGAGGAGATCGCCAGCGACGCCCTCCCACCACTAGACGACTAGGCTACAACCCCTCCAAACCATTAAATCTAATTTATTGGGGTTTCATAACTGCTTCTTTCACTTGAGCCCAGGCTGGCCTCAGAAAACGCCCGGAACGAGCTTCCATTTGACAATCCTCGCCCACCTCTCCCATTTCTCTCCAAAGGCCTTCCGCATAGCTTCGTCCTCCTTCTGGATACGCATGCTCAAAGCAGTGGTTACGCCCAGCTGGAGCACGAAGAAGCTTGCTGTTGCAGCCTGGCCCGCTTTCGAGCGAAGGATGCCAGATTCCCTTAGCCACGAGCCCTGCCAAAATCACGGGAGCGTAAGTAGGATCGAAAGGGTTCAAGCCACGCCCAAACTCACCTCGGTAGTGACGCAACACCCAGCGCTCACGAAGAACAGGAACAGCCCCGTATATGCTGGATGGCGAACCCAGGCGTAGGGACCGTCGGTGATGAGTTTATGGTCTCTCCGGACGGACATTTCATACGTGAACATGTGCCCGAGGCGATTAAACGCAGACACCCGAATCAGCGCCCCAAGCGATATGAAGGTGAGGCAGAGACAGTATACGGGTGTCAGGCGCAAACGTCCCTCGTGTCGGTCCGAGATTGAGGTTGGCTGGGAGAGCAGCGCCAAGGGCACAGAGAGAGGGACACCAGGGAAATCTGATGCGGCTATGGCGAGAATCTCGACAATGGCGAGGGTGGAGTACACCATCTGATCGAATAGGGAAGTAAGCAAAGCCAACAAGACAACGCGTTACAACCAGAAATGCAAATGCGCACCTTCATGAGTTTGGCAAAGTTGCGATCCAGAATAAATTCCAGCCTTGTCGAGGGCGCCTTTTCCTCCTTCAGAGCTCTGGCGGCGGGTAGGCTGAGGTTTATGCACGCTAAGGCGAGGAACAAAAGCAGAAAGGGAATCTTGACAAGGTCGTGCATGGCCAGAAGAGCCGGACTCGGACTTGGGAGGTGCTAAATTATCGCTGGGTAGTTATATTTTGTACTCAACCACAAAGTGACCCCGCGGGCATCCAATTCCGATCCGAGCCTATCAAGGCCTTACGTCCAAGCTGGCGAGGTTCGATAGCATTCAAGAACGATTTGAAGTCGGTAGATAGATCTGCCGGCTGCACGCGTCGTGCTATGTAAACAGGTCTCGAGTCGATGTAGGGAGGTGGCTGGCCAGGAGAGTCGGCTTCCGCTCCTGTGCCCCGGTATCGGTCCGGTCGACCTGAACTTTGCCAAGCGTCTGGACTAAGTGACTTCGCCCCGAATGCAGCCCCGAGCGAGGAGTCCCGACTCCAAATATCTCCGACCCATCAGCAACCTAGTGCCCCTGTTTTGCCTCTACGGCGTGGGTGGACGCTTAGCTTTCCATTTCACCCCTTCCTTAGAGTCGCTATCCCCGAGGGTTTATGCTGCGTTATAGTGGGACGTAGCTCCGGTCCACTGGTAGGTCCATTCTGTCCAACGCGTAGCAGACACCGCGAAGGCAAAAAATACTTACAAACGCTCAACTCTATCTGCAGTTCTGATCTGGCGACGCGAGGCCTTCGGAGCTCAAACACTACCAAGGGCCTACACCTATCACCACTCCGAGTCTGATCTTTTCTCTCAACCTCCTCCAGGGCCCGTAAAAACTGTCAGTCCCGAGCTACCATCGGCGCTCCCTACGTCTCTCTGTTGCCTGCCCTCCAGATATAATGACTATCCAGCTCTGCGCCCCTGAATCCTTGACATAGAGGGAACATGACTTTGCAACGAGTTCCACGTTAACAAGTAATCCGTAGCTACATACAAAGGGGAGAAAATCCCCTCCGAGTCTGCCGCATGGTGCATGAAGCTTCACCATTTTATTTGACACTCTGACCTTTTCACTCATCTCACAGATTGTTGCTGACATAGGCTGTTAGTAACAGGTGAAATATGTGAGAAAAACATCGATGGCGTGAATAATAGCAGAGCATTTCGGAACGGTCACTAGCCCAGGAAATCTACCATCCCAAACGGGTTTCGACGAAGCTACCTCTGGCGGCACATCTCGGGACATCCTTACGAGCTCTACTCCGAGCAAGGCCAGTGTTAGAAACCATATCTAAGATTTTGGGAGACTTGAAGTCACTGGCTCTCCGTAGTTCATGGTGTATGAGGGTGAGGAACAGTAGGATGCTTATCCCATTGTTATAATTATCTGGTACGCCGGTGAAATACCTACGGATATCTAATTCAACGTGGTTTCTCCGCCTCGAGACTGCCGCCGTGAATATAGGGGAACCGGGTCCTGGGGGCCGATTACTCACAGTTGCTCACACCGATGGGTCGACCCCCCCAGGAGGGGTCGGTTATTAACACGGTACTAATACTCACCGGTTACTAACAGGGGTTGCTCGCATGGTGAGAAAATAGCGCACCTCTCACAGAGCCCTATTCTTGGTGTATTTACGAGCTAATCATCGCCCTACCTTTGATACAAAAGCAGTCCGCCATGGTGTCTTGGTACTTCCCGGATCTGGGTCATACGCTGATGGGAGGGATACAGCACACTCTTGCGTGTAACATTTAGTATGGTCTCTGATGTAGTCACGGAGGAGGCTTTTAGGCGCCTTGGAACCGTGCTGAGGGTGATCATTGTGGAGTGTCATGAGGACTCTGTCACATCGACTATATTATGTTTTATATAGTCAGGCAGGTCTATCCAATCCGAACCTCCCGAGGAGTCAGTACTTCAGTGGTCGAAGATCAACGAATAAGCGCTCGTTTTCGGCGTTTGCCGAGATCGCGTGGCTGCTGGACCGCATTCGCACTCAATTCCCTTTTGCTGCCTCAAGTTACTGAGCCAGCTTATGATAATCGGATGCTCAAATAGACGATCCTATAAGTTCAGAAACGAAGCGGGTCGCTGATACTTCTGGGGCAGCCGGTACATCTGACCGAGTCCCTGTCCGGCCATATATGCGCGTGCCGAACCTCCCTTCACCATTTCCAGGTAGCTCCTTGTTTCATGGCTCCTCAGCATTGGTCAGCTGAATACCATTCAGCCAGGGAGAGACCTTCATATCGCGATACATCAGCACCACCACTACGCATTCTCGTACTCGTCTCCCCCTCGTTCTCACCCCCACGCAGCCGTTGACGATTCGACGTCGGGGAGAATAGGGCGGTCTTCTCCAAGCTCAGTACTCCTCCTGCACCAGGAACCGCCCTTACCTGTGGCACGCTCGCCGTCCGTTTCTCAACCGGTCACAGAAATCCCTTTCCCCGTGGATCCTGTGAGGTACTCGCTGTTGGGGCAGTTGGAATATTACTTGGGGCCAGAGAATATGGGAAAAGATGCATTCTTGAGAGGGAACGTGAGTCTTTCCTGATGGTTACTCCTGCTCTCGTTTAATGGGCTGGGGCTGATGGCCAGAGTATGCCTGGTTGATGAATTCTCGAGGGTGGATCTCAATCGCGGTCATCTCGTCATTCAATCGTGTAAAGAAGATCGCGGGGAAGAAGGGATCAGTAGCTCTTGTGAAGGAAGTCCTCGGTCTTTCTTCAATCGTGGAAGCAAGGGGAGAATATGTGCGAATGAAGGACTGGGAGCGATTCGTACTTTCTGGCAAGGAAGAGAAACCTGAGCGAGCTGTAACGCGGCGATGTTGGTCAGAGGGTCTGGCGTATCTCCGGGACACGAGCCGAGGGAGCCGAGGCGGCCTCAGACGGATGCTGAAGCGTCCAAAACTTCTGCACCAAGAACGGATGTACCCTTCGTTCTGGGTTCTACGAGGCACCAATTGTTAGGACAATTGGAGTACTACTTGAGCCCAGATAATATGGCAAAGGATCGCTTTCTCCGGACAAATGTGAGTATCGTTTTGTTGGCGGATGCTTAGGCTTGGAATTGATGGTCTTTCCCTCTGCCCTCGTAGATGGACGCTCAAGGATGGATCTCGATCTCCCTCGTTGCGTCGTTTCCCCGTGTGAAGAACCTCACGCATGATATGAACTTGGTCAGAGAGGTCTTGTACCTATCGTCATCCGTAGAAGTCAAGGGTGAATGGGTACGCATGGCGCGGGACTGGGAGAAGTTTGTGTTACGGGATGCTGAGGGGGAGCGCTGTAGCTGGGATTGACGAAGTGCCTGGGGAACCTCTTCGAAATCCGATCGAGGGTAGCACTGGGTTACACGCGTGATCAATGCAGGGTGCTTCCTCCCTTGTAGTATTGTACGTTTGTCCAGGGCTCGCGGCTCCGACTCGTCACTCAATTATATGCCGGGGCCGGGAGCAAGGTATGAGGCTTGGATTGAAGAGTATAGAGGGATCAACTAAATTTGTCAGAAGTAAGCGCAAGATACTCCGCCAAAAGGTACGGTTTACCTGTGTTGCGATCAAGCGTACACTGGGGTCAGATGACTCCAATAGAATCCCCCACCAGCGAAAAACTCAAGGTTATCAATGAACGCCTTGAGCTCTCGTGAAACGCCCATCTTCGCCCGGAGATCGTTGCCCATCCCCAGCACCCTGCCTTCCTGCTTCACGAGGACACCACGGACAAGGTTGATGGCGGCCTCTTCGGAGATGTTGCTCTTCTTCATGACAACATGGACGGAGTTCATAATACGGTCAGTCGGCTGGATGGATTCACGCTTCCAGGAGACGTAATCGTTCATGAGACTGAGCCAAATGCCGAGGGCGTCGACGTACGGCCGAGCGAGCTGCAGTTCGTATGTGGTCAAGTTGATACCCGCCATCCAACGAATGACGGTCGCATTGATGCTGGGGGGCCAAACGTTGAAATAAGCTGCATCAGACCCTGGAACACGATATTAATAGACGCTGGCGAGACTCACTCGATACCAACATGGGTTTTTCTTAGTTCGAGATATTCTTCCAGCGACCCCCATTCCTTCAACTGGGTCTCGCTAAGTATCCACGCTTCTGCCACATCCCGGATCTCGAGCCATCCAGCGGAGTCAAGGGTCTTCATCCTGTCACGGAGGTCGCGTAGCCAGATGATGCGCATGCCGAACTCATTGTCGGAAACGGGTTCACCGTCGAACTCCTCGTGCATCGCGAGCCGCAGCCTCTCGCACTCAGAAAGTGCCTCGTCGAGAGGATGCTCCTCTGTGATATCTGGATCGAATGGTCAGATATGAGATGGCACGCCAGGATAGTAGGGAACATACCATCGTGGTCCCAGATGAGTTCAAAAAATTCGATGGCAAGCTTCATTCTGTCTGTGTTGGCTTCGCACCACAGGAGAGCGTAGACGTTCAAATCGGGCCCGGTCATGCCGTGTTTATACAACGCGATCCTCTGCTCCTTCGAGCCATCCCTCTTCGTAGCCTTGACAAGGTCGAGAGTGAAGCGATGTATTTCGTCCTTGTCACGATGAATACGAACAGGGAAGCGGGTGAAGCAGTTGGGCAGGTGGGAGGTGTCAAGGGGAATGGATCTGTAATGCATGGTTGTGGAAGGGGATCAACGAGGACTGAAAAGGATTGGCTGAAGGAAGGGCGGTGAGGAACGGACACTTCTTATAACCCAGGTCATTCGCGGTCGATAGGCCGTACGTGGTCGGGTCACAGGAAGCTAAGCAGAATGGTGAAACGCTAAGCAAAGTCGCCATTGTTGGCCAGTCCAAACCGCAATGAATAGACCATCCACAAGTTAGAGAGGTTCTACTAGGTGGATATAGCCCGATATCTCTCCAGATTCGCGGCGGGCAGAGAGTCTAGCCGACCGACTAGGCTAGCGTCCTGTCGGGGGCGTGAAGACAAGAGCCACGTCCTAACTGGCCAGGAGGGACGACCGTAGGATGGATGTCGCGGCATAGCGATGACGGAGCCGGGGATGACTCGGAGATGATGGTGATGAATTCGATATTGGAATTCCTTTTATTGGCGCCGTCCTCCGCGTTAGTAAGCGCCGTCTCTGTCTCTCTCCCTCGTCGACGTCGTCGTTTCCCCCATCGTCACCGTCCCATGGCATTGGCGACGTGCCGCGACCCCGAGGGTTGGGCACTCCTCTCACCCACTCGCCCGTTTGACGCTACCCCGTGTTTTGAAGAGGGCATCGCGTTGTCCAGTATGCTCGCGCTGTTATTTGCTTTCGGTATTCTGAGGTCGTCGGCACTCGCACTTCAGACGCCTCTTGAGAGAAGTGCGAGGAGCTGGAGTTTGCTATGGCTCAAAACTGTGAGTGTATGCGCTCTTCCTGGGGTTTTTGGACTAACAGCGCGAAGGCTCTGCTGCTCGGAGCACTAGGAACAAGTGTGGCCAATGTTGTCTTCATCGCCGTGCACGACGAGTCGGTTCCAGTTTTCCAATACTATGCCCTCGAGCCTCTTGCCATTTTCATTGCCACTGTGCTCACCTACTTCAACCACACTCGGAACCGAACTTCATCAACTATTCTACTGCTATTCTGGCCCACGTATCTGCTGGCACTTGGGTTCTGGCTCCGCACCACCATCGACACCCGGCGCGCAGCTTACTCGCATATTTTCATCCTGAAGGGTGTTTCGCTCGGCTTGGGCATCCTGAGCTTCCTGTTGGAATGCGCTGGGCCTGAACCAGAGGGTCCTCCAGAAGGCAAGGATGCGGAGGAAAGTCCTATTGTGACCGCGAATATTTTCAGCATATGGGTGAGTGTTCTCCTATGTTATATATTGTCGTGTCTTGATGTCCCTTCGCAGTCCTTCGGATGGATGACCGCGCTCATGCGCAAGGGAACTCAGCAATTCATCACCGAGGAAGACCTTCCCCCTCTCCTTGACCAGGACAAGTCCGCCAACCTCGGCAGAGACCTCAAGAAGGCTTTAGAGAAGCAGTACGTCATGATCAGCACGGCTAAGCATCCCCGTTTTAATTTTGGGCCAGCACCCTGTGGAAAGCGTTATTTGTAGCCTACGGGGCGCCCTTCGCTGTCGCAGCTTTCCTCAAAGTCGTGCAGGACTGCCTGGCCTTCCTCCAGCCGCAGCTTCTTCGATGGTTCCTTTCGTACATCGCCGACTACCAGGACTCGCGGTTCGTGCCCGAACAGAAGCCGGCCAAGTTTGAAGGATTCGCCATCGCTGTCATTATGTGGGTCGCAGCTGTGGTTCAGACTGTCTGTTTGAACCAGTATTTTCAGAGGACATTTGAGACCGGGTTTGTACTCTCCCACTGCTTGAAGGAATAGTATGTTCACCGATATCTTGCAGGATGCGCGTTCGCGCGGGCCTTGTGACCACCATCTACAACAAGGCGCTTGTGCTTTCTAACGACGAACGCACCCAGTCCTCGGGCGACATCGTTAACCTGATGTCGGTTGACGCTACGCGTTTGCAGGACCTGTGCACCTACGGGCTCATCTCGCTCTCGGGGCCGTTCCAAGTATGTAAACGCACTGTGTCATATGATGCATGTGCTTATCTGAGACCGACAGATTATTCTGGCCTTCGTTTCCCTGTATAACCTACTGGGATGGAGTGCGTTCGTCGGGGTCGCTATCATGGTTTTGTCAATTCCTTTGAATACTTGTGAGTGCAGTCATCCCTGCCGAAACCCCCTGGCCCGAGGCTGACCGCTAGTCAGTCATTGCCCGCATTCTCAAGCGCATGCAAGAGCAACAGATGAAGAACAGGGATAAGAGGACGAGGCTGATGAGTGAGCTTTTGGCGAATATCAAGAGCATCAAGCTCTACGCTTGGGAGAATACTTTCATCCGCAAGATTCTCGAGACTCGCAACGACCAAGAGTTGAAACTTTTGAAGAAGATCGGCGTCGTTACGGTCCGTCTCTTCCTTCATCCAGTACCTGAATATACGTGACTAACCTTTGCGTATAGAGTTTCAATATGACCCTATGGAGCGGCATTCCGATTCTCGTTGCTTTCAGCTCTTTCGCTACCGCCGCCATCGTTTCCGATCAGCCTCTGACAAGCGATGTTATCTTCCCTGCCATGAGTCTGTTCATGTTGTTGCAGTTCCCACTGGCCATGGTGGGTACTTTCCCATCGAACGCAGTGCTCCAACTGACCCAATTTCACCATAGTTCGCCCAAGTCACTTCGAACATCATCGAAGCCTGGGTCTCCGTTAAGCGTCTGACCACCTTCCTTGGCGCGTCGGAACTCCAAGCGGACGCACGCAAGGTCATTCTCGCGCATGTGGTTCGAGAGGGAGAAGAGGTTCTGTCGATTAAGGATGGCGAGTTCGCATGGGACCGTAGCAGCATTCAGCCCACATTGGAGGGTATAAACTTGACAATCAAAAAGGGTGAACTTGTGGGTATCTTGGGTCGCGTTGGGGCTGGAAAGACGAGTTTGTTGTCGGCAATCATTGGGGATATGACGAGGAGGGATGGCGAGGTGGTTGTGATGGGTACGATCTCGTACGCTCCCCAGAATCCTTGGTACGTTCACTTTGTCAAAATCTTCACATGGCTAATTTGGTATCAGGATTCTCTCCGCTACCGTTCGAGAGAACATTCTGTTTTCGCACGAATACGACGAGACTTTTTATAACCTGGTCCTCGATGGTAAGTCTTTACGAGCACTCATCAGGTCTCGACACTGACCGCAAGCTCGGTAGCCTGTGCGCTTGGCCCCGATCTGGCACTGCTGCCTCAGGGAGACTTGACCGAAGTCGGCGAGAAGGGTATCACTGTAAGCTATTTCCAGGCTCTTCCCGCTGTGTGCTTTACCATTAACCTTGTATCAGCTGAGTGGAGGACAGAGGGCTCGTATCGCGTTGGCCCGTGCAGTCTATGCTCGAGCGGATCTGTAAGTCACCTCTGTATCAACCATTTGCCGATGGGGCTAAGCCATGGCATTCCAGGACTCTGCTAGATGACTGCCTTGCAGCTGTCGATAGTCACGTCGCAAGGCACGTTTTCGACAACATTATTGGACCCAACGGCCTGCTTGCCTCCAAAGCTCGTATTCTGGTCACCAACAGCATCGCATTCATCAAACAATTCGACTCGCTTGCGTATATTCGCCGTGGTATCATCTTGGAGAGCGGGACATACGAGTCGCTGATGTCAAACCCGGAAGCTGAGATCGCCAAGCTTGTGTATGTGCCCCTTGCTCTCTGCCAGTTCACTAGCTTACCCCGTTTCAGCAAGGGTCACGGCCACGCCAGCGGGAATTCTGCTTCAGGCTCGTCCACACCAGGCTTCTTGACCAGCGGAAGCATCACGCCTGAGGACAACGCAGACCAGGAGTCCATCGGCAAGGAAGGAATTACCCCCATCTCCGAAAAGTCATGTCGCCGGTTCAGCCACGCTCGCGCTAAGCTGGCTGCCAAGTCCGCCCTCCGAGCCTCGACGTCCACCGGTCTCTCGAAAGAACACCAGGAGCAAGGCCGTGTGAAGATTGGAGTATACAAATCCTACATCAATGCGACGTCAAAGATCGGCTTCAGCTTATTCCTCATCGCTACTGTCCTTCAGCAAGTTGCGACTGTGCTTTCTACTTTGACCCTCAGGTACTGGGGCGAGCATAACAGGGAGGTTGGAAGCAACGCTGGAATGTTCAAGTACCTGCTTGCATATGGGAGTTTCTCGCTTTCTGCAAGTGTTCTAGGTGGCGTGAGCGCAATTATTATGTGGGTCTACTGCTCTTTGAGAAGCGCAAGAAAGCTTCATGATTCGGTGAGTTATGTTATGCTGTTGTTTGACTCATTGCCGATCAATTTAGATGCTCTTTTCTTTGATGCGCGCCCCCCTAACTTTCTTCGAGCTCACCCCAACCGGAAGGTGCGCCATTTTGATGATCTGTGGACCTTTGCCACCCGCTGACAATCGTCTCCAGAGTTCTCAACCTATTCTCGCGTGACACCTATGTCGTTGATCAGATCCTTGCGCGCGTCATTCAGGGTCTCTGCCGGACCATTGCTGTTTGCTTGTCCATCCTCGTCGTTATCGGAGCTAGCTTCCCGCCCTTCCTCGTCGTCATCCTTCCCCTTGGATGGTTCTACCTTCGGGTGATGAAGTTTGTTTCATTCTTATCTATTGTTTCCCCTGGCCTAACCACCATCTCCAGGTACTACCTCGCTACTTCACGGGAACTCAAGCGTCTCGACGCCGTTTCCCGTTCGCCGATCTTCGCCTGGTTCTCCGAATCGCTCGCCGGCTTATCCACCATTCGCGCGTTCCACCAGCAAGATATTTTCGCTGCTATCAATCATAACCGCATTGACCGCAACCAGATGTGCTACCTCCCATCCATCTCCGTCAACCGCTGGCTTGCTGTTCGACTCGAGTTTGTCGGAGCCATCATTATCTTTGCCGTGGCGCTGTTCTCTATGTCAGCGCTCATAACGACAGGCGTGGATGCTGGCCTGGTTGGCCTCGTGTTATCATATGCCCTAAATACCACTTCCTCTTTGGTACGATTCATTTTCCTTTCCTCACTTTCAATTCTGATCAAGCTAGCGACGCTAGAACTGGGTCGTGAGATCTGCGAGCGAAGTCGAACAGAACATCGTTAGCGTCGAGCGTATTCTTCACCAGACTGAAGTCAAGCCTGAGGCGCCGTACGACACTGTAGACTATCAAATCCCATCAGAATGGCCTCATGAGGGTGCCATTCAGTTCCAGTAAGCCGCCCTGCTCACGTTGTGTTCAACCCCGTCTAACCGTGCGGCACAGGAGCTACTCCGCTAGGTACCGTGAAGGCCTTGACCTCGTCTTGAAAGATGTGTCACTAGATATCGCAAGTCTTCCTTCCTCAAGTCATGGTTTAGTGTACCTGTTGGCTGATTCGGATACAGAACGCCGGACATAAAATTGGTGTCTGTGGGCGTACCGGAGCCGGAAAGTCGTCGGTGCGTGATGGCCTTGCTCCTCATTGTCCTGTTGCTTATCCCCTGCAGCTCCTCCTCGCGCTTTTCCGCATCATGGAGCCAGCCAGTGGCACAATCCTCATCGATGGCGTCGACATCACAAAAATTGGACTTTTTGACCGTGTGTCAATTTCATATCTTCAACCTTCTGGTCACTGAACGAGCCTTGGTAGTCCGTTCAATCATATCTATCGTTCCCCAAACCCCTGACCTCTTCGAGGGCACACTGCGGGATAACATTGACCCAGTTGGCGAGTATACTGACCAAGATATATGGGTTGCTTTGGAACAAGTGGGTTTTTACATCGCCATTCTCAGCTACTGTCGCTCATCACTTTCCAGGTTCATCTGAAGGATCACGTTCTCTCACTCCCCGGACATCTTGACGCCAATGTCCGGGAAGGCGGATCGTCGCTATCTAGTGGCCAACGCCAACTCCTTTGCTTTGCCCGTGCTTTGCTGAAAAAGGTCTGTCGTCGAATCCCTCCGCGGACAGAATATATCTGACCGAGGCCCTGTTAGACGAAGATCCTTGTACTTGATGAAGGTCAGTTCGTCACCTTTCTATGTCACCACATTGGTCTTACGCTATCGTCTCAGCCACCTCCGCTGTCGACCTCGACACAGACAAGGCCATCCAGGGTATCATCAAGGGACCTGCGTTCGCAGATGTCACCATTCTGACGATTGCGTGAGTTATCCTGAGAACTTATGTTCACCTTTTCGTCCTGATAAGCTCTTAGACATCGTCTGAATACAATCATCGATTCCGACAGAGTCATCGTGATGGACTCCGGGAAGGTATGTCATGTCACCCTCCTCCAATATATTCTGGCGAGCGGCCCTGGCTGACACCATATTAGGTCGCTGAATATGATTCTCCCTCAACCCTGCTCGACCAACCCACTTCTCAATTCTTCTCTTTGGCCAAGGAGGCCGGCCTTACCAATTCCGATTGATATTAGCTAGAACATTTAGAATCGTTATCAAGTACAAGTCCGCATTAAGCCTTGTGCTAAAGCTTCACCGGCGGCCGCTAGCTTTTGAGGGCAATCGCACCACATCAGTCGAACAATAATCATGCCACAGAATATCCCAGTAACGGTCCGTATTGTGAACACCCTCCACTTTCGTACGAAAAGGCACAATCCCCAGAAGAACTTGCAATGGACCCGACCTGAGGGGTTCCCGTGAAACAGGAGTGAAAAGTGTTGGAGCCGGGGAAGGCTCTTCACACGAATAGGCATCTCACCCACTTTAGGAGTGTAGCTTTGTCCCCTTGGCGATTATTAAAAAAATTAAGAAGGGGGGGAGCATACCCGGCATACCCTACCGTTTACTGGACTTTGCGAAAGCCGAAGTATCCAATGCCGGGATTCCTTCCGTAGTTTCGCGAGCTACAGTGTTTTGCATAAAAATCTGCAGGTCGTGGAATCAATTTCCGATTGTTTGGCTTGTTTGTGAGCGCCCAGAAAAGGAACAACAGCCGAGTGCGCGATGCAGCGGCCCAGCAACGAGAGCAGTGAACTTGGGTGGTGCTCCTCGCCTCCAACGTCAGCGTGTATGGAGGTCTACATAGACCCGATGGGGTGAATTGCAGAGTCCCTCGCAACAACCTAGGCTCGCCCATGGCCCCTCACCCTTGTCATATCTTCGACCGAGGACCGCAGCCGACCATCACGACCCATTCTGGCCAGGAACAAACACGCCAAACAAGCCGGAATTGTTTCCATGACCTGCAGTTTTTTATGCAAAGCACTGTAGTGGTGTGCTGCTATACTGCTGTTTCATTTCCAAGAGCACGGAACATGTCGGACTGCACACTCACAACTCCGGAGTCACAAACCGTGAGTAAACGCTTCAACTGTCAAATCGGCGACGATCCGCAATTGGGCGCTTAATCCCTCCTCCTGGATTTACACGGGCCACAGCCACAGGGCGCGGAAGAAACCCAGAAAGGATTCGAGATCAAGCGAATGCAACACTTGAACTGAAGGACAGAAGACATGTGGCCCAAAATTCATTAACTAACGAAGATACACCTCCAAACGGTTACTGACGCATCACTCACAGCCCGCAGTCCCTAAGAATACTCCGTCATAAGGCCCGTTGTGGTCGTCAACATCACCTTCAGTGATATTAGGCACGTACCCAATAGCGCACTCTGGACTGGTATTATCCTGCCCGGGGCAGGTTTTCCACTCGTCCGAGTCTACGATGTGGATCTCGCCCTCTGTGTGCGCGAAGCCCAAGAATCTGCTAGGGACAGTTGGAACAAGATCATGCCTTCGTAAGTGTATCAGCCTGCTTCCGTTTGGGGGGATGAAGTGAACCGGAACTCTACCCACTTGTTGACGACCCGATTCATCACTGACACACTGTTGACCAAATCAACAAACCGCTTGTTTCCAACGCGTGGGGAACCGTAGGTGATGGTGCGGAGGGATATGGTCGAGGGAAGGTTGAGAGCCAGGTGGAGCGTGGAAACGATTGCGAGCCCACCACCAAGAGAGTGCCCGGTGAGAGTGACGGTGGTCGCATTGTAGCTGGACACGCCGGCACGAACGGCCGTCAATACAGCATCCGCTGACCTTGTGACAGGGTAGGTCAAAGTTAGGTCAGTCAGGACGAGTGAAAGGGTTCACGCACAGCGCGTGCGCGTCATTGAAGCCGGAGTGTGTCAGGACGAAAACCCCAACGCCTGGGAATAGATCTGGTCGCAACGGTGTCATGAGGAGGTTGGCGTCCGTAAGCAACGGAAGGCTGACAGAGGCACATAGTCTCAGCTGACGGTAAGATACTAAACAACGATAATACACTCACAGTCTCTTGGGATCAGTTCCCTATTTGCAATCACCGTGGTCAGAGTACATGCTGAAGGATAAGCACTGGAAAGCCCACACCTGATACCCAACAATGAGTGTCTGCTCAAAATCGAATTAGCACCAGCGCTAGCCTCCAAGAAATAAAGATGATGAAACCTGCCTGAAGGGATGCATCCCACCCAACATACCAACGTTGGACAAGAGCACCGTCGCCACCTGAGGCAATCGGAACGAAGGCAGAGTTGGACGAGCATCTGACTGCAGACGTATATCGCTGTCAGCGTCGCGACGGCAGGATCGAGGTGGAGGGGCTGAAGCATTGGACCTACTTCCGCAATTCCAAGCCAAAGTGCTCGCAGGTGAACAGTAAGCGGCACCTGCGTACCAAGTATAAGGCTCGTACGCAGAGACCTCGGAAGCAGACAAGGTCGTAACCGATTGTCGTGTCCCAAGAATTGGGCTCGCTGGCGCAGCGAAAGCGGTGGCAACCAGACAAGAGTAAAGCCAGAAGATCGACGCAATCATAGCGACCGGTTTGCAGACTGGTGAGGGAAGTGGAGGGAACGAGGAGGGCACACCCCATGACACTTCCTTTATACAGGCGACCTCGCGCTCGCCGCTTCCTCGGAGGGAAAGCAAAAACTACAGGGAGTATATGACATGAGGATCAGACAGCCTCCCGCGTTCAATTTCAAGTCAGTGATCTCCGAGAGTGGCCGTAACGGTATGGCAGGTTCCGACGGTGGGCAGCAGACTCCTTGCCGTGATCAGCTTCTAGTTGGAGACGGTAGGAAAGGCCAGTGAGTGCCGACCGCTGAACTTCGTGCCAAGGAAGAAAGAACCGATCGGTGGAGCTGGCACCCCGAGCAAACCTCCCCTCTTCGTGTTTCGGGGACGGTAGTACCGGGTTTATGCAACATCAGGGAGCGGCGAACGACAAAGAAGAGAGTCTCGACTTCGAGGGTTTTGGAACCATTGGGTGAAATGGGGTATTATGGCAGGGCCATGAAGCTCTGTTCGGGTTCTCGGGAAAAACGCGGGCCATTTCTAGGCGGTGGGTTGCAACATTGCTGGCAGCTTCACGAGGTCACTTCATGTCGGACACGACATTCCCTCCTCCGACGTCAGGACGATGTTATTGGTCGTAGTTGCCCGCGCACTTCGAGACTTATTCCCTTGGTCTCTCGTACGTATTCTGGAGGTTCTACCCTCCCAGCCCCGTTCCAGTACTTCATTGAAAGAATCAGTTACATTACCTATAGCAGTGCGGAATCCATGGACGGTGAGGCCAGAGCCAAGAAGCAACGGAACCGGTTGAACCCCGACATGTGGGAAAGCGTAATCGGGAGCGCTGGAAGTTGAATTCTTTGCGACTGCTGTTTCCTTCATCTGGTTCTAGTGGATGGTGTTGGCCTTACATACTCCGTTCTACGTGCCTACCCCAAGTACCGATTCCCTACTAGAACTCCAGGTGGCTATGAATCCCCCTGGAAATTTGTTCTATTGGTTTTGGGCGCTAAGGTAAAATCTGGCAAGTGTGGCCCGGTGGCACCGATCAGGCACACTCTTATGTGCCTTCTGTTGAACCCGGCTGACCAACGAATCGCGGTGCATTGACGCTGTCCCGGTCGGCGAGTCTGGGAACCCCAAGTCTTTGTATATTCAGTCTACCACTGAAGAGCCACGATCCCGAATTAGGGCCCCAACTGTAGTGTCTTCGCCCTCAAGATTGTGGTCGTCGTGGGAAGTGGTGGAATTCGAAACCGACGCATCAAACACAGCGCGAGTTCACTATGCGACCGCGACCAAGTTCCAACTCTCGACCCTTGACACAAAACGGCAATACAAGCAACCAATGCACTCATCACTCGGGATCTTGGGACCCATAATGCTATCCATAGTAATGTACAGTGATTCCACGACGTTAAACCAAAAAGACCAAAAGACCAAAAAACCAAAGCCCTTTTCGCAAGAACCTGCAGAACTAGGTTGACTGTTGGTACCCCATCATGAAATCCCTCCAAATCTCCTCCTGAGTACGCTCCGCTATCGGCACTCCGTGCCCAGGTCGTTGTGCAGTCTGAATACTGTGGGCCTGCGTCGGGTCCACTAATTGGGTATTGTAACCGTACATTGCCTGGTTAGAGTAGGGGTGAGCAGAGGGGTCCTGGTGGGCTTGGCGTTGATATTCCGTATGAGTGTAGTGGAGTTCACCAGCCTGGTGGTGCATGGGAGCCGTACCCCACTGTTGTCCTTGGGACTGCTGCTGCAAGTACTCGTGGTGGGTGTGATATTGCTGATGCTCACGGCGAACCTGTGCATGTGATTGGTGAAGGATAGGCGGCGGGAAGTGGTAGGACTCAACCTGGTTCGACCCTGCCTCGGGGGCTAACAACGAAGCAGGTGGTGCTACGGAGGGTCTCCCGTATGGCAACATGGCATCGTTTGGCACCGGGGCAGGGGAGATTTCAGTCGTGGACAGCCCGTCGCTGTACGTCGAGCGGGCCGCCCCGCTGTGGAACGATCCGTAGCTCCTCGAATAGTCAAGCTGGGGAGGCAGGGTAGGCTGCATGCCAATTGCACCATAGTATGCATGAAGAATTTCCATTGCGCTATTGTGGTGACCGTTGGGGTTATTACCGTCGTCCGAGTCGTCGAGAACTCGCGAGGCGGGCGAGTCAGGCACAGTTGACGGAGCCGAGCCAGCACTGGATGAGGTTGTATTCTTGAGAACGGCTTTGTGGCCACCAAGGACTCGGAATTGGTCGACCTCTGTAGACGACTCCGACGTCATGCCGCTCCCACCACTGTACGCTGTCATTGCGCGATCCAATAACTTCCCTAGGATAGGCTATCAGGCAGGGTCAAGAGATCGTTCCAATACACAGGGATAAGGGCATACCACTGTAGTGTGCGAACGACAGGCACGTGAGCCTTCGTCATAGAAGGGTATCGCGGCCTGGAGCTCTCTGAGAGCATCCAGGGCCAACGTACACTTTGGACTTTCAACAACTAGTGCGCCTAGGACGATCTGAGATGGTATTGGAAACCCTTGTCTATACGAATGCAGCCTCGTCTAAGAAAAGTACTCACGCATGACGAGAAGACACCCGACCAAAAATACCACACTGTCGAAGTCATTCGAGGGTGAACATTGTAAACCGATCGTAGGCTTGCGATTAGCCTCGTAGCAGAGCGATAGGTTGCCAGTACTGATGCAGCGAATGCATGCTGGAGAGGATTATCCGGCTGTTGCTTGAGCGCTAGCGCAAAGTAGCTTCGATGAATGTATAGCAAGTCTAGAATGATTCGATTAGCCTTGAACATTCCATCGTAATGGTACACGAACTGGACTCTCGAAGGCAGATGGCCAAGTACTGTGTCATCGCCCTAGACGGATCGGCATTCCAAGAGCGCGTTGTGTCGTTATTCCGCGCCGGAGACCGAAGGTGGTTAGGCACCGGGAAAGAGCGTATCTTCCTATCTAGTTCCAAAAGCGATTTGTATGGAGGCGTCCGTGGAGTGAAAATGAACGCGTGCGATGCTGCCAGGACGCTTGCTGAGTACTTAATCTTCCACAAGTGGTCTAGAAAAGTTGATTGGAAGATGAATTCATACAAACTGAAAAGGATTCAGTGGACCCACATCCAATCTCCGGCTCTGCATCACCGGGCTCCACATGAGCATCGATGTCGTCGGGAAACTGACAGTCGCTATATTGAATAGCAAACCCGGCCGGTCGGCCGTTGACCACACTCTATGAGGACAGTTACTAGACAAACGAATATACTCAAGGAATAACATACCGTCCACGCATCCCAGACGAAGAGCTCCCAGAAGCACTGTTTTTATGAGGGGAGGAAGTTCAGCGCCCGGTGTTCTACACTATACCTTTTCGGAGGTGTGTACGACTCACCCTTCTGCGGCGTTGTATCTCCTCTGCAGGTAAGTTCCAATTCGCGCTGTCTCGTTCTATGTAGACATTCCAATGCAAGGGTAAGAATCGGGTCATTAGGTGAATGTGACAGTCACATACGAAGACCAATCTGCGAAACACAAGCAAAATGAGATACTCTTGTCCTTCGAGATGACCGTGGAACTCACCATGTGGGCTATTCGACAATTCAGTCCCGTCAGGAGCCACCGTTCCTCATTCCTATCACGGTCCGCGCTGTAGATAAAGCGAACAAGTAGGAAGAGGGTTTGAACGGTTGCAACTGACGCCTCAGACAGGATGGAGCCCAAGGAGAAAGATGCACGAGCGAGCGCCTCGTATACCTTACCATAAGGAACTGTCCCAGGGTCTTCGTGGAAGAGACAACCGTTTGCAAGGACGATGAAAAACAGGGAGAGGCGGTGGGCATGCGCCGTGTCGACGCTCTTCTCCCCGTTGGGACCATAAATCACGTCGAGGACACTGATGCGAAAGTCTTCGCGGGTAATTGGCTCATACCTGGACCAGTAAGACACTTAAAGAGGTAGGAAAGGCGATCGAGTTCGAGTCGTGTACTCACATCCATCCGATGTTGATGAAATATAGATCTGCTAATCGCTGCGCTTTGCGGAAGTCGGGGATGTAGTCCAAGAACATGCCCTTGGAGTAAGGCGATTCACGAATGCCAAACGGGAATGCGTTCATGAGGTCGATCATGTCGGGCGGTAGGTCAATTAGCGTAGTCACTGAGCGGTACGAATCGTCGTTGCTCTGGGTAGCGAGTGTTCTGTTAGCCCCAATACCTTCTATGTAGATATCGCCTTACTGGCAGCAGATCTTGGAAGTACTGTGCCCGGCCACCATCAGCACACTCCCAGTATTCCGAAGCGAATAGTGCTCACCTCAGAGCTTGATGTTTCACCGTGATACATGGCCTGCCCGTCTACACCTATCGAAAGAGATCCAAAACCCTCTGATACTGTGTCGGGTGGCTCTGGTAAATCCCTATCGGACCGGGGCCCAAGGAGGTGGTGAAGGTCCTCGTCCTCGCCCTTCGCCTGAGCGAGCTCCTTTTCGAGCTCTTGGCACCGTGCATTCAGGGTTTTGACTTCTTCTTGCAACCGCTGTGCATGGGCCATCAAGACTCTACCGGCAAGGTCAATGCCGTATACAATTGCCAACCAGAACCTAGACGCACTTATTGCCCTTTGTTGCAGTCAAACTGCCTGTGGGGAAGGCGTTATTACGGACTCAGCGCAGAGAAGGCCCACACACACCGTCAGGGCAAATGCCTGCACATCCTCTCCTGTAAAGGGGTTCAGCCTGCTGCTAAGGATTGCGCAGACAGCGATCTGACCTTATGCAAGATTGGCACGGGAACACCCTGGTAGTTCGCGGTCATTTCGAGCGTTCGCGCAAGGAATGATGCAAGGATCGACAGACCTATCGCATTTCAACTTGGATCTGGAAACAGTTGTCTGATAAGCCTGTGATTACCTGAGGAAACGGAAACAAAAGCACCTCCTACATTCTGCACAGGAAAGACCCAGCTTCCTTATTGAAGATGATGGGGCCTCCGCCGAGTTCTCTGCACTCATGGAAGCCGGGAAAGGGACGGACGACAATGTGGGTAGTGTGAAGGCGTAAAACAGCTAACGGGAAGTCAAGCGGTCCTTATAAGAGCCAGCAGCGAGGTGGATGACGAGAGAATAACTCTAATCGTCTTCGGAGCAAGCCTGATCATGACAAGGGGTATGAGTGATCGTGTTACAGCGGGACGAGAACGGGAAACGCTGATCCAAGGATTGATCACATTGCGTTGTTCGCAGGAGTTGTATGGAAATCCAATTCACTTCCATTCGACAGCTGGCCAGTGCTAATCGTCACATAGTACGTCGGGCTCCGTTTGAAGTATCGAATCTGCACATTTTCGTCAAACTTCGGGAAACCATGTGCCTTCGACCTTTCCGGCGAAAGGGGAGGAGAGGAGCGAGGACGAACCCAGGGCTGAGACTCGGTGAGGGAACGTGTTGTGGGTCACAGGGTCAAGGAACAATGTTGTGGAGGGAGCTAGTGAGCATCACTCGTTCGATGCGCAGTCTTCACAGACCCAAAACAATCTCACAACTCGGTCGGGGAAAGGAAACTCAGGGCAGGTGTACATTTTCGACAAATGAGGCTACGATTGGGTGGATATAACATTGAAATTGGACAACATATCGAGATGGGGGGCGGTGAAATGCCTAGGGAAGATGTGAGCAATGTGTTTATAAAGGTGAATCAGAAGAATCAGACAAGCGAAGAGTGACTGCCAAAGCAGCCCCCTCCGAAGGTAGCTGAGATAAATTTCTGCACCGCAAGATTGCTCTTGCATAAAGCCAAATGCCTCAAACATCACATCGAGTAGTCGAGCGAAATGTGATGCTCACCTAAGAGAGACGCAGATACCTTCCCCGTCGAGGAGGAGGAGGAGGATGAGAGAGGAGAGACCCGACAATCAAATTTTGTGCATGTTGCATTTTGAAACTAAGATTCAGCCTCCGCCAACTCCGACGCAGGCGCATGGTCGTCATTGTCTCCAACGTCGACGACGATGGCGAGCTCATCGTCCCAGCCAGCAATGAACGTCTCTTACTCTGCCGCTCCCCAGCCTGCGACGACAAGCTACACCCCAGCAACACAACTCTCGCTCGACACGTCTCAAACGCAGACCTCCGGCCTTTCACCAGCAGCCATTCAGACTCCCTCAACATCCACCAACATCGCAGGTCCCTCAACGCAGACGCAGTCTACAACACAGTCTCAGACACAAGCGCAGCCGTCGCGGCAGCAGCTGGAGGAGGCACGGAAAGACCGAACTCTTGCAGAGTTCATGCTCATGTTGGATGATTACGAGCCTCTCGTCCGTGCTGGTTTCTCGCAGCACTGTTTCATTCTGACCCATGGAGACAGATACCGAACGAAGTAACGGATTACTATCTTCAGAAAGTAGGGTTCGAGTGCGAGGATGTTCGACTGTGGGTGGCCGCTCGGGAGTTAAGCGCCCGGATCAACAAGCACTAACCAACACCTACTCCGTTGTAGGAAACGCCTGCTCTCGTTGGCTGCCCAGAAGTTTGTCTCTGACATTGCCGCGGACGCGTACCAGCATGCAAGAATCCGGACGAGCGCTACTGGGGGTCGTGTACGTGCTAACCAGCCGCTTGCGGGTCCAGGTTCGGCGAAGGTGTGTAGCTTCACCTTTCCCGCCCCCGTTCGGGCATCCTAATATTGCTTTGTCAATGCAGGACAAAACACGGACCACACTTACCATGGACGACCTCAGCGCCGCACTCGCCGAGTACGGTATCAATGCCAGGAAACCGGATTACTACCTTTAGAGCGTCTGCGCACCCCATGTACTGTATACTCACTGTATTTTGTATCACCATAGATTGCATGCGCGCATATATCCCACAGTCGGCACCTGCTTATCCCTGCAACACCATATCGCGGCGCCTGGGTTCCATCCATGGCTCCCTATCGCTCTCAAATGGTGCGTGCTCTAGACTCTTGCTCTCCGCGATCGCTCTTCGCAATTCCTCTTGTGGCACACTTACCATGAAGCAGATCGACGACACTCTCCCTCCAATCTCTTCAGAACGAGACGGTCATATCTACGAGATTGTACTCAAGATCCGTATAGAGTCTGGACGGTATATTGCCCCTTTCCGACTGTTAATCGTCGAGGCATCGGAGAGTTGAAACGGAGGACGGCCTCAAGACAACCGAGCATCTCCCGGCTCCTTGTCCGAACTCGAAGCTCCTACAGGTTCTGACCGATGCTCAGCGCCTCGCTCGCGGGCTTCCCCAAGGGCCCCCAAGCGGCTGTCACCACATGTGAGTATCTTAGGCAGGATACCCTCCCTCATCCTCTCCGACGTACGCTCTGTTTCCGGCGCCTCAACTTGTGTACTGACTGACGTTGGGACCCACGCAGCACCAAACCCAATGCCTTACAAGCTGGACAGTACTGTGGCGGGATACGACCGCCCCTAAGGGTCCACTTAACATCCCGCTTCACACTCCCGCTTCTGGGTCGCCGACGCTGAGAATGGGGCCTATTTTGGTACGCGCCTATTGATCTACACTCAGGTGGGAAGTCAATTCGACGATCTTATCTTATCAACGATCGTGGATGGTTTCAACCCAACCCCAGATACCTTCCTGAGCGTAAGTGGAGCTTACGATACCTATTGTGACCACACCAAACCCCCACCACCTATAGCCCTGTGACCCAGATTCCACCTCCATAGACCCTCCCCACCCGCAGCCCACAAGCACCTACCACCTCCTCTCCCTCCTCTCCCATCTTCATCTGGGCTAACACGCAATACAGGGATCGGTTCCGCAAACGTTGTAGAGAAGGGATGTGTATGCGACCACGGATCCTGGGGTGTGGATAGAATTGTCTGCCGATTGACGTTGGCTGTGCTAGGAGCGCTATTGGTGCGCGAGGTGGTGAATGGGCCAACGCGCGATGAGACAGAGGACGAAGCGGAGAAGATAGGTGACGATGCAGCAGAGGCGGGCACGGGTCCGGGTGGTGAACATGAAGGTATGACGGGTTCCCCAGTGCTCAGCGACCATCCGCGAATCCGGCAATCTTGTCCGGCGGCGTACAGAAGGTCGGTTGTGTGGTCAACTGCCAGTCCCTGAAACAGAAGGGGCTGAGACTCGGGAACAGATCGGGGATGCAGATGCAATACTGACCAATTCCCGGGTATGCGTATTGACATGTCCGTCATAAACCACGATTGGCTCGCTACTTCTCCCACCAGGCATGCTGGATGCATACCTCAGGTCGAACGTTTGGAGCTAGTACAGGGTCACTGTTAGGACGAGGGTAGACTGAAGCAAGCAATGTATTGCCCTCCTACCTGTCCGTCCATATGGCTGACCAATAACCCTGAGTCCAGGGTTCTCTGAAGCACTGACTTGGAGTGTGCAGGGTCGTCTCTGGGGGCGCCCAACAGTGACAGACTAAGAACAGATGACCTCTGGTCGGTGGGAAACCGGGAGTCGAGGAGAAGGTCGCCACGCCCCTTGAACCCGACTCGCTTGTCGAAGCGATGGATAGACCCATTACGCGCGCCCGTGTATACCAGGTTCTGCAGTCAAGGACGGGAGTGAGAAATCTGGACGAAAGAAGGAAGAGTGTATATGCCTGATTTTGTGTTACAGCGAAGACGTCGCTGTGAGTATTCAGTTGTTCAGGAGTGGTTGAGTGGTCGATATCTGGAAGGTATATGGCTCTAAAACTGGCCCCTACACACAAGGATGAGTACTATGACCAAATGGGAAAGAAGGCTGACGACCAAAGGCGACAGAACGTTCGCGAAGATGGGACGCCCAGAGGTCGCGCGCTCCTGGCAAAGTTACGATAAACATGCGGCTGGGCGAAAGAACAGTTCAACATGACGCAGGTGAAGGGAAAGGGGAAATACAAACTCGAGGGATTTGATATCAGAAGAGGCAAATCTCGCAGAAGATCCAGCGCCAGTTGCCCTACGAAGTCGAGAAGTTAGCGTCCGTGTCCCAAGACCGAGCGAGGGCGAGAGACTAACACCCATCTTGAACCCCACATACTGATAGAGGAAATGCAACCGTTGGGCTGAAGGTTTAACTCTGCCGACCATGGGAGCCAGTTGAGTTCTGCGTCAATGTCCGAATCTAGAGGCGCAGGATCCTCCTTGTCATGATCACGGTATGAAGCTTTACACCGAAACAGCCAGCCTCGACTATCCCCCAAGAGGTGCCATCGGCCAGGCCCGCCAGCGTGGGGCTCGTCCCCGTCGGGTGAGGCGAATGTCTAGGTAGACAAAAGGCCTATATTTGTTTGCACTTTGTTTGAATCCTTGTAGGAGCGGCGAGGACGCACACAAAAGGTTGTGATTTTCCCGAAAATGGGAGCCTGGTTGTAGGTAAGCCGAGACGAGGCACCAATGTAGCACGACTGCAAGTTTCTGGCCGCAAATATTTCAGTTGCTGGGATGTGACAAGGGGGACTGGCTGGATACCTCATGGTTCGTTCCTTCCTCGACCAGTCGCTCGGAAGTTGACAGGCTAAGGATTGGGCCAGAGACCAAACGTGCGCCCTTCTGCCCCCGCGCACAGAAGAAGTTTCGGCGTGATTCTCGCGGGGAGTCTCCTCGCCAGAACCCTCTTCACGCGAAGGTCTCCGCTTTCGAGAGGCTTCCGTGCTCCTGTTCTGGAGCCTGCGTTTTTTAGGTGGGTTCTCCTGCTGCGTGGGGGGTCCAGGATGTGGAAACCCCGGTGGCCGCGAAGACAGGGGGAAATATCTGTTGCGGTCGGCGTCCCAGAAAAATCCGGGGAGGTCGCGCTGAGGAGGAGGAAGAGGTGGGCTGGGCATGACAGTGGTGGTCGTGGTGCAGGACAGAATGACATCACTTCCAGTGGACAATCACATTATGATTTTGGTCAGTCCGAGGGCAGCCTTCTTCACAACTCAGATGCACCGTCACAGTCTCCTTTTGCCATTCACCACCCATCGATCCCGTCTCCGCACGAGCCTGGGTGCAACAGGAACAATAAATACAACGCCCTGTCTCACCCGGGTTCTTGATACTCCTATCCCCTCCCTCGCCTTTCTTCCTCATACCATCGTTTGTCGGGGACCCCCACCACGATGAGCAAGAGCCTATCCCAGAGGCCCGGTGCTATCGATATCTCCAATCTCAAGGGCAATGGCTCAGGCTCCTCCAGTCCTCCAACACCTCTAACACCCAAGACGCCCGCGGAAGAGGGCCTCGAATTCTTTGGAAGCGCAGTCAAGCCGGGAGAGGGCCCCATTCGTGTCTATGAGCTTCGATTGGCGGCGGACGGCGGTCCCAACAAAGATCTCCAGGTGCGCCACACGCGTTCTCGTATCTGCCGAACATCGCTGACCATTGACGTCGCCAGTATGTTCGCCTTCCTGCAGCCTACACCCCGTACATCCTCCGTGTCTCGATCGAAGCGGGTACGCCCGCGTCAAAGAATGCCGTGTTCAAGACCAACTTCCCTCTCGATGGGAAAACCTTTGGAAGGGACCGATTGACAGAAAAGAAGTTCGTCTTCGTCTTCCATGATCGAACCGTGCAGGAATTAAGCGGCCTCCATCCCGTAGACTCCCGCAAGACTTCTCCAAGCCAATTCAGATCGACCTTCCCATCGCCCAAGCAGGCGCGTACAAGTATTGGATCGAGTATGAGGGGGCCTCTGGTGTCCGGACCAAGGGCCACACTGGTTACTTCAACATCGACCCCGTCTTGCAGCTCAAATCCCGTTCTCCCATCCTCGACCCATCCTCGCTCGAAGTTCTGCCCCTGGGCAAAGGAGCAGTCGTCCAGGACAAATATGTCAACCTTCCTCTAGACGGCCTCTCCATCTTGACTGTTGTAAGCAAGTGGATGGGACCCCTCGAAGAATGGAAAGCCCATTTTGCCGAAGCGAAGGGTCGGGGGTACACCATGCTTCACTATCCTCCTCTCCAGGAGCGAGGCGAAAGCGACAGCCCCTACTCGATTCGCAACCAGATGAAGTACGACCCCGGCTTGTTTGGGGGTAGCATCGACGGCACTGGGCGGCATAAAGTGGAGGATATCTTGAAGGCTGCTAAGGAGGAGTAC
Source organism: Coprinellus micaceus (assembly GCA_951394405.1). Lineage (NCBI taxonomy): Eukaryota > Fungi > Basidiomycota > Agaricomycetes > Agaricales > Psathyrellaceae > Coprinellus > Coprinellus micaceus. Next base: position 2,952,169 of record OX596334.1, on the reverse strand, counting down.
GGTTTATTGAGTCTGACCGACGTTGTCCTCAACCACACTGCCAACGACTCCCCCTGGCTCGTCGAGCACCCCGAAGCAGGCTTCAGCCCTGCCAACACCCCCCACCTTACGCCCGCGTACGAGCTGGACACCGCGATCATCGAGTTCTCCTCGTCGCTGGCCTCAAAGGGCCTTCCCACCACCATCGGGAACGACGATGACCTCACTGCCGTCGTCGATGCGTTCGAGAAAGCCGTGCGCGGTCTGAACCTGTGGCAATACTACGTCATCGATGTTGCGCGGGAGAAGGACTCTGTAGGCGCGGTGCTCAAGTCTGGCAAGGTCACCCCATGGGCAGGGTCAGACGTCAGCAATAAGTCAGCTGTCGAGGTCGCTCAGATCATCCGCAACCAGAACGCGTTGATCCAAGGGTTTGGCCAGCTGGCATCAAGGTTTGGTGTCAAATTCGACCCAGAGGTTGCCGCTGGAATCGCAAAGGCTGCCTTCACTACTCTCACCGAACCCGACGCCCTATCGGAAGCCTGGGGCAAGGTTGTCGATGTCCTCAATGTCCCTCTGTATGAAGAATGGGAGGCCGATACGCGGACTGCGATCGACCACGTCAAGAACAGGATCAAGTACGCAAGGTTGGATGAGCATGGACCGAAGCTTGGCGCAATTTCGAAAGAGCACGTGTTTTTCTTGCCCCCTGTATCGTAGGAACAACGCTGACTTGCCTCTAGAAACCCTCTCGTTGAACCGTACTTCACCCGCACCGCCCCCAATGCCTCCGCTGATCCCCTCGTCTACTCCCTCGCCAACAACGGCTGGATCTGGGCGGCCGATCCCCTCCAGAACTTCGCCCTCCTCCCCAGCAAAGCTTACCTGCGCCGCGAGGTCATCGTATGGGGTGACTGTGTTAAACTCCGATACGGCAAGAAACCTTCTGACAACCCTTGGCTCTGGGAGTACATGACCTCCTACGTCGAAGCCCTCGCCCACACGTTTGACGGTTTCCGCATCGACAATTGCCACAGCACCCCATTGGAAGTAGGTACCCACATGCTGGACGCTGCCCGCGTTATCCGACCCGACCTGTACGTCTGCGCCGAGCTCTTCACCGGAGACGAGAACATGGACTTGGTCTTTGTTCGCGAGTTGGGAATCAACAGCTTGGTTAGGGAGAGTTACAACGGGTGGGATCCGAAGGAGTACTCGAGGTTACTCTACAGGAATGGCTTGGGCAAGCCTATCGGCTCCATGGACGGAGCGTGTTTGGTGACCAAGGAGGAGCTCCCCAGTCCTACGGGCAAGGGCCCTGTTCGTCAAGCTGTTGTCAGCCAGGTGAATGGAAGTATGCCCCATGCCCTTCTCTACGACTTGACGCACGACAACGAGAGCCCTCTGGATAAGAGGAGTGCGGAGGATGCTTTGAGCACTGGAGCGCTCGTGGCGTTCAGCTACTGTGCGACAGGCAGTGTCAAGGGTTTCGACGACTTGTACCCTAAGCTGTTGAATCTTGTGAAGGAGAAGAGGAGGTACGAGGTCAGCGGCATCGGGGGAGAGACGAGCGGCATTGCCAAGGTGAAAAGGGTGTTGAACGAGTTGCATCTGGAGATGGTCCTGGGCGGGTTCGAGGAAGGTCATGTCCATCAGGAGAACGATGTGAGTACCGCGCTTCCAACAGCACAATGGGCTACTAAGCCCGGCTTTTCCCCCAGTACATCGTTTTGCATCGTGTGCAGCCACAGAGCTTGAAGGGCTACCTGGTTGTCGCACATACTGCTTTCCGCAAAGGCACGAAAGATCGTGGCTATAGTGAGTCGTTCCAGTGATGTCGAACGGGCCATTATTACTCACTACCACATAATAGTCAATCCCATTCAACTGCGTCGCACCCGCGCCAAGTATATCCTGGGAGCGAGCATCGAGATACCCTCTTACGAGTTACCCAACGACGACCAATACCTCAAGGGCCTCCCCTCTAAGCTCGTTGACATCGCCGCAGCCTCTATCGCTCGCAAGTCTGACGAGGCAGGCCCCTTCTCAGAGATCGCTGTCCCTGACAAATTCCCACCTGGCAGCATCATGATCTTCGAGACCCAGATCGAGGACTTCGACGCAGACCTTGAGGCCTTCTGCAAGGAGGGCGCGTATGACTCTGTCAAGGACCTGAATCTGGTCGATCTGAACGTTGTGCTGCACCGTGCGGACGTTGAGGAGAGGGATGCGACAGACGGTGTGTACGGCGCGTATGATATACCCAACTCGGGGAAATTGGTGTACTGTGGCTTGGAGGGTTGGATGCATCCGTTGAGGCACGTTATGCGGTATAACGATCTCGGGGATTCGCTTTGCGGCCATCTTAGGGACGGAAGCTGGGCGTTCGATTACATTCATCAGAGGTTGACCTAGTAAGTCTTTCTGTTGGGATCGACCCGCAGGACGACTTCTCTCTCTAACATTTCCATCTCTCCGCCTTTAGTCAAGTGGGAACCCGCCCAAACCTTGCCAAACACGCCCAATGGCTGCTGGAACGTTGCGACAGGGTTAAGAACAGCGTTCCCAATTTCCTACGGCCCAAGTACTTCGCGCTCATCGTCTCCGAGGCATACAAAGCAGCACGCCTCGCCGTTGTCGAACAATGCTCCGACTTCGTCACCTCGGGCCACTCATTCATCCACGACTTGGCTTTGACTGCAGTGCAAATGCATGGTCTTGTCAAGTCAGCGTCCTTGGACCCCGAAATCGTGACGCCCTCTTTGGCTGCTGGTTTGCCCCATTTCACAACTGGGTGGGCTAGGTGCTGGGGTCGCGACGTCTTCATCTCTCTCAGGGGTTTGTTCTTGACCACTGGCAACTTTGAAGATGCGAAGAGGCATATCCTGGCATTCTCCACGACTTTGAAGCACGGGTTGATTCCGAACCTGTTGGATTCCGTACGGGCACCGAGGTTTGTATTCCATGTTTCTCTAGTGTAAGCATAATTGCTAACCAACCAACCCAGATACAACTCTCGGGACTCGCCTTGGTGGATGCTGCAGAACATTCAGGACTACGTAACTCTGGCACCCGACGGTTTGTCTCTGCTCTCCGAGACTATCAAGAGACGCTTTCCCAAAGACGATACCTGGGTTCCATGGAACGACCCCCGCGCATACTCCGAGACATCAACTATCGCTGAAATCATCCAAGAGGTCCTGCAGCGTCATGCCGAAGGCATCAAGTTCCGGGAGTACAACGCTGGCCCCAACCTTGATATGCAGATGAAGCCGGAAGGCTTTGACATCGAGATCCACACGGACTGGGAGACTGGCTTCACGCTCGGAGGTAACAAGCACAACTGCGGAACGTGGATGGACAAGATGGGAGAATCTCAGAAGGCGGGAACCAAAGGCAAGCCTGGAACGCCTCGGGATGGTGCGCCGGTGGAGATTATCGGGTTGTTGAAGAGTACCTTGAGGTGGGTGAATGAGCTCGTGGAGCGGGGCAAGTTCCCTTTCAAGGGCGTTACCGCGAAGAGTACGTTTTGCCGCTTGGGCCGTTTAAGGATAAGTTGCTAATCGTATTTCAGTCGGCGGAGAAGAGAGGCTCGTGACATATAAAGAGTGGTCGGACCTGATCCAAGCCAACTTTGAGAGGCATTTCTACGTCCCCCATGGTAAGCCCTCTCGTGTTGCTTTGCATACCCGGTTTAACTGAGTTGCGATACAGACCCTGCCGAGGATTCGAAGTACAAGCTCGACTCGCTACTCGTCAACCGTCGTGGCATCTACAAGGATGTGTACGGCTCTGGTGCAGGTCATGAATGGGCAGACTACCAGTTCCGATGCAACTTCCCGATCGCAGCCACCGTCGCCCCCGAGTTGTTCCATCCCGAGCATGCGCTGGGCGCCCTGAAGCTCGCAGACCAGGTTCTCCGTGCGCCATTGGGTATGAGGACCTTGGATCCCTCCGACATGCAGTACCGACCCAAATACGACAATTCGAACGACTCTGATGATGCCAGTATCGCGAAGGGCTTGAACTACCATCAGGGCCCTGAATGGGGGTGGCCTTTGGGATACTTTTTGCGGGCCTACCTGCACTTCGACCTCCTGGTTGGGGAGGGAAAGCAGGTGAGTTCCCTCATCTCTTTGCCAAATGCAGGGCTGAACATCGCGAATTAGAACCCCCAAGAGACACTCCACCACTTGCACACCATGTTGGTCACCTCGAGGAAGTATATTCAGGAGGACCCGTGGAGAGGAATTCCGGAGCTGACGAACGAGAATGGGAACTACTGCCACGACTCTTGCAGAACGCAAGCTTGGAGCGGTAGTACGTTACTCGATTTTCTAGAGGATGCCCACCGCTTGCAAGGAAGGAAGTAGGAGTGAGTGCGCACCTGCAGTATTTGCGTGTATATAATAAGGAATTGAGATAGAATTGTACTGGAACAGCGAATTTGCCTCCGCAGCGCCGTCGTCACACTTTGCTTATTACCAGCCAAAGAATTCCTGAAGTCCCCTCACAATATCCGGAACAGAACTTCCGCCCATCCAAGCATTCTGGTTCTCAATGCACCTCCTGCCCCAGAAGGACGCTCGCTCCAGCATAGCCCCTTCGTAACCATCTAAGAGGGCTTCAATCGAGGCTCCCTCGAACGCCACCTTCTCCAGTACGACCGCGAGATCGTACGCATCGTGCATCGCAAGGTTTACACCCTCGCCCGTGAAAGGTGTGATAACGTGGGCAGCGTCTCCGAGGAGGGTTACTCTAAATGGCAGTCAGACAAGGTTCTCTTAATGTTCAGGAACCTACTCACCCTGCACTCGGTTTCTCCCATCTATGACCAGGCGGGTGCCGGTAAAGTGGTCGGATGGCGAGGTCCCCCTCGTCGCACTCAACGATGAGCGATTTGGCCGATTGTCCCCATTGCAAATAGTATCGCTCGACGAATTCAGTCAAGCCCTTTCGTTGGCTAGACCAGTCTATGCCCGACGTTTCCTTCCAGTTCTCGGGAACTGATATGAAGGAGTACGTCTTCACCGATCCATCTCCGCCCTTCTGCGCCACGACCATGGACTTGCCCTCCAGACTCATGCAAGTACCGTTCCCGACGAACTTTGCCAGTTCGGGAAAGCGATCGTCCAGGTTCGCGATGCTCGTCGCGGCCACGGTCATTCCGACATAGGAAGGAGAGATGTCGGTTCGGAGTGGGCGGACTTTCGACCAAGTGCCGTCCGCGCCAATGAGAACGTCAAACCCCGTTGCGCTGGTACCGTCAGCAAAATATAACGAGAAAGACCTTCCCACAGCAACGTCTGCTTTCTCTGCTTTCACGAGCTTCTTCCCCCACTGGACGTCGCCCTCGTCCAACGCACTCAGCAACATGTTGCGCAGGTCTCCTCTATCGATCTCCGGCCTCTCTGGGTCCGGTTCCTCCTTCTCCGTATGATACCAGTGAGTCTGCCCAGTCTGGTCCCGGACGACCAAATCTGTCGCATCGACCCGCATGCGTTTCTTGAATTCATCGAGGAGACCGGCCTTGGCGAGGGCGAGTTGCCCAGAGGTCTTGTGGATGTCGAGCATACCGCCTTGACCCCGGGCGGACGGAGACACATCGAGCTCGAATACGGTGAATGGAATCCGGACTGCTTTGAGAATAGAGGCCAGAGTGAGGCCAGAAGGCCCCCCGCCGACGATTGCGACCTTAATGGATGACTGATGGGCGGGGCAATTCATGGTTGAAGCGGGGGATGGTACGCTGTCGGCATTATAACGAACGCCCTATTGGGACCATTCCTTCTCCACCCCGAAGAAGCGACACTAGTGAGCCGTATGTGGGGGTCTTCCTTGTTACAACCGACTGCGCATGTGTCTGAGAAGACTGGGCACGTCATCAAGCCCGCGTCAGCTGCCCCTGTTTTATGCGGCACGCAATGCTAGCAGCCGAGAGTGAGTGCACCGGAGCTGGTTTAATAAGTCAACCGAATACTGAGGCTTGCCGTAAATGCAAAGATCAAAGTTCTGGGAACACGTCTCGCAAGAAGAACGCCCGCTTTGGGTGTCTATACCTGCGATAATTCATGACTCGGGCGAGTGCGCAGGGGCAACACCTGGACGTTCTCTATGTTCATCTATCGAGCTAACAGACATAGGTCACCGATGTCGCGTCATCTTTGACTCGGAATATCAAGCGCACTAAGCGCCCATATACGACAGCGATCGTGCCCCAGCATCTGATAAGGGTTTTCCGTTTGTCCACCCCACTCTTTCCCCTGATGAATTGGAGAGTTTTCAAGTGTAATCTATCTACCCCGAACTCAACCCAGTGTGGATCGCGGTTCTCTCTATTACAGGAAACCCGCTGGCAGCGGACACCCAGCCTCCGAAGAGCATTAGGCGATTGTTTCTCGTTTTATTTTGACTCACCCCTGCGACTTGGATGGCTATCGTGAATAAGGGAGGCACGTACAAGCTTCGCAAAGACAAGGCGCATGGTCGAAACGATTGGTCTTCCCAGTGTGCGAGTGTTCAAACAGGCTCATCAATTAGCTTGAACGCCAACTATATGACAAGAAGGCGCTCCTAGTGTCAATTAAATTGGTTGGTGGCAATGAGTAAATGTGTTCGAGGGTTTTCCTATCGTCATCGACGACCCAGGCTTGGAATAATGGCCCTTTGCACGTCCTTTGTGTTGGACGGAGGCAGTAGTGGGCGCCGGTTGGTGCATATTTGGCGGGGATGGGTTCGCCAAACAATAGACAAAGATTTCGCGGTGGGGATGAGAGAAATGAGGAATCCATTGGACATGCGCTCATGTCTTTCTTCGGTTTACCCCAACACGACCTAGAGGAGGAGCGGAGAAAGTTTCTAGAGGGCGGGGCCAAGGAGGGGGATGAGGATCTCCAGGTGTTTACTTGGGGAGAAGACAGCTATGACGGCCTCGGCGACGCTCTCCACGAAGGCGGCGATGAGCTCAACGACGAGACATTTGGCGTAGGCGATGTTGGTGAGGCCCAGTGCTGACCTTGTATCATGTCGTCTCCCTAATCGTCGGTGCAGGCAAAGACTTTGACTTCACACAGCACGGACTTCCCGATTTCGACAAACCGCCAGCTCTACCTTCAGACACCGGGAACGAGCAGGTGGCGGCGGCAAGGCAGCTTCACCAGACGCTGCCAAAGCAACAGTCCCCCCTGCAACCCCAGCCAACCCCCGCAGGTTCTGCAGGTCGGTTATACACGCGTTCGGGTTGTGCTTGGATTGATCATCTTTATCTATAGCCCGCAACGCTGCCGCGGACTCAACCCTTTGGGATGACAAGTCACCCTTCTCAGTCTTCGGCAGAGCGAATGGCGCGTCTTCGGCTCGATCTCAGGAGCACCAACAGTCTCTTCATCTACCCCATCAGCACCAGCAGCGGCATGTTCTAGGTGTACCGACCCCCCCTCCTGGACAGGCTTCGGGAAAGTTCAGCCCCTTCGCTCCACATGAATCTCCCATTTTGCACCAGCAACGCACAGCGCAGTCCCAAGGCGGTCGCCCTCGCACCCTTCAGGAGATCGAGGATGAGATGCTGATGATGGCCGCCGTTCAGGCTAAGCAGAGGGAGAGGGAAGCAGAGGATCAACACAGGCAGCAGCAGCAGCAGTTGCTGCTCCTCCGACACCAGCAGGAACTGCAGAGGCAGGAGCTCCAGCGGCAGGAGGAGGAGAGACAGTTGTTGGAATTGCAGCAGCTACAGCAACAGAAGGAGCAGGAGAGGCTTTATGAACAGCAGCAGTATCAGCGACTCCTCCAGTTCCAGCAGCAACAACAGCACCAGCAGCAACGCACGCCGCCTCCACGCATGCTCCCTGTTTCCCAGTCGCCCAGGTTCCTGGAACATCAGCGACAACAAGCGACTGTTCTCCTCCAGCAAGAGCGTCAGCGTCAGCTCTTGCTCCAGGAGCAAGAACGTCAGCAGCAGCTTCAGGAGCGGAGAGAGCGTCAGATCAGACAGTTACTCGAGCAGGAAGAGCTACAAAGACGGATGTCCCAGGTATCCCTGGAGGAGAGGCTTCTTTGGCAGCAACAGGAGGCACAGGCGCTTGCGGCCGAGCATCAGCATCGCTCTTTCAATACCCCTTCTCCAGCTCGTCATTTGCAACAGCAAGCTCGTGGCCTACCCGGATCGCTCGTTCATGAGGGATCCAGTTCCAGTCAGCAGAATCTCCAGCTCCAGCATCGATTGCTGGCGGAAATGGAGTTCGCTCAAATACCGGGTCAAGGCCGAGGGTCTGCCTCACAGGAACAGCTACGCGCTGAAGCGATGCGCAGGATCATGGAGACAGAACGTGAGGAGGAGAAGCGCCGTCGTAAGGCACATAAAATCGCCTCGATGGTGAGTGGCATCGTTCATTCACCCCTCTCGCCTTGGCTCATGCCGCTTCTTCCAGGCTCGCTATAATGACCTTATGACTCAATCGGACAAGGACTTCATCACCCGCATCCAAGTTTCGCAGCTCGTGACCCAAGATCCGTATGCAGACGATTTCTATGCTCAAGTCTATGGTGCCATCCTCCGTTCACGGCTGGGATTGCAAGCCAGCGATGACTCGAGAGTGATCAAATTTGGGTCGGGTGGTGGCATCGGCCTCGGCCTTGCCCAGAAGGGTCCCGCTCGTCGCCCAAGCGCTATGCAACGTATGGAACAGCAGGTCGAGAGGATCGTGAACAACGCAAGAAAGCGCGAGGAGGAGAAGGGCTTACACTGTTCGTTAACCGTTCATGCGCTTATGATCGATTGCTTATGTGTTCACGTTAGCTTTGCAAAATCTGCAAGGAGCGTTGGGAAAGACCTCTGGAAGGAGCTATAAGGCTGCTCCTCGCCAACTTTTGCAAGTCGATGCTTCGTCTCCCACTTCCTCCCCTGCACACGCCCACATCTCCAAAGCTTCTGCGTTCAACGAAGGGGCCGCGAAAGAAGCCGCTAAACTAGGTCGAGAGGCTCTGGGTGATGTTCATCAGGTACTTGTATCCGCGTCTCTGCCTGTTGATGTTTGCTGAAGCGTATTACTCTAAAGACAGGGGAAATTGTTCACAGGGATCCTTTGACACTTCGGGAGACTCTTACCATCTTGGAACAATTGTACGATCTTGTGCTTCAGGCTGAGCAGCTGCGCCGTGATCAACCACATGCCGAAGAAGAACCCGAATATTTCCAAGAATGGTGAGTTTACATCGCACTGATGGTATATACGGGCGAAGCTAAGGTTGAGCTAGGCAACAAGAGTACGACGAGCGCGTTAACGAAATGTGGGAGGGCGTCCGCGTCCTGGTTCCTCTCGAAACTAGGTGGGTGTGCTGTAATGCCTTCGTTGGCGCGCCGCTCAACCTTACCCTCACAGCACCCCTCACCCATTCGTTTCGCTCCTCACGCCCACTAAGGGCAAGAAGATCCTCCCTCGTTTGACCCGTCACCTCTCCAGCGAGAGGATGTTAACCTTGCTTACCTTACTCGTTGCTTGCTTCGATCAGCTCGATGTCGTCAGGCTTGCCCCTGTCCTGGACTCTTTGGTCGAAACCCCTGAGCGTGTGGAGGTAGAGAGGCAAACTAACGCCTTCCTCGGGAGTGTCATGCAGAGCATTCTCCCGGTTGCATCTGTGGCCGAACTGAGGCTAGTCACTGGGTTGCTGTCATTATTGCTGCATCGTACGAACATCGTGGCTGTCGCACAGACAAGAGTGAGTTTGCAGCTATTCACTTTTATGGCCCTTGTCCTCATACACGTTTAGCCCGGCCTTGCCCTTCTTACTCTCTTCCTGAGTCGCGTTGAGGTCATCAAGCAAACCCTTGCATCCGGAGCCGAGACCAGTGTCATCCCCACCCCCGAAGAGTCTGAGGCATGGTACGCAACCACTCCCATTTATTGAATATGGTTGGAGTGTATGGTCTGATCATTGTTCATTACAGGCAACTTATGTTTGATCATCTCTTCCAACTCCTTGCGCCACATCTCCTCCTTCTTTTCCCGTCGACCCGCATCGCCCACACCAACATCACCGGACAACCACCAGCAGCGCCCAGCTCCATCGACATAGTCGACCAGCCGGTCTGGCAATTCCTCGCTGCGCTTGCTCTACATGCCCACGTCGAGCAGCATCAGATCCTCGTCACCGCGCTGCGCGAAAAGGTTTTAGATAACGTCCTCAGCGTGAATAAAGGATGGGTCCACGACGAAGAAGAGAGGCAGACGAAATTGGCCAATGTAAACCTCTTCCTCCATGCTCTCGGCCTAGACAGTTCGCAGATTGCATTGTAGTGGAACTTGCGACGCCCACCTCACTTCTTGCTCATTTCTACTGATCTCTATGGACTGCTGGCTAGCACACCTCCGCTCTGCTCCCCTGTCGTATACATGCCGTACTAACGCTTTTTGGATCAGATACCTGTAGCTTTTTGCACTCCCCTATCCTCTTTTCGCCTTTCTTTCCCTCGTCTCCCTCTTTTTCAGTATAGTTTCCGGTGTGAAGGCCATCCTCACTGTTGGCGAAAATGAATGAAAGTAACGGATTTGTCACGCACATGCAGATGTCACGGTCGACCTCATGTGGCCGTCAGGGGCTGCAACGGGGTCAACAGCCACTCTACGGGAGATTAACTCTCTCCACTGAGCACTCCCATCTAATTTTGCACCGGCCTTTCTGGTCGCCTTGCAATTGATAGTGATGGCGGGATTGGTCTTCGCTTGTGGCGGTCTCCAAATTCCAATTTATCTCCAACCTCGAACTCCCAATGCGATGGGGGACATTCACCCCGATACGGGAGTGTAGATACACATGACAGTCCACGATCTCACTTGCCAGGGCACCCTCACGAGGTACCTGCGTTCGCGCAGCCCTGATCCGCAACACGTAGTACTTTTAGGCGCCGGTAGCCTTCGTTAACCTGTCCGGCGCTTAGTTCGTCGATTGCGAATCTCGCAAGCTGATGCTGATCCCTGTTCGTCTACATACGACCGTTTCGATCGAAGTACTGACTTATTGCCCTTCCATCCAAGAAAAGTATACTCAACGCAACGGACCGCACTCAGTCGTCAAAAGGAACTCCGGTGAGTGTGGCAACTGGATTCTGAGGCCCCACAGCGCTCCAGATGACTCCAGCCATGACCTCCCTGCACCACCGCTCAGTTAGAAAGTGCGCGAAGCAGCGATCCCCTGGATGTCAATGAACAGTCCCGAGAAGTCCGACTTCAAGTTCTGACCGCACAATACATGCCGGCCGTCCGAGAATGTCGCATTCCCGTGCCTAACCTTGCCCGGAAAGTCGTCTTCGGTCCAATAATTTCGACTGGCTGACGGCTGCAGGCATCCTCCGGACCTTCGATACTCACGACGATCCACGCGGTTGCAGATTTGTACTGGCTTGAGTCGTTTGAGGTTCCCCTGGACGTTCCGCGCCGCCTGGAACGATACGAACCCGCGTCTAGTTGCCTTCAGACATCATCGACCATTTGGCAATCTAGATTAGTCGTACCTCCAACGTCTGCCAGGCATATCTATCTCCTCTCTCTCGCCGCCCCATTCCCTGCTTGTCGCATTTCAGCGATCCCACATGAATTGGCAGAAGCTCCGTTGACGTTCCATGCTGAGTGCCCAGCCAGACAGAAGTTCGTCTTGATGGAGTCAGATGGAGTGTTAAGGATCTGTGCTATACTTGCCAGGACAGTCGACATGAACGGCGTTACTTGGGCACCGCCATTTCATTTCGATACTTGGGATAGCGCTCATGTCAGAGTCTATAAGAACCAGCTCTGGCTAGGGGCTCTTGGCTACCCCAACCCCCCGACTCAACCCACAGATAGCTACTAGCGAAAGCGCAATGCGTGGCACCAAGAGCACTCCCTTGACTGCTACATCTTATATCTCTGGGATCGTTGCTACTGTAAATGAGTACAAAGATGCCCGCGACTCGTAAGTCTGCACTTGATTCCTTACTCGTCACTCACTGACCAATGATTTCTTCAGGATTGAGAAGATGTTCGACGCACTGCCGGGGCTACCTGACGTTTGTCTCTCAGTCGTCGGCGATAGCTCCATGTCGGACGAAGAGAACTTGCAGGAGAAGCGCAAGCTCTACCGATGGACAACGGAAGGCGGCTATCCCCCTCACCTCCAAGCCATCCCCGACCAGGATGCCGTCGACAAGTTCAAGATCTTCGACCCTACTCGTTTCGCTGCTGTACAAGCAGAGAGAATTGCAGGCGAAATAGGGCAATTCTTTGCGCCCTTGGGAGGCGGCAAAGTTACGATGGCCTCGATCGAACAGCGGTACATCGACCTCCGCAAGGCTGCGATAGCAGCCGGGCAACCAGATGTCTACACTGCGCCCAACGTGGGCCTCAGGCCAGACTGGCACACCGACGCCGTGTTTTCTCAGCAGCACTTCACTGGCGTCAACCCGACGGGCTTGAAGCAGGCGTCCAAAGACTGGGTCGAGGCCTTCGCACAGGTAGCCGCTGAGCAGAAGAACGGGGCGGCCCAGGCTCTTCTATCCACATCCCCTTCATCCTTCTACGTTGTCGACAACAGCGATTATCGCTACGTCCTTGGTCTCGCCCCAGACACCCCTATCGTGGCCACCGGTGCTGGTCAGCCTGCATTCGGATGCTCCTCCGTCACCCTCTTCTCGCTTTCCAACTCTGGGAAGCTCCACCCAGTGGCCATCTGTATCGATTACAAGGGCAGCCTAAAGGCGGACAAAAGTGTCACCATCTTCAACAAGCGCCTGACCCCTGAAGCTCCAGGAATCGACGAGAACACTGATTGGCCGTGGCGCTATGCAAAAATGGCCGCTTCCGTGTCCGATTGGGCTCGCCATGAACTGGCTGTCCATCTCACGGAGACACATTTGGTCGAAGAGGCGACCATCATTGCCGCTCAGCGCAACTTGCCCGACTCCCACATTATCTCCCAGCTACTACACCCCCACTGGTACAAGACCCTCTCCCTTAACTTCCTTGCCCGCCTTACCCTTGTCCCTATCTTCATCGAGAAGGTTGCACCTCTCCAGGTGAGTAAATTGATGGTCTTTACATGATGCTCGTGGTGTTGACCCAATTTTCGCAGCTTACCCAAATCAAAGACTTCGTCAGGCAATCATATATGAACTTTGACTTCACTGGCCGATACGCGCCCAGCGACCTGAAGAGTCGCGGTTTCGACCCCTCCAAACTCGACGACAAGAAGTTCCACAACTACCTCTACGCCCGCAACATCTCCAAGTGCTGGGATGTCCTCCACGAGTTCGTCTCTGACGTACTCCACGGCGCTTACCCCTGCGGAGACGCCGATGTACTCGCTGACAAGTACGTCGCCGGGTTCTGCGCCGAGATGCGGTCCCAACAAGGCGGCCAACTGCCTTCCTTCCCCAAGGTCAAGACCCTTGACGGGCTGGTCGACATGGTCACCATGTGCATCCACATTGCCGCGCCTCAGCACACTGCAGTCAACTACCTCCAGCAGTTCTACCTCTCCTTTGTTCCCAACCGCCCTGGATCCTTCGCGGCTGCTCTCCCTGCTAACCTTGAACAGCTTCAGGGCTACACAGAAGAGCATGTCATCGCCTCGCTTCCCATCACTGGCTTCGACAGGGTTGAGTGGATGCTCATGTCCCTTGTTCCGTACCTCCTCTCTGCTGAGGTTGATCCCGAGAGCAACATCGAGGACTATGCCGATTCGACGAAGGAAAGTCACAACAAGCACATTGCAAAGGCTGGCGTCAAGTTCTCCAAGAGGATCCATGCCCTGAAGGCCACGTTCGACAAGTATAACGAGCAAATGGATGACCACGTTACTCCATACCACGTCCTCGATCCCAAGGTTATGGCACAGTCTATTCTCATCTAACTTCCCTCGTCTAGTTCCTCAGCCTGTCATGAACCTAACACCGTTGTACTATTAAGTAACATGTATTGATTTACGCCGCTCTTAAGTGATTTATGCCCCTTTGTATAAGCTACGTTTGTAATTCATATTTGCCTCCATAGCGATTTATGTGAGTGCAGGAGAGGGCTCCACCTTTTTGGGGGGAAGATTTGACACCTTACGCCCAGCACAGGTGCAATACTGCCCAGAAAACGAGCTTCATGAAGGCCTCGTAGCCTTGGAGAATGGTTCATCGATTATGAAGAGGCTTCATGCTTCGCTAAACCTGCGACTGGGGCGGGCGATGGTAGGGGCGTGTCCAGTGATGATGGTGGGGGAGGGGAACATTGTGTTTGTTCAACACATCGAAGTTGGTCACGTATACTCTGGTGCCACAGCAAAATCAACTGCGGGTCTCTCAGGCTCCGAGGTCTCGCCGTAGGTCGAATGTTGCAGTGTCATGGAAGATGCTCTACGCCTCCAACTTGGCGGTTTGAGGGCAACGCCGCAGGCGCGATGTGATTCATCAAATGATCGTCTTCCAAACAAAGCTGATTAGATAACATCACGGGCGCTAGACGAAACGCCCACAAGGACTTGTGAGGCGAACAAAGCGAAATAAGGCCCATACGGAATTGAAAAGGCAAAACTGCTACCGGCCGCGTCCCCTGACTAATTTAGGGCTCTGTGAGGACATCCCCAGAACCAGGCTGTCCCTTGGACATCGCTCCCACCAAGCCCATATGTCTCTCCTCCCCAATCTTGACCAAATCCTCTTCAGTCGTCAAGCCCGCCATCAAGTTCAGGATCGGAAGATCCCTATAGCGTGGTAGCATCCTTCCCGGAAGGTCCAGCAACCCCGTCTCGCCCGGCATTCCGGTCCCGTCACGCACAGGCAAAGGAAGCAATGGCTGGTCAAACAGGTCCCTCTTCTCCTTGGTCCTTGTCTTGACATGCGCACCATATTCCAGATGGTTTGTTGAGAGCGACAGATAACCTTCGTAGTTCGGATATAGCATGGTGTAGCCCCTGAGGTAAGCAAGTTCGATGAAGTACTTTTTCCACGACCGAAGCCAGTGGTTCGACCGAATGCCGTAGGGAAGAACGACCAGATCATCCATCGTCAACCAAGACTCTGAAAAGCGGGAGAGAAGGTAGCTATGGAATTCGCTCCAATGTTCGGGGAAGTAGACTGCACCCCAGCTGCATGGCACCTGCGATAGGTAGGGGGTTGACGGGAATGGTAGACCGTGATTGGCGAAGAGGTCTCGAGCATTGAAAGGAATTCGACCTTCGGGGCGGAGTTCCACATTCTTCTGCTGGTATAGACTAATCCCAAAGAGCTTTGGTGGACGATCTATTGTCGACCCATATCTGTGTGTTCAAGAAGAGCGATTAGAGGTTTGTGGGCTGTGATCTGGTGCGATTACACCGACCTGTACTTGAGTATGGCCATCTTTACCCACGCGTAAAACATCGGCGAAAGTTCAACGTCATCCTCGAGAAGAAGCCCATAGGTATCATTGTCCCTCGGAAACCACGATTCAACGATAGCAGGTAGTAACCCGGCATGGACAACACGACGGTGAAGGAACACACTTCCATGAGGCCACGAAAAGTTTCTTCCAATCTCCAAGGTCTCGAAGTCACAGTCTTGTTCGATGTTGATTCGGAGGTCGATTGGGTTGCCGTAAAACTTCGACACGGACAAGGAACGCAGCAGCCTCGATAAGGACCGTGGCCTGTCCCGAGTTATGACACTAATTTCCACACGAGGTGTATCCCAGTCTGTTTGAGGTGAGTTATGCGCGAATCAAATCGCAAGGATGGGACGCACTCTGCCATTCCTGGAGCGACATAGGCGCCATCCAGTCACAAAACGGTAAATCAGTCCTCGGTAGTTCAATGAGAACATTCCCGCCAAACCGAAAGTTTTCAATGAGGAAATCGGCAAACGAATGTGTCTTCAATGTGATGACGACATCAGACGTCCCTAGGTTGTTGTTGGTATCCTCATCAATGGTCTTGAGTAGTTGCTTGTGACGCATGTACTGATTGACTGTGAAGAATTCCAGTTCACAGCCCGCTATTCCAGTGACAAGGCGCGTTTTCCGTCTGATGGGCCTAAAGCTAAACTGTATCTTGGTGTCGACGACCAGAGTACGAAGGGTATGACCACGAGCGAGAAGGCCGCAGAGCAGCGGGGATATGTCCAGCACCTCCGTGGCATCTGAAAGAATGATATCGAACCGAAGGCCACTCCCAGGATACGGCGTAGTCATAGTCGGCGGGTCAGTGGACGTTGTAGTACTTGATGCCGGGCGTGTATCAGGGAGGAGGTAGCGTCCAATCAGAAGACCACTGGCATTCCAAGAGTTACACAGGGCGATTTGTTCCGAGAGGCCCCGCCAAGTTTGTGGTAGAGACTTGGTTGAAAGCAGATACAGAGGTAGGACAAATGGCGGTTCAAGATGCGAAGCCAACAAGGGTCGTGAACGCGAGATATGAGTCCACTGCCTCGAATCTACCACAGGCAAGGCACTCGAGTTCAACGGTGAACCTCTTGGGCCGTACGGGAGTCTCCAATCAACAGCCTCCCCAAGCAGCATCCCTCGAGTGTCCTTGTCCAGCTCCCGTAAACCGCCGTAGTCCATGACTAGAACCCAGGGAGACACTTTAGGATCGAGGAAGTGAAGCATCGATGGGGATAAGCTCGTATCGTTGCCAAGGACGTCCCACGTCTTGAGGGTGATTTCTGGATGGTCGCGGCCCACATGCTTTGCAAGCACGCGCAGGAGGACTTCGGAAACTCTCGGGTGTAAGCGACCCGGCACCACGAGGAGGATGTCCCGCAAGGCGATTGCTACTGGGTCGAGCAGGGGCTCTAGTGTCTGCTCCAACCTTTCCAAGGATTCATCTGAGATCGGGAGAATTCCAGTCAACAATCGCTGGTTCGACAAGAGCCTTGGGCGCTGGATTTGGTCGTCAGGGTTGAGGTGGGCACCGCCGAAGGGAGTCTGTTGGTCATTGTCGGTATGATATCCAGTCGAGCACTCCTCCCTCACCCCTCCAGCGGAGAACCTTGAATCCTGGTGCGCCCCTGTCGAGTGGTTGCGGGATCCCGTGGTTGTTGCCGTCGAGACTTTTCCCGTTCGTGGAACGATGGCTCTTAACCGTCCCCAGAAAACGAAGGCCACGAAAAAGGCGATCCACGCCAATGACCTCCACGCGTTGTCGCTATGAAGCTTGACCATAGCGGCTACTCTGAAAAGAAGTGGTGTTGGTGGTGGTGGTGAACGAAGGTGATCAGGGGAGTGGGGCGTGACGACCTAATGTGTCTATTATTAGTTGTTGTACGATTATGTGGACCGACTAGCAAAGCAAGCTAGCGCAAAGCAAATAAGGATACCCAAATATTACTACGTATGCGGAGTGCGGGGCCTGAGGTAGTCGTGTAGAGGTTGTAGATGGATGCGAGTGTAGCGAAGAGTGTCCCTCCACCACGAGAATATACAAAGTGTCGCGTCGCACAGGCGGTAAAAGCGGTGGACACGTCCTATGGGGGTCCATTGAAACAGTCCTTCCGGACGGGTCTATGTTCGTTAGTCAGAACGAATGGCAGCCTCTGTTGGATTATCACGTTAGGAAGATATGCCGAGTGTAGAGCACCTGACAACACGTACTGAAGAATTCATATGACAGCCAGCACAAGGCCGTACTTGGCATGATGGTCAAGACACGAGGCGTGAGGCCACGGCCGAAACCCTTGAGACCCTCCCTCTTCCAGATGATCTTCATAGCGTCGCTGATTCCCCGTACATTCCGAATTTCGGGGTCCGTGGCCGATCCGCGAGTTTGCAGCATCGTTTTTGCGACGTCGAGAGGTGTTGTTACAGCCCCAGCGACGGCACCTGCGATAGCACCCGCCGCGATGTGGGTACCAGGGGAATATTCGCCCTTTGGATTGAGGAAGCGTTTGATGTGTTCGTACACTGTGAACTGAACAGCATTGAAGGGTATTGAGATGGCGAGGGTCGTGGGGTATGAGATATAGAATGCTGAAAAGCCCTCGTTAAGGTAGATCATACGCGCACATTGAAAGACGCTGCGGAATTCGGATTTGTGAAGCTGCATCCTCTGCTTGATCACGTCAAACGGGTTCATAAAGGCATCCGCAGCAATAGTGGCAGATGCACCGGCCAGTGCTAAGGCAAGGTTCAGTACGCGTCAGACATACGTGAAGCACGAGACGTACACGTCGCCAAAAATTGGTTCCCTGCCTCGTTTCCTCCCGCCAGATCCTTCACCGCCTCCAGTGTACCAAAGTGAATTGCATGGGCGGGCCCAGCACCCAACGCAACGGATCCGACACCTTTCCAGAGAGCCCGCATTCCCTCAGTTGCTGATATCCGTTTGAACGCATTGCCAATGCCGCTGTAGACCGCGGAAGGTGATGTCGAGAACACTTGCATCCGTGTCTGTAAAGTGGCTTAGTTTCGGCGCGCAGTGTGATTCCCTTTCGACACGTACTTTGATGCTGTCGACGGGATACATAACGGCATGCTCTGAAATGCCAGCCTATGCAAAAACACGGTCAACTCGCTGAACCAGGAGCGAAGACGCGAACATACCAAGGCACCAGCCAACATGTTCACCTAAACATACCTATCAGTACAGTGGTCGCGTCCACAGCGCAAAAACACATACCGCTAATCCGGCATTAGGATCTAAAGCCTCATAATCGGGTTCTTCAGCCATGATTTTGTGTCAAGAGAAAAATGTTCCTAGTTCTCTGACGTCCAACCGTTCCGGTTGATGAAACCTCGATCGCGGTGGTCGTACAGCGCAGTGAACGACTGAGGAGAAGGGTACCCGTTTGCAGCGCGAGCGGCAGGACGAGTTGGGCAGACCCGGATGAGGTGATAGAGGGAGGAAAAGGACAGGGTAATGGCTCGTCACCGCGCTTCACCCAGCTTTTACCACGATCTATGGCATTTCTGATCCAACCATTACCGAGGTGGCACCGCGCAACGCCTACCGGAACAAAATCCTCGGAACGTTCTCAGCTACCCCGGCCCCCACTTCAAGTACTCAACCTCGGTACACAAGCTAATAGTACAACAGTATCAAACAACGAATCAAGTACGAGGTATGTTACAAACCCAACTGTGCAGCAGAAACGAAGTGAGTGCCTCCCCCGCAACGATATCCACCGCCGCCTATCGCGATCCATTGGAAGCCAGCGGGACAAATACCCAATGAGCGTAGCTTCTGCTGAACTGCCTCCTCTTTTCTCCTACGCTCGGCCTCGGCCTGCTGGGCTGCTTTCATAAGCCTGGCAATGCGCTCCCGCTCCTCCCGAATACGACGCTCTTCCTCCTCTGCAGCTTTCCTCTGCTTCTCCAATTCTGCGCGCCGGGCTGCCTCTTTCTCTTCAGCCAACTGCCTCTCCCTCTGCTCCTGGATCTGTTTCTGTATCTTGGCTTTCTTCTCAGCATCAGCGACCCTCTTTTGCAGTCTCGCAATCTCGTCCTTCTTCTTCCGAGCTTCCTCTTCCGTAGCACGTTTAGCGGCCTGCAGCTGGCTCCAGACTTCGTCAGATACTCCAGGGTCTCTCTGAGGAACGCCCTTTACGCTCCTGGGTGCATCAGAAAGAGGAGTTGGCGACCTGGTAGGCGAAAGAGGGGTGGTAGGTGTAGCCGGTGTTCGAGGCGGCGACATTCTAGGCCCAGGCTGGGGAGGACCGCCCCTCCCACGTCCCCGTCCGCGAGCTGCGAAACCTCGAATGTTCCCGCTAGGGGGAGGTCCAGTGGGCGCCTTTTGTGCAGGAGGCGAAGAAGGTGGTGGCGGTGGAGGGGACTTTGCTGCCTTGGTACCGGTCCCTATGCTTGTGGGCGGAGGCGCTGGCGGGGTTGCGGCCGAAGACATCTGCGGCAGGCTTGACGCTGGGGGTCTAAGCTTGGGCTGAACCTGCGTCCTCTTGAACCTCTCCTGAAGCATCTTGTTCGCGACCTCTACGGCGTCGTCTCCGGCCACAACCAAGGTGGTTCCGGCAGCGCTGCTGTTCAAAAGAGCGAAGTTGACGACCTCCTTGGACAAGGTCACCATATCGCGAGCATTCCCCCAGTCGGGAAGGTTGCTCAGGGAGTCGATGGCGTCGGTCATGTCCGAGTAGACTTGAGACTGTTCATCAAGCAACTCCTGCACCACGACGTCGCTCTTCTTCAACTGCCTCACGACGATGTCGATGCACGCCTTGGTGGAGATGTTTACGAATGGAATCCACTCTGGGAAGCGACTCGAGAGACCGGTGTTCACCTTCATGAGCCCATTCATCTCCTGCTCATATCCTGCCAGGATGACGATGATCTTGCCCTTGTAGGTCTCGTTGGTCAGCAGTCCAACCAGCTCGTCCACAGCCTCCTGGGCGAAGTGACCCTGGCCGAGGCGGTATGCCTCATCGACAAAGAGGACCTTTCCTAGGGCCCTTTCGAAGAGCCTCTTCGTCTTCGGCCCTGTATGGCCCACATACTGCCCCACGAGGTCTGAGGCGGAGCACTCGATGACTTCCTCGGACGACAAGAAACCCATGTCATAGTACACGCGCCCCATTTTTCTGGCAATAGTGGTCTTGCCAGTACCTATCATGAAACAAGTGAGAGGTCATCGCGCTCTGTGCCACATATTTCACATACCTGGAGGGCCAGTGAAGACAAAGTTTGTTGGCACCTGATTCCTAGGGTCTCTTCCCGTCTCTTGGCACGTCTTCGCGACCTTCTGGTAGCCTTCCAACCTCTTGACGATGTCCGCGTGTCCAACAATGTCCTCAAACAACTTGGCAAGGTTCGCCGACGCGTTCGCTGCACGATTATACTCCTTGTCAAAGTCCTCTGGCTCGAAGATGATGAACTTCGGACGATCTTGCAGCGCCATCTTGGCCCGCCGAGCGAGGCACTGCTCTTTCGCCTTGGAAAGCAGATTCTCGACCTCTCCACCGTTCCCAAAGTTCGGTCGGTTCTTCGCGCGGCTGAGGAGACCCAGCGCAACTTTCTTCGCTGGGTCTGTAGCGCCTACGTCTTGCTCCGACATCTTCTTCTCCATGATCTTCAGCAGCTCCGGCTCCGTAAAGTCCTCGAATTTGAACGCTTCCTCAACCTTGAATCGTCGTGCGAGGCCTGGGTTCACGTTCTGGAGAGAGGTTGAAGTGAGTATCGCGGTTCTTCCCACAGTGAATCGCCCTCGGTACTTACGTTGAACATCTCGATCATCTGCTGTTCGTAGCCCAGCAAGAGGACACATCGATCGTCCCCAGGGACATTCTGCACTTCAGCCACGATGGTGTCGATAACGCTGGTCTTGAACTGATTGTTCTGGTTTTTCGCGTCGTCCCCACCGCCGCCGTAGAGCATGTACGCCTGCCACACATTGAGCATGGTAAGCAAGGTAGAATGATTTGACATTACCTCGTCGATCACCAGCACCTTGCCCACAGAGTTATTAAGGATACCCTTGGTGTTCTTCTCCGACTCTCCCAGCACCGAGCCAGTAAAGTCAGAGGGGTTCTTCACGACGACTGAGTACAGTTAGTGTCTCTTTTATCCCCCCAGATAAGTGCAACCCTCACCTTCCCCTTTACTCAGCAACCCAAGATCTGCCAGGATTTGGCCATACAGCTTCGCGACCGTCGTCTTTCCCGTACCCGGAGAGCCGAGGAACACTCGATTGAGAGAGAACTCTAATGGCTTCTGCTCCGAGAGCTCCCTCTCGTAGTTCTCCTGAATGGAGTCAACGATGTTTCGAACGGACTCCTTCACCGTTCCCAACCCAATCATCCCCTGCAAGCTACTCCAAGCCTTGCTCTTTGTAATCGCGATTGACGGGTCCGGACCGATCAGATCCTCGGGTTTGAGCAGAAAATCATCCGGCGCCTTACCTTCCCGACGCTCGTCGTTCAACCGCATAGCCTGGCGCTCTCTGACCTGGCTAAACAGGATCTGAAGGTCGCGAGCATTCCCGAACCCAGAAGCTTCCCGACGACGTCCGAGCCTCCGAATTGCGATGCGGAACCACAAGCCACGATATCCGTCCTTCACCGCCATCCTTCCCTTGTAGGCACTGAAGACAAGGTTCTCGAACATGTCCATGAGCTCACAGTTCGTGTAGTCCTCAAATTTGATCTTGAAGGGCACTCGACTGGGAAGGCCTGGGTTGTGCTCGAAGAACGTCTCCATCTCCTTGTTGTACCCGGCAAGGATGAAGACAATCTTGCCGACGTTGTTCTCCATCTCCGCAAGGAGGAAGTCGAGCACCTGAGGGCCAGAGGGGTTGTTTCCGTTGGTCAGCTGGTAAGCTTCGTCGATGAAGATACTCCCTCCTCCAGCTTTGAGGACGTCTTTGAGCATCTTCTCTGCACCCTGGACGCCCTCGTAACCGAGGCGAGAGCCCGTGGTCTCCACAAATTCCTTCCCGGGAATTACGCCAACGGTGGACAGGAATGAGGAATAGTGGCGAGCAATGGTCGTTTTTCCTGCACCAATCGTCCTAAATACCACGGCGACAACCTTATGCAACAGTGAAAGGACGTACCTGTACCTGGGTTTCCCAGGAAGCTGATGTTGAATCTCTCCTTTACGAGTGAGCTCCCTTGTCTCTTCGCCGTGTCGATTTTTGCCTTAATTGCTAGGACCTGGTGCTTGACAGCTTCAAGCCCCACCATCGCCATGATTGCATCAATTTCTGCGCTGAAGGCACCCTCAACCCGCTTCTGCCTTTGCCACTCCGTCACCGACTTGGAAGGAGGCTTCCTATCGAACTCGGCCGCGGCTGGTGGGCGCGTCGGTGGAGCGCCGGCAGGTGGGGACTTCTGGCTTGGGGTTTGAGGAGTGCCGGGTGGTGTCCCTTGGCTAAAGAGCCCAGATGTGAAGTTTGAGAACGTGCTTAGGAAGGAGGGACCAGTGTTCGATCCCGTCGGGTCCTTCTTCTCGGGCTCATCCTGGGGCGTAGGCATCGACATCGAGCCAACTTGAAGGTCCACTTGGGCCTTGACAGCAGCCAAGTCAGCTTGTTTCTGGCGGACAGCGTTGGCACGATCCTGTGCGTCATTTGCCTCCGTCCTCCTCCGCACCTCCCGCTCCATTTCGGCCTCGATCTCCGCGATCTCCTCAAGGTGTTCATGCTCTGCTCTTTCCCTATCCTCCTTGTCCTTCATGTCCCGCAGCAATTTCTCCCTTGCTATCTTCGCTTCTCGGTCGCAAACCTTGCATGTTGGTTCCTTGGGCTGGTAGCACTTACGAGTTCTGGGATGACCGTTATCACATTTCTCCTCGATCCTCTCCTCGCATTGGATCTTGCTGTGATCTGCGATATTGTGGCATTTTGATTGGCAGGTGTGGAGGTTGCAACTGAGCATGGTGCCACTTTTAATAGGATTCAGCTCCCCCAAATCAGTTATGACGGTGAAACCAGTATCTTACCATGTCTCTGTGCATCCTCCGTCAGGACAAAGCTCGTCAAACTGGGCTGTATTTGAGAGGTTTGCTTTGCGATCTGGGTGGCGCTCACAGAAGACTGGAAGACCTTCGTAGATATGGCCACCTTCGGACAAAAGACCAAAGAGCTTTGTCCACAGTTCCTTCCCCTTGCGCGATCCCTTGAATGTCTTCGAGTTCCCAAGCATGATTAGGCCATTACGAGCACGAGAGAGGAGGACATTCAAGCGCTCTGGAGAGTACATGAATCCTATGTCGTTGTTCGAGTTGCTTCGAGTCAGGGAAATGATGACGATGTCGCTCTCTTCACCCTGGTAGTTGTCTGGGGCACACCATGATTAAACATATTGAAGGGTGTAGATACAATCTGGCAAATTGACGTACCGATAGTGGCTAAACGAATGGGCTTCTTGTTAAGCTTGGCCGCCGCCGGAGAGATCAGACCTGCTTGAACCAACTCGTAAGAATCAAGGTCGTTCAGAATGGGGTCGTTATCCTTCTTAAGAGCATCCCGGAGGCGATGTAGTTGCCCAAGGTAGGGCGTCAGCACAACCAAGTTATCCGTGCCATAGCCCTGCTGGCCGAGGTAACGGACAATCTTCAACACCATTCCCACTTCGAACAGGTTCTGCTTGGACGCTTTGGATGCCATGTCCTTCTTGTCAGCTAGTTGGCTATGCGCTCCCTCTGGGTGAGAATGCTCGATGAACACGATGTTGTCCTGTACACCTCTGATGCTAGGGCGATTCGCGGTTTTCTCTGCGTCCAGGAGGTCGGGGTAAGTCAGTTGACGAATCAGGTCGGATATTTCTGGACGCATTCGATGTTGCTTAGTGAGGATTTCATGCGGGTATCCACTCTTGATCAGCCTTTCGAAAAGTGAGCAGTTAAGGTCATAGCCATTGTCCTTCTCGACGGTCAGCTCGTAGTTGTTGACTTTGGGTCGAAGTTGTCTGTGAGGGAGGAACATGAGTCTCAAGTGCCATGGACTGATGCGTAGTTACTAGCCACATACTTGTGGTCACCGATCAAGATGAGTTGCGAGAGGTTCGGCGTCAGGGCGGTTAGGATGTGAGATTCCAAGATCTCTCCTGCTTCCTCCACGAGAACCACATCAGGGGAAGCCGCCCGAATCGAGAAACCATACTTCGCTGCCGCGCTTGTCGTACAACCAATGACCCGTTTTCCCTTCAAAACGCTGATGTCTGCAGCAGCCATCTCCTCCTCCAAAGAAGCGTGACGTTTGTTGTATGTCTTCAGGGTCATGTAGAGATTGGTAACGCGTTCAGAGTCAAGCGTGTCGTACCATTGCTGAAACTTCGAGTCCCTTTCTGCGTGTTCCATCTCCCAGATACTCGAAGACAGAAAGACTGTTTCGGAATTGGAGAAAACGCCGGCATCTTCCCCGTTCGTCCACCTCTGAAGGAGATAAGTTGCGTCGACTGCCCGGCCCTTGGCCCCTACAACTTGCATCCCGTCTTCTTGCTCAGGAACAACAAACGCCTCGAAGTAGTCGATATCTTCGCATTGAATGTGGTCCATGATGTCGTTCAGCGTGATCTTGCGCTGAAGGTAGTCGTTGAAATCCAAAGACAGAGTTCGGCCTAGTCCTGCGAGCGTTGTCTTGATGCCATCGACGGTCTCCCACTCTCTCCTCGAGCGCCTATAACTGCCTCCCTGTTGCCGTATTGTGAGCGGCTCAGTCCTCGGGGTGGACTTGCCTCCCAGCCGAACCATGCTCGATTCCGGGATCCCGATATCCAAGAGGCTCGTGAGGATGTCATCGAGGGCATGGTTGGTGAAGCAAATGACGAGAATCGTCTGGCTAGTATAGTCATGGATGGCTTTGGCCATGAGCGCGCCCAAAAAGGACTTACCAGTTCCTGGAAGTGTGTGAGCCATTATGTGCGTCGAGGAGTTACGGTCCTACCTGGAGGGCCTTGAATAAGGGAGACCCGCTGGACGAGACCTGCAAGCAAAGACTCGGCTTGGGAACCATCCAGACGAATCGCGTCTTTCGTTTCGAGAAGGGCTTGCAAGTTGCACGAGGGGTCTCGCCGAAGGGCTTGTACCACCGCTTGAGCCTGTTCATAGTCGTCCAACTCTGATGGCAAGTCTTCCTCCTTCCACAACAGGAGCTCTTCGGAAAGTGGGAGGTGGGTCGTCTGCTGCAAGGCTTTGAGTACGAATTCATATGCGAAGAGGGCCGTGTCGATTTGGATGAGGGTAAGATTGGTCGATGTTTTCAGGCGTGGAAACAACTTCTGCAACGCTTCTCTCCCTTCCAGCTGGACGACGATGACGGGCTGAGCTTTGGCGAGACGGACCTCGTCTCTGTTTATGGTGACGAAGCCAATGACCTCCTGATCGGACAATAGGCAGGCCAGGGATTGGTGCTTCAGGAAGTTTCGGTCGTCACGCACGCACTTGAGACGCTTATTGGCCTCGACGCCTGCGAAGATTGGTAGGTCTTCGTCGCATTGGAGCTCCAGTCCGCACTTTGTGAATCGGGCCTGCCGCCTGGGACCTTGCGGACCTTGGGGGTCCTCTTGAAAGCATAGACCAATCGCGGCTAGGCCAGTTATTTTCGTGCACCGGAACTTGCGCTTCTGTTTACCCAGTGCCGCCTGGAGCTCTTCCTTGAGTTCGTAAATCATATCCTCTCTGAGAAGCCGGAACTGGTTATCCAAGTGTATAGCAACACGCGCATCCTCAGTGTCGGGGTCGTGGAGGTAGTCGCTGGGGCGAAGGAAGGGTGCCTCGGTACATTGGATCTCACCCGGGGTAGGGACTATCGCTATTTCTCTGAAGTCCGCAAAGTCGTTGTCATGGCGCCCTCCAGGTGTGGACCCAGCGTGGCCCATAGCGCCGGATACCTCCGTCCTGAAAACATCTGTCGCGTGCCTAATCTTGTGGCCGAAGGTACAGAGGGTGGCATCGCTGGACTCGAGAAGGAGATTTAGGGTTCGATCGAAGTCTGGATCTTGCCGGAAGGTGGCGGATGCTGACTGAGGGAGGGAGACGAGTTGAAGAAGGAGCCAGGCAAAAGATGCCTGGGCTTGAGGGGTGAGGGAATCTTTCTCGTGAAAAGCTTTACAGAAAGCATTCCAAAAGATGGGTGGGTCCACTATCTTGAGGAGGATGTCCTGTAAGAGCTTTCCGTTATTGATGCTGGCGACGTCGGGGTCGCCCATCAAGTACTGGATACTGCGTGCCGCGTGTTCGTTGATGAAATTGGGGGTCAAGTTGTACCATAACGATGCCTGGAGGGCATCCTTCCCATTTGGGCTGGATTCTAGGCGATGAACGCACTGGACGGCGTTCGGCTGGCTCCGCAGACCCTCCAGGAAAAGGATGGAGTTGTAAGGAGATATCCTGGTCTTGCCATTCAGGATGCCATCGAAGAGTTTGGCTACCCTGCTTGCTCGAGCACTCTCCATCCTGCAGGATCGACGAGGTGAAGGGCAAGCGATAAGGTTCCGCAGTCATCGCAGACACGTTTTTGAACAGCTTCGAGGTACACACAGTACACGTCAAAGACAAACAATGGTTGGGCGCTTATCACGGCGGTTCCCGACTCACGTGCCGTCACAGCGTCTCGGAAATTACCGAACTCACAGCCATGAGAACGCAGTTTGTACATTTGCAAGTTGTCTTTGACTTGTATGGTCTCGTTGGTGTCAATGTAATGCATGCAGGCTGCAACGTGAAATGCGTCTGCGTGCGGAGCGCGCGTGCGTACCTTATCACAACCCCCCCTTTTTATTTCTCCAACATTCAGGTCCGTGGACCAGTTTGAATTCCATCACCTCAAGGGATCCACCGCAGGAGCCGTCCTTGCTCTGACATCAGCCGCTGAACTTGATGAACTGGACGGGCATGCACCATTGCACGACCACATCGTCAACTACGCCGAGCTCATTTAGGTACCACCACGCGAATCCCTTCCAAGGAGTATCAGATGTTAAGGAACTATACGTCATCACCGGTTGTATCAGGACCAATACTTGTGCATTGGCTGCCTTCACACGCCCCATGGTACACCCAAACGACACCATGAAACTCGTGAAACTGCCTGGCGACAGCGGAGGCCCTTCCGATCAAGGCTATGTATGGACGCACAGGGGGAGTGCTCAGGCCTTCCATCAGCAAACAGGGGAAGTAGTTACCGTGCTAAGTGGGCAATACTTAGTCCACTTAGTTAAGTGGGCGCGTTGCAGAGAAGCGGACGCTCAGGCTTGGCAAAGTGCCGCCCCGCCTTTTTCACTTTGGACGCGCGGATCAAGTGCGTCATAGTAATCGGGCGGCCATCTAAGTCGCGTCCGCAGAGACACCACTTTGCCTCCCAATAAAAGTGGGGGTGGCATAAAAAAGTGAACTAAGTAGCGCAGACTAAGATACCTATTACCCACCCTATACAATAGCTCCCACTTTCAAAAGCACCTAAAGTCTGCCGAAGCCCAGTTTCCCGGATTTAGGAAACCGCTATTGACGCGCCAATGGCGATTTGGCGGCGAAAGCACTGATTGGGAGTCTTCCGTTACTCGTGGTGTTGCGTTCTACTTGCGTGCCACCACCACACATTGAACCACGGCTGTCTCCTGTGCGATGCTGCTATGAGGGTCTTCCTCAGCATCTCGCTTGTGTTATTCTTACTCGTGATGAGTTACCGGTGCCAGCTCCCGCATGCAGAGAGATGCGGCCTACTGTCCAAAGCCTAGCGGACCGCACCGCTGAATGCGCTTGCTCTGGCTGAGAGGGATCGAGTTTTCACGGATGTGCGTACCGTAACCGCACCCGCTTACATGTGCGTGGTTGAATGGTCAGTGTGCCGAAATCCGCTCACCACTCGGAATAGCCGTTCCATCCAAGTTCCATCATGAGGTCCTCATAGAGCCTACGTGCAAACTAGTGCGAGCTCTACAGGCCAGGGGTCAAAGTATTGACAGACTTAGTTGACCTATCTAGGCCGTAGCTACTTTGTTACACATTTCTACCAAGATGACTTTTTTAAATAGTGTCTACTTAGAAGTGAGATCGCCACTTAGTTGTTGGGTTGTCCACTTAGTTGGGCGCGACTCGACTTTGCAAAGTGACGGCTTGTGGATCTTAGTGGAGCAACCCGCTTCTAAGTCCCGCATCGATAAATAAGTAGCCGCCCACCTTTCTTTCGCTACCAAGCCTCTCGACGTAACTACTTCCCGTGTTTGCTGATGTCAGTGATCGAAGTGCCGGAAGAGGTCTGAAGGACCAGTCCCTATTCCTCCGTGGATATAAGCTTGGCTTCTCAGGAGACTTCCGCTCTCGTGCTAGAGCTCAACACCCTGCACACCAACCCGGCAAACCTGGTCCCGGAGGCACCCACAGACCGGGCTCCTCCAATGGACGATCGGGCGGGGGGCCCCATAACTCGGATCGTAAAGGCGGTGAGGGTTCTCTTTCAGAGCAAGGCAGCTCTGGGGATTCCAGTGGGCACGGAAACCTCAAGAGGCGGCAGCACCCCTAGGAACTACTGATCAAGTCATCTACGAAGGGGTAAATATCCAAAATACGCTGGGTGAAGGCCTGCTTCCTGCCGTGAGTCCCTCTAGTGACAATTCATTTGGGATTGGAGTCTGAGATTTTTCAGTCTTGCCATCCATGCGACGCAATAAATCAGTGGCTCCTCGCTGAGGTGGGGGTCCAACAGTCAAACCTAGCCTCAGTTCAAATATTAATCGTCATATAGACTGGCGCGGACTTCGCGTTATGCCACGACTAGTGTTGTTGGCAGAACGCTGCCATTTTGCCCAGGTTCTGCCGGCAGCCGGCAATTGCCGGGGCAGAACTGGGCGCCTCTGGCAGAAGGTGGCAGAATACCTGGTAAAAATACGGATGCAATCTGTGGACGAGGTTGATGAAGCGTTTGGATCTGTTGAGAAGCAAATAACCGACGAGATTTTGGAAGGAATGGGGAGCAACCCTGTTGGGCGTGAGGTTTTAGAGGGGCGAGTCTATAATTGGGACGCGCTGCAGCGTGTCGACACTGGTCTGTTGCCTTTGGATGAGATGGAGGACCTCACTGTAGCTGGGGAGGGTACCAGAGGTGACTGGGATCCTGACCAACTTGCAAATGTACTATAAATTTCCCACTGTCTAATACAATTGATATTATGTTTGCTTTGACTCCTGCCACCCTTCTGCCAGGGTGGCAATTGCCCATTTGCCGGCAGGTTTTCTGCCATCGCCGATTTTGATTCTGCCACGTACACTAGCCACGAAGAAGACTGGATGCCTGTTCTGAAGGATTTACCGACCGTTCTCGAAAAAGGCAACGTGGACGCCATTGGATTGCTCAAGAACAGAGCCGAGCCGACAAGAACAACGATGGTAGCTCTTCGCAAGGGTATGTGCTGCACTTCATATCAATTCTTTAGTTAGGGTGTATTCATGCGAGTGCACTAACTCACTGCACTCCAGGCGTAGCTATACTGACCCCAAGTTTGAATACCAACCCGCTCGTGGGACTACAGTACGGAAGCGTTGGCTTAGCCGCCTCTTCGACGTCCCGGTCGTCAGGGCAAAATGACAGGAATGTCACTCCTCGTCACCTCGAGGAGCCTCACCTTCGACAAGACTCTCATCGCGATTCGGGGACCTCTCTTGCCCCGCCGCCCGGGTTTGGCCGTCGTACGCACTCCCAGGTTAGCGCTGCCGATTCTGGGGTCCACTTTCCTTCACGCACCCCATCGAAAGGTGAGGGCCCCATCCCTCCTCCTCGACCCCATTTCTTACCTCCAACATCCCCAACCCATATGTATTGGTCCCACTGCAGATAGCACCAAGGTCGGCTTCGGACTCTCTTGGAATTTCAGCCGATCAAGCTCCAGGACCCCCCTATATCCCGACAGAGGTCTGATACCCATGCGACGAATTTTGGCCCCGAAAAGTGCCCCAGGTCCGATACTTATGCGCCGAAAATGGTCGAAATTTGGGACCATCTCCGATACTTATGTGCCGGATTTGGGCCCGTCGCCAGCGATGTCCGATACGCATGCGACGAAATGGGCCGCCAAAGTGGTCGACGACCACAACAGATCGCGACGCGACGCGAAGTTCACGGGTCCAAAATCTCAGGCGAGTGCTCCAGATGGCAGACTCTGGTACTATGAGATATATTGCCCTGTATCCATGTCCCCAGTAAGATAGAGGTAGGCACAACTTGCTGGAACCGGGAGCAAGATGGGCGCCTCCATCTCCGAGATGCGTGGCTTTGCTGACGCCATCAATTTGAGATTGCATTTCACTCTTGTCCTCAACTATACTATGCCATTGGCATGTCTCTCTGCTTTCTCGGGCGAGCAGTCACCCATCGTCGCGTGTGTGGCCCTCAAGACTCAAATACTGTGGAAATCAAACTGGTTTGATCAACGGTGGCCCCCGAAATGTGACGGGCGCTAATAATGCATTGTGCTTCGTTATCATGAACTCGGAAAGCAGACGCGTGCACAGCGGTCTTTTCCGAGGCTCATATCGCGACCTTGTACGCTCCAGGACCGCCTCGGGTACAATCCAAGAATAATACAGTCCAAGGATGGGCGAGGAGGGGGCCTGGGGCTAAACTCGGCGACTGACCGCCGCCATTCCTTCCCTGACTCTTTGTAATTGTCATTCTATGTTCCCTACATACCTGTGTACCCTCTACCGATGTATACACCGCGTTATGGGCCCTTCCCGAGAGATTTTTACGCATTTTGGCCCTCATGCGACGAAATTTGCCGAATCTGAGGTCCGATATTTCATGCGACGAAACTGGCCGAAAATGGGGTCCACCCGATACTTATGCGCCGATTTCACCGAAAACCCTTACGACGAATTTGGTCGATTTTGGCGAAAAAATATCGGACCTATCTCAGCATATAGGGGGGTCCTCAAGCTCCCCCTCTCCCTCAAGCCCCGGGCTTACACAGACTTCCCCAAATTCTGGTCCACCTTTATCACCTTCGAACCGCACTATAACCAAGAATTCCGGCATTGTCATCTTGTGAGTATCTTCGTCCCCTGGGACGTACCACAGGACAGCACTTACTAAATACCCGCGTATACTATGAAACTCAGACTCTTGGGGAAGACGGGCGCAGAGAAAAGTCATGTACGAGCTTTGTTCAGAAAGGTTACTCGCCTTTTACTGACAAGAGACAAGGCCAGCTAGTTCATCAATGTCGCGGCAGGGGGACCCGCTGTTACGGTGACTGATGCCCTCGCTCCCAGCCGCAATGAATTGGTCGTCCGTCGTTTTATAATCGACAGTCCGCTCTCCCCTATCCATGATAAATTCATTCTCGTCGACACCCCAGGCTTCGATAACTGTCACAAAGGGCTGGACGACACGCAGATCCTTCGGAATATCGAGAGTTGGATAGAGAAGGAGTGAGCATCGGACTCACCAATTCTCGTGACATATCCTCATTCCGTGCCTTTTAGATGCGATCTTGACGCCCATTTTGGAGGGATCATTTACTTTCACGACATTACGCAGGATCGCGGAGGGATGGACTACAGTCGAACCTGGCCAGCGGCGAACCTTACTAAACCAGATTCAGCCACTGTCCGACACCTTCTCCTTGCCACCAGTAAATGGGACCGTGTACCCTCGCCCGCACATAAAAAGGACCACGAGAAGAAACAAGAGAAACTGACGAAGACAGCGTGGCTCAAGCCGCTTGGAATGGGTGCGCGGGTCGCTCAATTTGCGAATACAAAGGAATCCGCCTCGAACATACTTTCGGAGCTACTCCGCGAGCGGGAGCCCTTGAAGATCATGGCATTGCACTGGGATCTCAAGCGCATCAGGAGTGGAGGGGTAAAAGCTGCTCCTCGGAGAAGAAGCCTTTTCCCGCAGTGGAAGGCACTTTTCTCCAAGGTGCGCTTCGTTTCAATTGACTTGGATTGATTCGCAGGTCTGACTGCTTCTCTTAGTGGTTCTCAGCGTCAGCTCCTACTGACACTCGATAGTGGGGTTCCTTTTTTTCATGAACCTTCAGGTTTCCTTTCTGTGGATCGGAGGGGGGAGCCCTCCTCCTCATGTGGTCCTTGTAATCGTATTGATGCGCACTTGGTACGGAACCCCCTAATTTATAGTGTCACATATCAGAGACTTTCGGTACATGCAGTGCCTCGCCCACTGGTAATATATACGGTTGGGTGGGGCCTTTGCTTACACTATTAGAAGCTAGACTTTGGGATGTTATCACTGGTAACCCGCGTTTAGGCGCCGTACTAGAAGGATGGGCTGAGTGGCGGTGCGATGGTCGCGTGACTGTGAGATACAGGGAACAGTGGGCGCTTGACTCTGAGTGGGCCTGAGTGCTTCTCATCAACGACCGCCATGAGCCCGACACGGCTCAAACCACTCAGCACTCCGCCTTCCCCCTTTTCCTGGGACTGTCATGTCCCCTCACCCACAATCAAGGAGGCCGCTTCGCTTCCATCTCCACCGACAGCGTGGCTCTCTGCCCGCGACATGAAGCTCTTTGGCTGCCAACCGCTCACGTCACTGTCGGAAATAGGCGTTGTGAAGTGCAAGGATTGCGAGAAGCCCGTTCTTCGGAGCTGTATGGGTGAACACCAAGGTCGGTGGCGTTCTACTCTCCACCGCATCAAGACTGAGCGACACCTCGCGTAGACCTGTGTGCTGCCATTCGCGCGGGCCGGGGCAAAGCCTCGAAGAACAAGGTTACTGCTGAAGGTGAGTCTTCCCTCTATTGGAAGTCCCACATGTTATCCCTAAGACTCCACCCCTGTGAAGAGCTTTCTAAAGGCAAGAAGCGGAAAGCATCTGTTGAACCTGAGGACCCGAGTTTGCCTGCAAAGAAGAAGGTAAAGCCAACACCCAAGGTCACGAAGGGCCGAATGAAAGGCCCAGTGGACTATGACCGGCAATGTGGTGTTATAAACGACAAAGGCCTACCATGTTCGCGATCGTTGACCTGCAAATCCCACTCAATGGGCGCCAAACGGAGTGTTGAAGGCCGTTCACGTCGCTACGACGACCTCTTGCTGGACTGGCAGCGAGCGAACAATCCCAACTTCGTCGAGCCGGTGAAGCGGGAAAGCAAGGCGGAGAAGAAGGCTTTGAGAGAGCGAGAGAAGCAGGAGAGGAAACGACTTGCGTCTGAGGCGGCAGCGGCGGTTGGTTTGGAAATCACTGCAGCGAAGAAAGTTACCACAGCGGCACCGTCGAAGAAGGCGTCGAAGAAGGCGGCAGCAGCGGCAGCTGCCGCTGTACGGTTTGCTGATGGGATGGGAGACAGCGCTCCAGAGGACCTGGACGACCTTGACTCTGAAACGGAGCTGGACGATCTTGTCAAGTCGGTTCGGGCTGCCCAAGAGAGAAAGGTCATAGGCATTCCGCTTGCTGTTCCTTGTGATGCAGGGAGCTGGTTCGTGCAACGGAGAGAACGGGCTCGATGTTGCCGTGACCTTTTCATGGCTGCGCTCGGAGGCGGCGGGAATGGGCTGCAGGGGGCCACGGCTGCCTTGATCAATCGCACCCCCAGTGGGGGTTCCGTCGCTGGTGTAGGACTCCAGATACGACACTGATTCGGGTACCCACGATGTATTCTGATTTCTTGTACACTAGTTTTTGTGATTTTACGTTTGTTCACTACTAGTCCTGTATTCACAATCCATCTGTATCAGTACGGTGCTCCGCTGTTCCCAGATCCACATTATATCATGGTATATCTTAGTCAGATGAATCCGGCAGGGCGTAAAACGGCGAGCCAAGGGGCCCAACTCACTCGATGGGCCAACATATGGTATCGACCATGACTAGTCGTTCTTGCTCAACGCTTGGAGTTGGACATATTCGTAGTAGTCCCCCTTCTTCGCGATGAGTTGATCGTGGGTGCCGTGTTCGCTCACTCGTCCCTCCTTCAGGAAGTAGCTGCAAAAAGGGTACATATATCAGGATCTGATTCAAACGGCGATAGCAAAACCAGTTCGACATACATTTTGTCAGCGTTCTGAATAGTCGAGAGCCTATGAGCGATAGCGATTGTCGTGCGCCCCTTCGCAGCCTGGTCGAGCGCAGCCTGAACAACCTTCTCGGATTGAGAATCCAGAGCTGAAGTAGCCTCGTCCAAGAGGAGGACCTTGGGGTTACGAAGGAGAGCACGGGCAATGGCGATACGTTCTGAAAGAGCGAGGCGTTAGCATACAATAATCATCGCATCTATCGCAGTTAGACCCAACTCACGTTTCTGTCCACCCGAGAGCTGAGAGC
The DNA here is from genome assembly GCA_951394405.1 of Coprinellus micaceus. Lineage (NCBI taxonomy): Eukaryota > Fungi > Basidiomycota > Agaricomycetes > Agaricales > Psathyrellaceae > Coprinellus > Coprinellus micaceus. The sequence goes on along the minus strand of OX596334.1, from coordinate 2,917,540 downwards.
CCTTCCCACCAACCTCGGTGTTGAAGCCATCTGGCAAAGACTTGATGAAGTCCAGGATATTGGCGTCACGGCAAGCAGCCTCAAGCTCCTCTTGTGTTACCTCCGACTCAGGCTTCGTAGCACCAAGCAGGATGTTGAAGCGCACAGTTCCGGCATACAGGGTAGGCTCCTGTGACACCAGGGCGAGGTGCTTGCGGTACTCTTGGATGTGCAGCTCGCTGACGTTGTGGCCATCTAGCAAAATCTCCCCGGAGAGAGGATCGTAGAACCGTTCGAGGAGTTGGATGACGGTACTCTTGCCACAGCCGGATGCGCCAACGAGAGCGACGTAGGTGCCTGGCTGGACGTCGATGGACAAATCCCTCAAGACCCTGACACCCGTCCGGGTAGGGTAGCGGAAATGAATGTTCTTGAGCTTGAGGTGACCTCGTACTTCCTTGGAACTGAGCTTCTTGCCTTCGTCGGACTCGGCATCGATCTCAGGAATGGACTGAAGCAGCCTAATGATATCGGAACCAGCCCTCTTGGCGCTTGAGATGTCAGGCGCGAAAGAGAACATGGTACTAGCATGAACAACGCCGAACGTAGCTGACTAGAAAACGTATTGTCAGCCCGGAATGAGGAGCCAGATGAAGTTTAGGACGCACCATAAGGCCCACGAAGAACTGGAAAGTGCTGGCTTTGTCGCTGGCGACCAACCTCGATCCATACCAGAAGATGAGGGATATAACAAACATTGTGATCGACTGGCTGAAGGCATACAAGCCGTTGCTCCAAACCGCGGTCCTGTTGCTCTGTCGAAGAGGCGCTTCCAAACTCCTCCTATACATGTCCAAGCAATCTCGCTCCCGGGTGAGGGAAGCGACAGTGCGGATAGACCCAGCAGCTTCACAAGCCAGTTGCGCCGACTCCTCATGCGCCTTCTTGTTTGCCTGGTCCTTCATGACAACGACCTGAAGGCGGATGTAGCCGGTGGAGAGGAGAAGGGGGGTGCATGCGAGGGAAATGAGGGCAATCCTCCAAATGAAGACGAGGCCAAGGATGAGACCCGCGATGACGGTAGCGAACGCCTGGACAATGGTCGCAAGTGTGATACCGGCAAGTCCGTTCACCTTCTGGGGGTTTTCACTCAGGTTGGCTGTGAGAGCACCTGTTGAGTTTTCGTCCTTATCAAAGAACTGGATGTCCTGACGGAGGATGGCCTTGAAGCTGAGGGAGCGAAGGCGGGCGGTCAACTGGGCACCGGCAGAAGCGAAGTAGTAGTTCTGGAAACCCTCCGCAAAGCCAGCCAGAATGGAAATGATAAAGAACCACAGGGCATTGCGGTCGCCTGCCTTCCTCAATTCGGCACCCCTGTAAGAAAGCCCTTCAACCCCTTTGGCGTAGACGACGCCCATGGCCGGGTACACCAACCCACCCACTACAGCGTTAGATCAGCGTTACATTCATGAGGAGGGAAGAACCAACAGGGAACGCACTGCAAGCAAATATAGCGCCGATAACATAGTTCTTCGCCTGACCAGGCATCAAACTGACCATTTCTTTGAAAAGCGAGAATAGGTTAAGGTCCTTCCCCTCCTCTTGGCCTGGAGTCCCAAGGCGCCTTTTCTCTATGATCTCGCTGGCGAGAGATCGACCGGTGTTCCGGCGTCCAAGAGGAATTTCCTCACGAGCTTTGGTCTCAGTATCTTCGCCTTCACCATCGCTGTCGCTATCACCTTCGAGCGCCTCGGCTTCCTGACACTCGCGGAGCTTCTGCGCCGCGACAAGGTGGGAATAGGGGCCCTCTCGGGCAAGAAGCTCGTTGTGAGTCCCATGTTCGAGAACGAGACCGTCGCCCATGACATAGATAACATCGGCATCCTTGATGGTGGAGAGCCGGTGGGCAATAGTGATGGTCGTACGGCCTAGGACATCCTCAGCCTCATGCACGTGGAATCGGTGACAACAAATCTAGAACTCACCAGCGGATGCCTTGTCCAGAGCGTCCTGCACGACACCTTCCGATTGAGTATCCAGAGCGCTGGTGGCCTCGTCGAGCAATAATATCCTAGGATCGGAGACAATGGCGCGAGCAATGGCAACGCGCTGCTTCTGGCCACCAGACAACAGGAACCCACGCTCGCCAACCATTGTATCGTAGCCATTGGGTAACTTCGAGATAAATCCATCAGCGTTGGCTTTGACACAAGCCTCCTTGATGAGGGTGAATTTCTCCTCTTCCGATGCGTGCTCGAACCTGGTGTTGATGAGGCCATGGGCCACGTTCTGCTTGATAGTGGTTGCGAAAAGAGTGGGCTCCTGAGATACGAGACCGATCTGAGAACGAAGCCACTTGAGATTGAGGTCCTTGACGCCGATACCGTCGAGCTTCACCGCCCCTTGAGTGGGATCGTAGAACCGCTCAACAAGTTGAATAACCGTTGACTTGCCGGAACCCGATGCACCGACGAGTGCCGCGGTCTTGCCGGCACGGAAAGTGATGTCGAGGCCTTTGGTGACTTTGACAGTGGGACGCGAGGGGTAGGAAAAATGGACACCATCAAGGGTGATCTCTCCCTGGACGACTTCGGGCTTCAGTCCTCCAGGATCCGCCGAATCGATGTCGGGGACGCGATCAATAGTGTAGTACAATTTGGCGGCAGCGGAACACCCGTGGCTGAAGGCTTGAAGCTCCGGGGGCAACATGACGAGCGAGACTGAACCGATGAGGATAGCCATAAACACATTGATGACCTGACCGGAGTCGGCTGCGACATAGCCATGCAATCAACGGACTGGATCTATGGAACAGAATGCGGGGCTTACCGTGACCTTGGAGTATGAGGGTGGTACCGAAGTGGAAGGCGAGGCCGTAGGCGGCGTACATGAAGAAGAAAAAAGCGCCCATTCCGCCACCGAGCCACATTGCTGTCTTGAGCTCTACAGCAAGGGATTTGTAGACGTGGATATCGTAGAGGCCGCTCAAAATGTTCTGCGTGCCGAAAGCTTGAGCCGTGCGGACGGTTGAAATCACTTCCTCGGCCAGGTTTGCGCCATCGGCGATATATTGGAGAGAAAGTCTGAAAAAAGGTATGAGGGCTTGATATTATACAGCATGAGGAAAACTTACTGTGTATATTTGGCGATGAATATGTCGATCAAAGCGCCAGTGATAGCTAGGCAGGGGAGCATCGAAGACATCGCAAGAGCCAGTCTCCATTGGCGGGCATAGCCCAGGGCGAAACCAGTGATGAAGGCTGAAATAAAGCTGACTGTCAGCGGGATTTTCTCAGAGATTGCTTGCTGCACCAGATCTAAACGCAGGTTTGTTTGTCAGTGGGACCTATCACCATGAAGCAAATTCCAGAAACGCACGAGTATCCGTCTGGATACGGGTCGCAACTTCCCCTGCCCCAACCTTATCGAAGTAGGCGATATCTTGTCGTAGAGTAGCTTCGAGATACTTTTCGCGAGTTCGCTTGGCATTGGCCTCACCGGTGTAGACCCAGGTGTACATATAGGCGTAGGTAGCGACAAACAACCCGAGACCTAGGTAGAAGGTTGGTTGGGTGAAAACTTTCCGGAATAGAACGCCATACCGATATAGGTCAGGTAGCTGGCATCTAAGGCTGCCACACGGCGGAACTTGTCAGCTTGTGCGGGGAGATTGGCGATGGCATCTGGGTCGCCGGCCTTCGCTAGCATGCTGGTCGTGGTGAAGTCGACGAATTCTTTGGTCAAGTTTCCGAAGAGAAGAGACATCATGGGCTAATAATCGGTTGGCCCTCGAACTTGTTCCGCACGCGCCCAAGGCTAGATGCAAGCTTACCTGCGCAGCACCTGCTGCAACGGCAGCAACAAGGCCAATCGCATCTAGGGATAGTTCGAATGGCGTCGTGAATCTGGGCGCAATAGAACTCAGCTCGACGTGAAGCGGAGTCTCACGAGGTACCGTACCTGAAAAGCTTGAACAAGGATACCGGTCGTACTTGGCGCTCTTCTGGTGAGGCAGGTAATGCAATGGGTTCCACTTCTTTCTCTGTAGGCGCTTCTTGGGTTTCCTTCGTCGATGAACCGACTGCCGTTACGGCCTTTTCGTCCACCACAGTGCTTGGGTGGGACATGACTGAACCAATCCAATCCAGTCACCCGGGTCGAAGAAGGTAGCGGGGGAAGAGGACGAAGATGGAATGGTTTCCAGAGATTATAACGACATATGTGGATGGTCCCATATGTAGTTCAAGACAGAAATGGTTCGATTCCGCAAGTCGCAGCAGGGGGCCGCAGTGAACGTATGTCTTGGCATCCGTTCTCAAAGGTCGATGTTTGACCGATTGGAGACCACCGGCACCGAGCACAGAGTCATAGTCATAGTAGCACGGAGGTCTCGAGCTGGTGGCTGCTCCGGCCCACCAAGCGTCAAGAAAACACGTCAGAATCCCGATGTTCCGTAGGTGAGATCAGAGCCAAGTTCTCCTTGGCTTTGAGTTCAGACGATTCGGGGTTCGAGAAACGTGTCCGGGGAGACCATGGCCTGTGTGCGTATTCTTCCAAGTGGGTACGCGATGATGGTGGTGGTCAGAGGCAGAGCACGATGTCCCCCGAGGGGTGGCAGCGATTCAGATCGGGCAAGTCAAGTCGACATTGATTTCCGGAAAACACCGAAATCACGGCTTGAGGGGCATAGGCCAAACCTCAGCTCGAGGCGAAAGGGTTATGGGCAGCATCTGAGTCGTAGAAAAGATTCCCGAAGAATACCCGCGACTACAATTTGCAAAGGAATGCCTTAGCGGTGGTAGGTGACCTCTTGATGTCCCACCCCTGTCGGCCGAGGAACCGTGAGATGACATCACTGACTGCACTTGAGCCCATACCGCGATGTCCATGTTCACTCCAACTCTCCGAGCCGCTCGAGTGGCTGGACTATTCTCTAGATCCTTCTCCTCGTCAAGGGTGTGCTCAGGACGCGCCCTCGTCTACTCAGAGAACGGCGACCCCTCCTCCGTTATCGAAGCGGTCACATACCCCGATCTCTCCAGTCCGCCCCCACCAAGCTCGGCACACATCCGGTTCCTCCTCTCACCAATCAACCCAGCCGATGTCAACGTCATTGAGGGAGTGTACCCATCAAAGCCAACCAAGACTGACGCGTTGACAACGCAAGGGAAAGGGTCGAAAGGCCAGCCTGTCTTCGTTGGCGGCAATGAAGGCTTGGCCCGGGTCGTTGCGCTGGGAGAAGGTGTTCAGGAGGTCCTATTGAAGGTTGGAGATTGGGTAGTGATTACTAAACAGCAGAGCGGGACTTGGGTGAGCGAAAGGCATATTCCCGTCGCAGATGTGGCACGGGTAGCGAATGGAGAAGGATTGACTGAGGCGCAAGCCGCGACTCTGACGGTGCGTGAGTCCTGTCCTTCACAACGTGTTTATGGTTGGCTACAATTCACTCTCGCTCTTCAGGTCAACCCACCGACGGCCTACAACATGCTCCACGACTTTGTCGATCTCAAGGAGGGGGACTGGGTCATCCAGAACGGGGCTAATAGCGCGGTGAGAGAATACATCCTATGTTGTCCTCGTCGGAAGCCTCATTACGCCACCCTCTTTCCTGTATCTTCCGGCAGGTGGGACAAGCGGTTATTCAGATTGCCGCTGCGAAAGGCATCCACACGATTAACCTCGTACGGAATCGGTGCGTGTATCGGCAAGCGAGCGTCACGCGAGGCAGAGCGCGTTCTAATTAGATGCAGCGACAACATCGGAGATCTCAAGAGCTTGTTAGAAAGGCTAGGCGCTACTCACGTCTTGACATACGATGAACTCGCAGACAAGTCTGTTCGCGAGAAGGTCAAGAGCTGGACACAGGGCAAGGTGTGTCCACAAGCGTCCTTCTAGGCCCCCCAGCGACTGATGTGAGGCTTGTAACAGGACATCCGACTGGGATTGAACTGCGTCGGTCAGTACCACACTGCGTGGGCACTATACCTTTGCTGACATCCATATAGGTGGAAAGGAAACCACCCTCATGGCCCGATACCTCGGAAAGAATGCGCATCTCGTATCGTACGGTGCAATGTCCAAACAGCCCCTGTCGTTGCCCACGTCGCTCTTCATCTTCAAGAACTTGACGGCACATGGCTTCTGGCAGAGCGAATGGTATAAGACCCGCTCAGCAGCGGATCGCGACTCACTCATGACGACATTAGTGGAATACATTGTGGAGAAGAAGGTGAGCAATCGTCCTTGGTGTCGAGTGGTGGATCCGGAGTCTGACGCGTGGACAGTTGGATACCCCTGAGATTGAAGTGGTGAAGATCGGGAAGGACCAGACCGATGCGCAAGCAAGCGACGCTGTGAGGGGGGTGTTCAAGGCGCTGGCGGAAGGAAAGTATGGAAAGAAGGTATTGTTGAACGTGGAGTGAGACTGGGTCGTTCTCCGATCGGGACAGCGGGTGCAAGGGAATCCTATAATATATAGAAATGGTACAGAAAGGCGTACAAGCAGAGCAAAGGGTATACAGGCCCGTCACCGCATCTTCCTGTCTTCGAAGAAACGCTAAGAGGCGAGAGGGTCAGAAGGCCCACAGAGATGAGCACCAAGATACTACGCACCTTCAAATGCCTCATTTGCCATGCGCATGTCCCCACCAGTACGGTAATCTGTGCAAGGCTGTACCAGACTGCCTTCGCATTCGTCGCCTCACTTAAATCTCGGTAATCCGCCTCCCGCTCACGCTGGTACTGCTGCTCTCTCCTGATATCCTCGAGCCTGGTGTTGAGATCACGGATCTTAGAAGACATGTCTGAGATGTGGCTCCTGTCCTTCTCGACGTCTGCCTTTGCCGAGCCGACAACGATGTCGAGGTTCATGCGAATATGCGTGTGGCTGAACCAGGTGGTGTAGTTGGTGCTGAGACAGATCGAGTGGTCGCTTGCTTCATGCGAGGTGAACGTGAAGCGTCCTTCCAGGGGTCCGACGGTCTTGACGACGACATGTGCGGAGGGCTCCTCCTACGGTGGATGAGAACGCTGGTAAACTCGACACGGGGAGCGAGACGCACCTGAACCTCAACAATGATACCCAAGTCCGGGTTTTCAAGGTATTTGCTCTCCCTCTCCGACCATTCCAGCGCGCGATAGTGGCCTGTATACAACCAGAATAAACATGTCAATCCCACTGTGCCTGATGCATATCCAGGTTGGTTCCTGGAACAAATTCGGGGGCGTGCCTTCTACGACTGTGTCTGAGGGGAGTTCTTCCACGAAGCATCGTTTTTGGTTGGCATCGAGGTAGAAGTGAAGGGCATTAATTGACGTGAAAAGGCATAGTAGGAAGGAGACGAGCGAGAGCCTCATCGTGGTGCGTTTTGAGAGTCATACCTTGAGGAACCTCCATAACGTGTCACCGTATTTGGCTTGAACCTCCATTACAAACATTGATGGTAGCCCCTATCGGGTTAAGCGCCCGTGCCTTCAGCGGACTTGAAGGGTTAGGTTCAACAAAGCCGCCTCTCACGAAACGTGAGAGGGGCTTATCGCCACATGAACGGTTACAATAGGCAGTGTCAATTTGGTCTTAATCTCTCATTTTCTCGTCAGTATGCTACCCTATCCACTAGCTAAAAGGGAGAGTGTTGTTTAGTTTGTGTTCTTGTACACGAATATGAAAAAAAAATTAGCTGTAAGTTCACCTTGTCCTGCAGAGTCCAGCCGGCGAACTGGATTTGTGAGCGCCAGGCGCGGCTTGATGGCGGCATCAGGCTGACCAAGACTTGTCACAGGTGTCACAATCTGGTGACGCGTCTAATTAGCAGCAATTAGTGTCGCGTCGGTTGTCCTCTAGCGATGGCCAAATCGGCGATGAAAGCGAGGCCGACACGTTCCTACGTGAGGAAGGGCCCGAAACTCGAATCTACGGTGGCGAAGATTGCCTCAGACGGCTGGAAGTCACCGAACGACTTCATCGAGGCCTTTTTTCGGGACCCCAAATTCGCGTCGCAGAGTTTCCGTTATCAGGAGGGCATGAGATATTTCCCGGTGACCGTCTTGGATATCATGGAGGATTCGATACCTTCGGGGGCAGGCATTCGTGCATTCAACGCTGCCGTGTCTCGCAAGGCAGCAAACGTCATGGTGAATGAATCCACCGCAGCATACCGGACGCCGCACCTTCAGGTTCCAGCCACCTCGATCACTATTCCCCACCTCACGACGAACTTTGGTCTCAGCACAATCAATACCTTGTATAAAAATGTCCTGCCTTGCCTCTACACACTTTTATATACTCTATTGACGGCAAATAACGACTACGAGAACAAGACCAAAACTCAGAAGAAGGACAAATTTGATAAGGCAGAACCGGTGAGTCCCCCTTGACTTTGGGCTTCACACTCTTCTCTTACCTCGTATTAGATCATTCTTGTTATCATCAGCATGCTACTGTTCTTCCGGAATCGTGCTACCAACGCCGTCCCCTTAATGTTTGGAATATTTCTGGCGAGCTGTGGCACTGGGAGGCGAGGGATCGACATGTTCAACCATATGGCACTGTCCATCGGATATGAGTGCGTAGTGCTGCGGGTCCATGGGCCCCACAAACTTATCTATCATCAGCGCAATACAATCCGCACTCGAGGCGCTGAGCAAGGATTCATCGGTGCGCGCACGTGAATACATCCAAAAATCAAATAGATTATGGGGCGTCGTCTATGACAACATCAACTTCACTCTCCGGCCGACATCCCAACGCCTCGACTCAGCTACAAGGCAAATCAATGCGACGACACTTGCCGTCTTCTCCTTTCCAGCCAAGTTCACATGTGAGGCATATGCCGGGGCCCTCTCAATTCTCAAACGAAACCGTGGACGTGCGAAACGCCAGGACCTCACAATGCAGGATGTGCTACCATCCGAAGAGTCCCAGTCCACCGCCAAGAAAGCATTCAAGTATGCCATCAGTACCATTCTCCTCGAGAACTGTCCGGGCCAGCTCCAACGAAAGCAGCGCCAGCGGAAGCTTCGACGCTTTATCAAGGACCAGAAGCCGAAGATCCGCCAGCTCTCGCATGAGAAGACCGAATTCTTTCCTCTGCCTGCTCTTGATGAGGAGGAGGCATCCGTCGGCGGTACGATCCGGGTGGTTGAGAAGATTTTTACACAGCTGTTGGGCCTGGCAGTGGAGATTATCGACGTAGAGCTTCGTTTGATGGTCGGGGATTGGCTCACAATCCGTAACCTGCGTCTCATGCGCGAGGAACGCAAATACGAGTTCACACGGTTTCTCAAGATGAGCTGGGTTCAAGAATCTGCGATGCCTTTCCACTTTCAACTAAACGCAATGTACGCCCTCTATCGGACCCACCTCGGTACCACAGCGCAGGCTCTCCTCAATCCCAGTAGTCTTGAGCACCAACGGAGCATTACTAGGCGCTCCAAATTCGACCCCAAGAAGCCGGAGTACAATACTGCAAAGGAGTTTGTGTTCCAGTCTTTGACCTCACGTCTGCTTGACATCTTGATGTATGTCAGATTCTTTACCTCCTAACTCAGGCTAATATCACTTGGCCACAGTGTCGTACTTAAGGTCAAGTCATATGACGACCTCAAGCAATGGAAGCCATCACAAGATGCGTTTGAACAGGCTGTGGACGCCATCGTTGAAAGGTTCACCACTTCCGAGGCGGCTGATCTTGCCTTGCAATGTGGCGATGAGCTCCTTGCCCATTCCATCTTGTTCGTTCGAGATTCGCTATTCTTCTGGGAGTTCTGCAATGCGATTCGAGATGCCGATGTTGGACGAATGTGGGTTGTTTATGATTTTTGGACCTTAATGATGCGTGGAGCGGGGTGTCACAACTACGGAAATGAGTTGCTCGAAATGAAGGCCCAGTTCCTTCACGAGTTCCCTGAACTATTGCGTGAAGTCGTGGAACGGACATGGCTGGTTAACCGTTGGGGAAAGGCTGGAAGGTCCATCCCAACAGACCTTTACTTGGAGCACAACAACGGCTTTCTCAAGGCAAGTTCGTTCTTTGATGGCACAAATATGGGCGCTTATTTGGACTTGTTTTTATCAGAACATGTTTGCGGCACTTGGGGCAAATGCGTCCATCGAGTACATCCAAAACAAGTCTTCGGCATGCGTAGAGGTATTGAGGCTCTTCTCCCACCAAATTTCCGAATGGTTTGGGAAGAGAGAGTTCAACCGGGCCCATGCAGAGGTTAGTGCAAGGGCCGACATTGAGGCGCTTGTTCTTGACATGTCCTCTCACAACATGCACCGGATAACTCCGAATCGGTCCATCTCGAGCGGAAATGGCAAGTCAGCGGTGCGAGATGTCCTTACAGAAGGGTTGGATATCCTACTGGAGAAGGGTGCATTCGAAAAATGGTTGAACAAGTCAGGGGAACACGACGACGAGGGTGAAACACTTGAGGAGGGAGAAGGGGCTGATGAAGGGGGTGATACTGCTGGGAGCTTGAGCCACGAGCCTGCGTTTGCAAGTCCAGATGGGAGGCTTGAGAACGATACCACTCAAGACCCTGAATTCACACTGGATAACCCCTTTTCCACTCTATCAGAATAAAGTGATGTACTTGTACTGTTGTATCTACGGCGCAAACGGTAATTCACCCATGTAGCTAAGCGCCTCGGTTGCTGCTTCATGAACATAATTAGGAACCTTCCACATCAGGTTAAATGCACCTCCCTCCGCCGTTTCCTCCATAAATGGGTCCTCGTGATCAGCCGCCGCCTTGCCTCGAGCCTTCGTTGCGCGCTTTGCCGGACGCTGTAACTTTTCCTTGGTGCGGTGCTCGAGTGACGAAGCACGGAAACCTTGAATAAATGTGGCGAGTGATGTGAACGAGTTTTTGACCTTGAGGTGCTTCGGGATGACAGAGCTAATAAACTCTTCGTCGATGTTGGCAGTATTGAGGATCAGTGAGGTTTTTTCAACCAGACGGCTGATGTTCTTCCCTGATAAGACCCATTCCCGAGTGAGAAATGGGTTCTGCCCCTTCACCTCTGCCCAAAACGAATCTCTCCACTCCACCAATCCGTCCTTGAGGGCCTCTCGCTCTGCTCCAGTGCACAGTAGTGCCGGCGTTCGCGCGTTTGTTGTTGTTTGTTGGGTCATTTCCGCGGCGGATTGTGTTGCGCTGGTATCGACCTCCATGGCTGCGCGAGTGAGACATAGGCCATCTAGGGTGCGAAGAATGTAATCGATTCGACGTTTGTCTTCATTTGAGAGAAGTCCCACAGGCGTCATGGGGTCTGGGCGACAGGAAAGCGCGCTACAGCCACAAGTGGGTCCGGGCTCGAGGATGTGCTTGTGAGGGATCCATGTCACCGTGAATTGACCACTTCCTTCACGGCTGCTTGCTGTACCCGCATTTCCGGATGCGTGCCATGGAAATCCAGGAAGTGTTGGGCGAGGTGTGAAGTGATTGACGGAGAAAATGCGAGCGCAGTTCTCCGATTGTGAGCAATTAATGAATTCCCGAGCGGCCGGGTCCATCTTCTCTCGTAAAGCAGCTTCTCGCATCGCCTTCTTGGTCACCTTCTCATTTCCATCAGGCTGCTCTTCAGAGACGACTGGATTTAATGCCCATGGCTCTACAATCCAAATCATCTCTGCTTTAATGTGTGATGAACGCCCAGCTCGCCCCCCTTCCTGCATCACGTCTGAGAGATCATCGACACCAAAGATGATCACGCGCACAATGTCAGGGATATCCATACCCATCCCCAATGCCTTGGTTGCAAACGCCCACCGTGCCGTCCCTTTGATAATCCTCTCGATGACCTCCTTCTTGTAATCTTCGGAGTTGGTGGCAGTGAAGGGGTATAAGAGGTTGCGAAACCGTGGGGGAAGGAACGCGCAGAGGCGGTCACATGCACGGCGGGCCATTTTGCGTGTCTTGAAGTAAAATATTGTCTTTCCAAAGTCTTCTGGTTTTGTTGCCCCAGTAGGAAGGAAAGCAAGCAGATCCGAGAGGGAGGTTGCAGAGTAGCATGTTGGCCGGACCCAAAGAGAGAGGTTGGGCCGGTTGGATCCCATGTCAATGCCGTAGAAATTCCTTGCTGTTCCCATCCTGAGGGACTCGTAGATCGTCTCGAAAGTCTCCGTTGAGCAAGTGGCGGTGAGTGCAACAGAGGGTATCTCAGACCCAATGATAATGCGAAGGGTCTGGAGCTCTGCGTAGTCTTTTCGGAAGGTCTTTGCCCATGTTTGAATAACATGAGCTTCGTCGACAGCCAGGGCGATCATACTCAGTCGGAAAGCGGGGTCTCGAAACAGTTGCTTGAATTTTTGACTTCTCAGCAGGCATTCCGGAGACGCGTAAACGATGCGATAGACACCAGACTGGATTTCATTAAAAAGCGAATCGTCCTTGTTGTCCTCGTTGATAGCCACAGCGCGAATATGTAGGGGTGGGGGTGTGATAGGCTCGGAAAGCGACAGGGAAGTAGCAGTTGCGGCGCGATCGAAGCGCCGTACCTAATTCAGATGAGACAGTCAGCTTGAGGCCGAAAAAACGGTACTCAAAACTCACCTGATCCTCCTGTAGGGACTTAAGCGGGCAAACAACAATAACGGTCCCCGAACCCTGTGCCAGCTCTGCCGCGATCGCCAGAAGGGCGTACACCAACGACTTTCCAGACCCAGTGCCTGCAATGACTATGCAGTCATTCCCTTCCAGGGCCTTCTCCATCACCTCTAGCTGCCATTGGCGAGGTCGGTAGCCGAAGATCTTCTCTGTGGCATCGGCGACCGCATCTCGAGAAACACGCCGCTTCAGTCGAGGCCATGGTGGTTGAGCGGGGGATCGAACTGGAGAAGGTGCCGGTGTCTTGCGGCGTCGCGGGGTGGGGAAGGGTATGGGTGTGGTGGAGATACTTCTCTGGGGGTGTTTTGACTTCTTGGGTGTTGTTGGTGGCTCGTTTTCGTCCATGAACGTCGCCACACTGCGACGCGTCGATTAAAGCTCGTTATCGGAATAATCGCGTCCTGTCACGCTGTGATGTCATTCTCGGTGAATTCCGTCAGTCGGATCTCGCGGCAGGTGGGCGGCACACGCGGCACATGGGTCTATCATTTGAAATCACACTGCACTACAAAAACCTTCACATTCCGACAAGACCGTCCGCTAGCGGACGTGATTGAGTCGAGACTACTTGAAGGGTAACTGACTTCAGGGTAGCTTTCGGGAAACTTCTGTATGCCGTAAGGTGCTGCTTCTGGACGATTCTAGACCCAGAGCTTGCGGAAGCCCCTGGCCGAAGCCCAGTGAAGCTCATGATCTTGGAACGAATATTAATATTCCTCCCTGAAATTCATCGTGGAGACTCGGATGATCCAACTCTTTGGACAATCTCATCTTTGCTTAATACCATTTCAACGCAAACATATACTACAGAGCAACAGTCAAAGAGGGAGCAGTAATGGGACGCTTCGCTTCGTTGTAGAACGCACAGCTCACAGACTTGACGGGATTCTGGGGTCCCCAAATAAGCCGAGGAACGCTGAAGAAAAGTGTATCAGCACTTCCCGGTACTTAAAAAATGACTTTGAAAAACTTTGACGCACAATATCTCGCCATTCTTAAACTTGTGCCATTGCCTATCCTTGCCGTATGCCTTCTGAACTTTCTCCTTCGCCTTCGCGCAGAGACTCACCGGGACGGTGGAGTCACAATGGAGGTTAGCCTTGGGCTTTTTGAAAAGGCCACCCAAGAACCCTCTCTCGAATCTATTTAGATGGAACCACTCAGTTGGGGGGAAAGGTAGCTGTGGTTAGGGAGGGCCCCGGAACGCTTACACTTCAGCCTCGCCGTCAATTGAGGTCAACGCGCGGCGATACACCGCCGCTAAATCTTGGAGTTGCTCCGCGCGCGCTTCAAGGGCAGATGCACGTCTCTCAAGCGCTTCGACGGCTTCCCGGTGAGAGATGGCCATGGCGTTGGCAAAGAAGAGGGACGCGAACAGGGCGATGAAGAACTTCATATTGGCCATCGTCAAGAGGTCTGACAGTGGAGTAGAATCCGCTTGGAGCGTGAATGAGATGTTAGGGATGGGAAGAGACCAGCTCTGGAGATGACGTACTGGATTTGGTCTGCTTTTATACGATGCACCCGGATCGGCCACTCAGAGCCCGGCGCCAGATCAGGACCCTACTTCGCCTCGTCTCCACGAAACGTCTTCTGAATGTTGGCGCGGCATGATATGCCGTCAACCAAAGTGCAACGCATTCAGATCTCACCTTGATGAGGTAAATATGCACGACTCTGTAGGCTGAGCTACCTAGAATACCTTGAACCCTAGGTAGCACCAGCGTGCCCTGTGAGGGTTCCTGCCGGTCGAGGGATACTTGGAAGGAAATGTCGTGAAACCCGACCGCTTCATGATCAAGCTTGGCGTTTCATCGGGATCGCCAAGATGATTTCCCATCGCGTTCCTGCAAAGATCCACCATGGTTTTAAGGTACAAATTGTGAGGCATACCGTCCTATAAATATCAATAAGTTAAGTACCCATGCTCCGCCCCTCTCTCATCTGAATTCGTAAATCGGCCCATCACATACAACGATTGTAACACCCTTGCGTTCGCTCTTATCATCTCGCTCCCGAGCGCGCAGGCGGTCCAAAAGCTCCCCCGCACCGTCCTGAGACCCTGCTCCCTCAACTACGACGACACCTCGTTCGACATATGCTCCCATCACTCCCGGCAGCGCCCATCCACACGCACTCAGCAGAGACTCAACCACATGGATGCGACGAGCTCCGGGGACCAGTTTTCTCAGTCTCGAGCACGTTCGGCACTTCGTCTTCGAACCTCCAAAGCGCACAAACGCGACGTGCGCGTCCTGCAGGACACGTTCGAGGCAACTGGACTTTGTGACCACTTCTGTGCTGAGGGGTGGCGTCCGGATAGGGGAAGTGGACGGTGTTGGGAGCTGTCGGACTCCCGCTGGATATGCTGGGAGAGCGATTCTAGCGTCGATGTTCTCGTCCTTTACGGTTGGTTGCGATGGAGGTGGCGTCTTGAACACTGGAGCACAAGTAGGGACTTCGACTGGAACAATGTTCGTCACAACCCCAAGCGGCCACTTCTTCGAGCTCTTTCTAGCTGCAGCTGCGTACCACTCCTCGCCGTCGGTTCTCTGGATCTCTTCCCGGTAGATCTTTTGGCGTTTAACTGGAGACCCGGCGGAACGAGCAGGGTGCGAGGTGGCTCCAGGTGGTACCTGTGGTTCATACCCACCATCGTCAACCAAATGCCGCTTCGAAGCTAGGTTCTCCAATGCGACTACACTCGGTGCACCTTCCTTCTCCCTTCTCCTCGACTTCTTCCTGCCATCCACTGCATACAGCTTCTCCTCCCACTCCTCTGCGACCCTCTCACGCCGTTTGGGACACTTGATCCCCAGGTCCACCGATTTCCCGAACATCGCCCTGACGCAGTCGTCGATATCTTTATCTGTCGTTTCCCTTCCAACGGATGCGTAAGCGATGTCTTGTAGAGTCTGCAAGTCCATGCCTTCCTTCCAACCACGCTCGCTGGAACGGAATACTTTGGCCATTCGCGGCCACCGCAATTCGTAGTACTGGGACCATAAGGTCAGTGACATCGTATAGGAGTCAAGAGAGGTACGCCCGCGTACCTGACATTGAGGAGATTTGGTGAAGCCCGCGCCATAGAGTTCGACGAGCAAGGGATGGTTCAAGAGCAGTAAAGGCGGACTCAGGCCCGAGTACAGGTCGAAGCTGTAGCAATCGAGTGACCGATTCTTGAGAAAGATCAGCATTTTTTTCAGCCCATCGCCGATGGAAGCCGACTTCACCTTGGGTAGAGGGTAGTCCAGGGTGTCAGAAGAGCGAATCGAAAGGTTCAGTCGTTCCAACTGCTCACGGGTAAGCCCGTACGACGCAGTGAAGATGACTTCGATGTGAGGCTTCTAAATAGCGTCACAGTAAGGCAACGTTCCCGACCCTGTTTCATAGATAGTAATTACCTGACCGCCGCGTTTTTTATCTACCGCGCCAAAATAGAAGGTAGTCAATGTCTTTGGGCCCACTAGCACCGAGTCAGAGGAGGCGAAACAAGGTACATGACCAGCTCACCTCTGAGTTCTCTGGCCCGCTCCTTCTCCCAGGACGCTCCAATTAATACTAAGTCAACAGTATCGCCGTACCCGGGAATATAATCTCGCTTGAACTTGACCCACGGAAGCTTGTAATCGTTGTACCTCGACTCCTCCGCCTTGATCACAAGGCCTTCCTGGAAGTCCGCGATATGCTCCGCAAAGACTTTCGTCAGGGCCAGCTCTGGGTCTGGCACGAGCATATCAATAGGGAATCTTTGAGAGAGGATCGCGCGGCCCTTTGTAGGTCGAATCAAAACCTCGAGGATCCTTCTACGTTCGCGGTAAGGAGTCGAGAGGAGGCTCTTGGATTCGAACATGAGGACATCGAAAAACACAAGACCAAGGCGACGGGTCTCCGAGTCATTACTGGCCAGAGACGCTTGCGAATCTTCGTGGTGGGGCTTTGCCCAGTTGTGCCGAACGCCCCGCGCAGTCGAGTCGACGAGGCGTCGGATGCGCCAGAACTCTGCGAGGTAATTAGTACCAATCATTGGGGGTGCGTCTTCACTCACCATCTACACGGTCGCCATCGAAGGCAACCATCTCAGCGTCCAATATGACACTCCCAGTACACTTGTCACCAAGAGCCTGGAGGATCACGTCGTGTACGCCTTTTCGATCCAACGTGGAGTCTCTCTTGCTCTTGCTGAATATTTTAACCTCTCCTCCCGTAACATGTATCTGCGCCCTTTCCCCGTCGTATTTAGTCTCGGCCCAGACGAGGTGGGACGACCGAAGAAAGTCAAGGGAGTGGCGGCAACCCTGTCCCTTCTGAGATTTTGGCACATCGATTACTACCCCGAACTGAGGCTCGAAAGCAAGCCCTTTGACTGCACGATCAAAATCGGCGTGCACGCGGTAGGCTCTGAGTATGGAAGGATCCCATGCACGCAAAACCTCGACTTTGCTAAGCTTCGTCACCGCGCGGGTGTTATAATGCATGAGTGCCGCCGTCGAATCGGTCTCCGCCAAAGGATACAGCAGCGGCCTGAGGTCCCGCAGAATGAGTTGGGTGAGGTAGGATGCGTCCTCGGGGCTCATGTCGCGGTAAAGCTCCCCAATGATAACCGCTTGCGTCCTTGGCGATTTCTGATCCCGTATAGATTTGTCCGAGAATGGACAAAGGGATGCCAATTGGGTCAGTAGAGCGTCGACTTGTAGGATCGACAGTGGGCCAATATAGTCTGGATCTTTCTGAGGGGCGGTCGTACATTTTCAATACCTATAGTCGTCAGAGAACTCACCGAATTCGACTGTTCCAGGACAACACGCACTTCATCCCCTAGACACCCCGATCCCTCGAGTCGGTCCCATTGAGTGAACTTCCGAGAGTTTACCCCGTAGCATTGGGCGAGCCTTTGAATAAGCCGCGCCTCTTGCATCATGTACCTGCGTTTCGCGTCTTCTTCGGGAAACATAAGACGCAGGATCGCTGCGGTCAGCCCCTCGGAAGGGGGGCCGAACTTGTCATGGAGAGTAACGAGCCACCGTTTGAATACCTGTAGGGCGGGAGATTCGCTCTGCTTCGGCTTGGGTTGTGCTTGGTTCGCCCTGCGAGACTTGACGCGCGAAACTTCACGGAAGAGAGAACAGAGGCTTGTTCACATTGTCAGCACTGGAGAACAATCACGATCATGCAGAGCTCACAAAGTAAAGGGCACATCGATGTGCGGATGCATCATTGAAATAGGATACGGAGATTGAGTCGGTCGTACTGCATGGGGGGTTCATTCAGGTATCATGAGCGTATTGAAGAGAGAATCATCGGCAATTCAACAGACGCCATCAGCGTGAAAGTCCCACGGAACAAGACAGGGGCTCCAGAAAGGCCTTTTGTTCTTGGTAGGAAGCTCACAAACATATGCACAGAATAGGGACCCACAACGTCTCTACGTATGGTTAAGCGAGGTGGACACCCTCAGCTTCTACGCTATCGCCATCGAGTCATCATAATGTACAACATAGTACGTCTACACTCCTGATCATAATAGAGAGTCCGTCGTAGCGAGAGTAGCAGAGGCTGCAGCTGTGGAGCTGCAAGAAACATGGAGTGTGAGCAGGGAAAGAGGCCGGTGATCTTGGTCGACGAAAGGAAAACAGAAGAACAATGCAAGCTCGCGGATCCTACAAGGGGAGCACATGTATCCATATGTACGGGGGAGCGGGGTATCACGAAAGACAATTGTCATGGGGTATGGATTGGGTTGGGAATGGGGGACAAAGTCCACCGGCGCATTCAAACGGGGTTGCAATCATATCTTCTCACCTAACGGATTTGAGCGCTTCCTTCACAGCACTTCTCTCTGCCAGGAGAGCCATTATCTGCCATCTTTGGTCTCGCACTTCGCGATCTTTGAGAACGGGCAGGTCGTCCGTTTCATCATCCTTTTTCGATGGATAGTCAGCGATGATCCCAGCACTGATGATCACATATTTAAACGTACCACAGCAGTCGGTATGGCTGAGAGGCGCATTGCTGAGGCGGAATTGTTGGGCAGACTTGCCGGATACAGTGTGAACAGCGATTGAAACGCCGCAGTGGTGAGGACAGGTGTCCTCTGGGGAATGTGGTGAAGGGTTGAACTCGATGCGAGTGATGGGAGCGATGTCTGGCTGTGTGCGTTCCCTCCCAATGACGACGACGAAGCGTCTATCTGGGAACTTGAGGACGCAACTATTGACACAAACGGATTTGCAGAGCTCAGGGAAGTGGTGGGGGTGATAGAGCTGATAGCTTGAGAAGAGAGGGTAAGAGTGATCGCGTGAGTGATTAGTTGCTTGAGCTTTGCCTCGCACGCAAGGCTCATAAGCGCCGCGACAGACCGAGACGGCATAGAAAGGTTGTACTGGGCACATGTCAGGTTGATACGGTCTGCGATGTGCTGTACCGTCGGTGCCCGGGTTGAAGAATGGAGCTGGATAGGCGGGCGACCGCCTGGGGGTCCTGAGTTAGGTCGGTTAAAGATCAGCAAAAAAAGCAGTTACTGAGCTGGAGTCGTGCAACCATGTCACTCACCACCTCGCTCGGACAGCAACATCACCCCTCTTTCAGATTGGATTTCTTCCACCGGTGGATGTGATATATTCGGCACTGCTGAGGATATAGGTTGCTGCGGTTGAGCAATGACAGGCAAAGGCGGTTGTGGTTGGCCGTCTACGACCATTGGAGCTCCTTGGTTAGGTGCCGGCGGGGTTACAGGAGGTGGAGTTGGGCCAATGGTAACGCGGTACAGCGCCTTGACGCGCTCTCTTTCCTTCCTCCCCATTGCCAAAACCCAGCGTTTCAGCCTCATGCTTCGGAGGCTTCTCGCATCTTCGGAGACTCCAGGCCCTTGGTAAGGTAGCAAGGTCCGTCGCCGTTTCCTCGGGGGTGGCTTTGCAGCCGTGGTTGGGGGCGGCGTAGCGGTCTGTTCTTGGGACTGGACTGCTGCTGTTGCTGCACTCCGCTTGTAGGCGGCGGTAGCGTCGAATAGCGAGATAATCAGGGCATTATGGACCTGGACTGTGGATGCGGGTGAGAGTCGCATTCAGCACCCTGGTCTGTACTCACGTAATGCTGAAGAAGTGAGGACCTGCTTGACCGTATCCTCGAATTCTCCACGCGAGATCTTCCCTGCCACGAATGCCTGGAGGGACTCAAAGTAAATAGGCGCCTTGGGACCAAGATGCGTGACTAGTTGTTGCTTGAGGTTGCCGGTTGAATCCAAGGACATTTTCGGGATTTGCAGCGTCTGTGACCTCCTACACGTTACACGTCAGACTTGATGGTTATATTGTGCCAGTTTGGGGGGATGAAGGGTGTGGCAGGTGGACTACCTGGAGGAGGAAGGGTAAGACCACCTCCTCGCCGTGTCCGGCTAATTACCTCACGTGATACGTGGGATTTGATGGCTCGGCCTCGGGAGGTTCACCTTGCCCACCTCCACCTCCAGTCTTCCCCTTCACCACTGAATCCCATCGTCGAGGACGGCACCTCACCCTAGAGCCCTCTACTTTTGACGATATTAATGTCAGCAACGACCTCCTCAGCTTCAACCACGACAAGAATCCGACCCCAGACCCACAAACCCAGAGGCACATGCCGATACTACAACTCCCCGAGAGGGTGCTTTGCTGGCGATAAATGCAAATTTCTTCATGGAGAGCTGTCTTCAGCTGAAGTAGGGGTGGAAGGGAGTGCCAGGGACGCGTCCCCCCAATATGCACCGTTGCTTACACCCTACGATCAAGCGAAGCGTTGCCGATACTTCGCAAGGGGTGCGTAACCCTGGCCTCGTTCCTCCGTTTCCACTGACAGCGACTATAGGCTTTTGTAAACGTGGAGAGGAATGCTGGTATCAACACGTCCCAGAAACGTCCAAGCCAATAGACGGAAAGGGGAAGTGTGCAGTGGATGAAGAGTCAGACTCGGAGGCCGATCCATTGTGCTCGATTTGTTATGAGAAGCCTACTACATATGGCCTACTCTCGGGGTGTAACCATATTTTCTGCATCTCGGTGAGCACTTGACTACCTCGACCGCCCCTCGCGTTTGCTTACATGGACAACTTAGTGCATTCGAGAGTGGAGGGATCGGAAATCCAAGAGCGCAGACCTAGTTGTTTCGGGCAATAACAAGAAGTGTCCTATGTGCCGAGAATCCTCCAACTTTATCACCCCTTCCTCGACTTTCATTAAGCATGGGACGGAACAGAAGGAGGTCGTCGTCGGACAATACAAGGAGAGCATGGGCAAGGTTCAATGTCGGTACTTCGAGCGGACGAAAAGCCAGCAGCAACCTATGTGCCCTTTTGGAAAGGACTGCTTCTATAAGCATGAGAAAGCGGACGGGACAATGCATCTATTCCGAGAAGGCGCTGCAGTCTGGATGCGAGTGAGTATCCCACAATCATTGAGCTGGCTGCGCTCTAACGCGCCTGTATTAGCGGTATGGCCTACGCAGGCGCCCAAACAACAATGTCTTTGTCTTCACCGACTCTGATGCTGACGACGGAAGACTCTTTGGCTTGCCTTTCGACATCGATTTGCCCTTTCCAGAACTTTTCGCCCCTGCCATGGCCCTATCCAGCATTGGCCTTCAGCGAGTCAGGCGGGTTGGTATGACCCGGCCAACAGGTTTCGAGGTCACCATGGGTCGAATTCCATCAGGACCACGGAATGCAAGCCAGCAGCCGGATGCCTCTGCGCCATTTCCTGTACCGAACCGAACCGAGCCCACCCTGGCAGGAGAGGGGAGGAGGCAGTTGTCATCTGATACTGTGCATGACATCGGGCGATCGCTCGAAGCTTTGAACGAGGCACTGAACACTGGTGCAACATTAGACCGCATCGGAGCGACAGTGCAGAGCCTGCAAGGCCGTTTGAGGCAAGGAGCGAACCATGTGGCTGAAGATGGAGAATCTATTGAAAGGCTAGCGAACCTGGTGCGTCCGAGCACCTTCACTGTGCTGCACCATTGTTCTGACCTTTCCATTCAGACAGACCAAATGCTAGCTTCAATAGATATCCTGCAAACGGCTAATGCGAGGACCATGAACCCCTTCAGCCGGTCTCCCACTCCTTCTGACCAACCATTGCCGCATCCGTTCTCAGGTTCGCGATCACGCACGCACGCAACTCGGCCCCCTCCTTTTACGGATGATCTGGCCAGTGACGATGACATGCCCGAACTCCAAAGCATCTCGAACTCGAGTGAAGAGGAATATGAACCCGACTCTTTCGATGACAGTGATGACGATTCAGATTATGAGGATGGCACACCTGATTGGCAGGAGGCCGTTTTGGCACGTTATGCGGGAAGGTCCGCTGCTGGGGCTTCTAGTCCATCCACCCCCGACGCAGATGGGCCTCCGCCTCTGATACCGGTCTCCGAAACGCAGTCCAGCATTGGATTGGATTCCCCTCCTCCCAACCCTGAAGACGACTTAACGGTACCTCATACCGTGTCAACGACTTCCAGCCCACCGCCACCTTTCGTGACCGATGGACGGGGACGAGTCGTCTGGACTTCGGCAGATTCAACATCTTCTCTCGACATTTCTCCCGATTCCCCTGGCCCCAGTGTCAACACCGCTGCCGTACCGCTCGCGGAACCTGCTTTACCTGTACTAGCTCCAACAACGTCACCCAACACTTCGAGCCGCCTTCGCACCGCCGGGTCTCCCTCCTCCAATGCGAAATCTGCCCCCAACCCTGCTGTGAGTGTCCCGACTGAGCTTAGAACGGACACGCGCGCAGGGGTCGCTGAGGCCCCTTCCCAAGGCGAGTCTGAACTGGTTGCCTCTTCGCTACTGCAGCACCACGACGGAGACGCAGGGAGGGAATGAGGGAACTCCTCAGAATGGAAACTCCGTGACACTGACCCCTTCTCGTTCCTTCGTGTGGACAAACGATTGCTGTAGGTTATACATAATAGAGATACTGTCTAATAGCAGGCCCCGGACGAGGATTCCAGTGTATTATTATTACATTCTTCCCGGATAAGGCGAGCCGGAGAAGATCACAATCAATGTTTCAACAGCACTCAGAACCTCCTTTGAATAGGGTCGAGTCATTGCAGGCAGCTTCTAAATGTGCCCTGATACGAAGAGCCCCCACTTACTGCGGAACCTAAAAGGTGACTCGAGATTTGAGAGGATTTGAGCTGGTTGGGCGCGTGGAAGACTGGAAGAGTTCTATAATTATCTGTCAATCGCCGACTGTTACCGGGCGACCAACCTATCCACGCGCTCACAACAAACCAAATGGCAACATTTCACACCTTGCACGCGGTAGAAGAGATAGAGCCGTAACCAGTTTAAAGGGTACCGTCCCTCTTGAAGAGCCCCACTTCAGAAGGAGTGAGCGGTTTCTCTCCAACACCATCATGGGCTCGTTTCAGGCCCAATGGCCGCTCGACGACCAAGGCTATCTGCGCACGATTCTCAGCGTAGCAAAAGGGTCAGCTCATAAGTTCCACCTCCACACTTTACATCGGACTCACAGAGTTCAAAGTAACAACGAATACGCGTTCATCCCGTTCTGGGTCGCGGTACTGTCCGCCGGCGCGCTTCTCGCCCAAGCTGTGACCAGCTACGCGTTCAAGTCGCATAGGTCGGAGGAGGGCAACGACGCATATGGGGAGGAAGAGCGCTCGTCGACTAGCATTGTGAAGCGGAATGGGGGAGCTGTGGTGTTCTCGTTCATGCTGGCGAGACTTTTTGGTTGTGCAGCTTTAGTCGCCCTCTGGTCCCCCCCTCTGGCTAGATTGGTGTCTGGGGCGCGCCCTTGGGATTTTTCGGGCGCTGGACGCGTACAAGAGTCCGTGTTGGCCGCGAATGTGAGTTCGACACTGGCGTTCATTGGGCTATCCTGGTCTCACGACATGCCCAGGTGTATGCGCTGCTCCTCGCTTCCGCTGCCATCTCCTCCCAGTCTTGCAGGAAAGGATTGATTCGCCATAACATTGCCGTTTTGCTCTCGGAACTGGGAGTGTACTCATACAGGAATATCTGGCCCCTCGCGACATACACGAAACAGCCCCTTGACATCGCCGAGGGATGGCTGATGTGGGCGAAGCTTGGAGCGCTGGCTTTCACCGTCGCCTTTATCCCTCTTTTCATCCCGAGTGTCTACACCCCTATCGACCCAAAGGTACCGTCTCAATTATATAGGTCTCTGTGCCCTTGAATTGACAACTCCTTGACAGCGCCCTGAGAAAGAGCCTCATCCCGAACAAACTGCATCTCTCATTTCGTTTCATACCTACAGCTATCTCACCCCCGTCATTGAGGCTGCTGGAAAGGTCTCACACCTTGCAGCGTCTGAGCTACCGCCACTGGCCGACTACGACAGGGCGGAAGATCTCGTTAAACATGCAGAACCTGTACGCTCGCTTGACCTTCTGCACATTGCTCACCTGATTCGTTGCCTAGTATTTGACTCCTGCGAAAGTCCGCAAGGGCCGGCATATCGTCTTCAGACTACTTGCATGCTTTAGTATGGGCAACGATATCGTATATGCGAACGAATGCTCATTGAGGTGCTTTTTTAGGATTCGCATACTTCAAGGCCATAGCGATGATGACCATCTATCCGGCGACGAAATTCTTGTCGCCGCTCGCCGTCAATCGACTTCTTACGTATGTTTCTCGAGTCAAGGCTATGACGGTCAAAGGCTAATGAGTTTCCCAGCCTGCTCGAGTCTGGCGGAAAGGAAACGACCGGCTTCAAACCTTGGGTGTGGATTGTTGTGATGCTGCTGGCTCCTCTCGTGGGGACGACGTGCTTTCAATACTACATCATCACCATGACCCGCGCGCTCGCCCACACGGAATCCATTTTGACGCAGCTCGTATTTGATTACAGCCTTCGAGTTCGAGTGAAGGCGGAAACCTCAGAGGATGCGCCTGCAGGTGAAGATGGAGACTCACCAAAGCCAAAGGGCAAGAACGCGTCCAGCTTCATCGGAAGGCTCACAAATTTGGTGACGATCGACTTGAACAACATCGTGACGGCCAGAGATTTAACTATCCTTCGTGCGTGCCACTCTGATGCGCACTTCGAGTGCATGTGGACTGATACTCTCACTCCTAGTTTGGGACACTCCTATTGAGATTATCGGTAGCGGAATCTTCCTCTACGTTCTTCTTGGCTGGAGGTCAGTACGGTCCAACTGGCTCGGCCTTTGGCTGATGATGTCTCCAGTGCACTCGTCGGGTTGGCGGTGATGGTCATCTTGCTCCCCGTTCCGGGGTGGCTCACCTCCCTCGCTTCAGGCGTGGAAGATGAAAAGATGAAGAAGGCAGGCTACTTTGTTCTCGCTCTATATCTTCTGCTTACAGGCATTGCACAGACCGATAACCGGACGCAAACGGTTACGGAGTCTCTGAATGTTCTGAGGATGATCAAGATGTTCGGCTGGGAAGAAAAAATACAAGCTCGTATTGATGAGCGCCGTGAAGACGAGCTCAAGTGGGTTTGGAAGGGTAAAGTCAGTGCTCCGTGCGTCGATCCCTCAAAGGCCCGATATTGACTTCCGATATAGGTTCTTGAGCTGTTGATCCAAACCATCAAGTAAGTTCTCGGAGACGCGCTTCGAACCATTGAATCATTTATCTCCCCCTAATGCTCCCAGCTATATCATCCCGACCATTACCATGCTCACGACGTATGCGACGGCAACCTTGGTGATGAAGATGGAGCTGACCGGTTCGTTTGAATTCTTGTTTGGTTCCTGAATCCCCTTTCATCCGTTTTCGTAGCTGCGAAGGTGTTCTCGAGCATGATCCTATTCGACACAATGAGGAACGGCATGATGTCCACAAATTACTTCATCAGCATGTTCATTCGCGGTGAGCCCTGAAGCGATCTGCGCGGCAGTGGCAGCTCTGATGTCCCCCCGCGATTATTTAGGGAAAGTCTCCATCGACCGACTCAACACGTTCTTCAAGACCACAGAGATCCTCGACGCGTACGACGAAGGCGACTCGAAGGAGTCTCACGATGCCCCTGTTTCTGAAGAGGATCTCACCGGATTTAGAAATGCGACCTTCTCTTGGACTCCCGAATCGACTACGTCGGGCACTGATACACCCTCTTCTCGATTCAACCTGACAGTGCCTGGCGAGCTCACCTTTGCGAAGGGCAAAATCAACTTGATTGTTGGGTCAACGTACGTTATTGTTGCTTAAGTTGCGCTCGTCCTGACGCCGCGCTGGATTAGTGGCTCTGGAAAGACTTCTCTCTTGATGGCCCTTCTTGGTAGGTCCATTAGAGTTACTCTTTCAAAAGCTACTAAGAAATATTTGCAGGTGAAATGCACTTCGTTCCGACCCACCCTGATTCGTCATTCAGCTTGCCGCGTGCCGGAGGCGTCTCCTTCGCGGTCCAAGAGTCTTGGGTCCTGAACCAGACCATCCGGGATAACATTATCTTCGGTTCTCCATACGACGAGGAGCGGTACAAAGCAGGTACGTCTACGCCGGCATGATTCCGTTTAAAAAAGTACCAACAGTTTAACTATCCATCATTCCCAGTCCTTTACCAGTGTGCACTCGAACAGGACCTTGGGATGTTTGAAGCGGGCGACCAAACTGAAGTCGGAGAACGTGGATTGACACTCAGGTACGCAACCTCCTTTGGCCTACACCCGCGACAAAAGGCTGATCGCCTTGTAGCGGCGGTCAGAAGGCACGATTGACTCTTGCGAGGGCTATCTATTCAAAAGCTGCAATCGTTCTGCTGGATGATGTGCTCGCAGCTCTGGATGTTCACACGTGAGTAATCAAGTGCAGTCAACGCGATTTCCTTTCGCTAAGCAGTGTCTCTAGCGCTAAGTGGATCGTCAACAAATGCTTCAGAGGTGATTTGGTCAAAGACCGAACCATCCTCCTCGTGGTGAGTCGCCAAGCCAGTCGTCAATGATCACACTCTAAATCAGCCACTCCAAGACCCACAATATCGCACTCGCTAGCCCCCTTGCAGACCTCATCGTTTCCGTCAGTCCCGACGGCATCGTAACGAGTCGTGGAAAAGACCTCTCAGCCATCCTCGCCTCCGAACCTGCGCTCAAAGCCGAACTTCAGCATGACGAAGAAGCAATTAAGGCCGATGACGAGGCGCTTGAGTCTACACTGGAGGAGAAAGAAGTGGACAAGAAGGCTGCTGGAAAGCTCATCCTTGCCGAAGAAATTCAAGAAGGCAATGTCGGCTGGAAACCCATTGTTTTCTTCCTCAAGGCTCTCGGCGGCAATCGTGCCGGTTTGTTCTTTACCCTGTGGATTGGCGGCTCGATATTGGAGAACAGCATGAGCAGCTTCAATCTATGGTTCCTTGGATATTGGAGCAGTCAATACGAGCGCTTCCCCATATCCGAGATACCTGTCGTCAGGTCGGTCCAATTACGATTCCCGTATGCAACCATGCTGAGTTCTCGTGATAACAGATACATGGGCGTCTACGCTGCCCTGACTCTCCTCATGGTCGCCATCTATGTTTCCCGCGACATTTGGGTCATTCTAGGGCAGCTGAGAGCTTCGCGGTCGATCCACAGTATCTTATCTCACTCCATTCTCGGTGCCACCCTCCGGTTAGTCGGGTTTGTCCTCAAAATGGCACAGAATTCACCTCTTCATCGATTTCATTTAGATGGCTTGACGAGACACCCGTTTCCCGCATCGTCCAACGAATGACTCTCGACATCAATTCTGTTGACGGGCAGCTCATGCGGTGGTATGAAGGTGTCCAAAGTACCTTTTTGGTCATGATTGTCGATCTTATCTCCGCCGTGATATTCGTTCCAATATTCACGTTGCCGGGCCTGTTCATCGCAGCGATCGGCATGTACGTTGGCAGCAAGTATCTCAAGGCTCAGCTGTCTGTACGGAGGGAAATGAGGTGAGTGTCCAGCCTCTCCCATGAGACACCTCTGGTTGCTTACACTGGTATAGTAACGCAAAGGCGCCGATGTTGGCCCATTTTGGTGCTGCCATGTCCGGATTGGGTATGTATATGAGGCCCTTCCCATATCTGACCAGATTTCTGATATGTGCAAACACAGTCACTCTCCGAGCATATGGCGTCCAGTCGGATTACAGAGCCGAGCTTCGAAAACGCCTCGACGAATACGTGAGGCTCTCTCGCATGAATTACGATCTCAACAGGTGGATCAATGTCCGCATCGACTACCTTGGGACCCTTTTCACAGCATCCTTGGCGACCTATCTCACATATGGGGCCAAAGTTTCAGCGGCGAATGTAGGGTTCTCATTGAACCGTGCTGTCGAGTTTTGCCAGGTTGTCCTCTACGTGGTTCGGCTCTACAACTTGTTTCAAGTTGAATCGAACAGGTGCGTCCATGCTCTATCGTCACGAAGCATTGGCTGATGTCAGTCGCAAGCTTGGAGAGGATTGTTGCCTATACCGAAATTGAGCAAGAGCCTCAGCCTACAGAACAGGGTAAACCCCCTGCAGCATGGCCGACGAGTGGTGATGTCAAAGTGGAGAATCTTACCGCTCGGTATTCCAAGGTCCGTGTAGGCGATGCCTCGTGCATTACATTGCCAAACATCTCATTCTCAACCATGCATATAGACTGGCCCTACCGTTCTCCATGGACTGACGTTCAATATCCGAGCTGGTGAACGAGTCGGCGTCGTAGGGAGAACTGGAAGCGGAAAGGTGAGTAGGCTACCGGGGATGTGGACGGAGCCGATCGAACTGACGAACCACAGAGTTCTTTGACATTGGCCTTGCTGAGATGTATCCTCACCGAAGGTTCTGTATACTTTGATGACCTGGAGACCAGCAAGATCAACCTCAATGCCCTCCGTTCGAAAATCACTATTATTCCCCAAATTGTAAGTTCTCAGGGCCCTGACCGCGAAATCATAGCTGACATCCTGTCTAGCCTGAACTCTTGAGCGGTGAATATGCCAGGGTGAACTGTCTCGGGTTGCCACTAACGCCTTCTTAGGAACGTTGCGCTTCAATCTCGACCCTTTCGATGAATACGATGATGCCACCCTCAATGCCGCCCTGAAGGCATCCGGCCTTTACGCATCTCACAACGATGCAGGGGAAAGCCGCCTTACTTTGGATACGGACATTGCAGGTGGCGGATCCAACGTGTCCGTCGGCCAGCGGCAAATCATTGCTCTCGCCAGGGCTATCATCCGGTCGAGCAAATTGCTGATTCTCGATGAAGGTGCGTGGTCACTCTAACTGGGCCGCCGATAAATCCAGAATGCCTAACTCCACTCATCATAGCGACGTCCGCGATCGACCACGAGACTGACAATATCATTCAGAATACCCTTCGACGGGAGCTGGGATCTGACGTGACTGTCCTGACTATCGCCCATCGTCTACAGACCATCATCGATGCGGACAAAATCGTGAGTGACCTGGCACTCCTCAAACTTGTCAAGAAGCTGATCTTTTATTTTGCACTTTCAGATGGTCCTGGACGCCGGAAACATCGTGAGTACATCATCCATTTGTACACCAGCGTGTGTCTGACTGCCGTTCAAGGTCGAGTTCGCGTCACCTGCCGAACTGTTGGCTAAGCCCGAGGGAATCTTCAAAGCTCTGGTTGACGAAAGCGGGGATAAGGATCATCTTTACGAACTCGTAGGGACGGCTCCCAGTTCCTCCATATCCTAGGTTTTTTTTGATAGCCTGCTGTGTCTAATCGTTCTCTCTGCTTTTTTACTCTGCGATTCTTTCTGAGGACATCGTTTATATCTGTGAGCTCTTGGGTAGACTATAATACTCCAGTCAATTCTTTCGTTCTGACTTACCCCGGGGCTTTGCAATTGGTAGCCTTGCCATACGTATAGGCGCAAGGCGCCTGGTCAGGTGTTTGGACGGGCTTCTCGCCAAGGACTTTCGTAACCCCCAATCTTCCCGGCTCTCTCGTCACATTGGCTCTTGAGCAGAGGGTCAATTGGATGGCGTGCTATGTAAGTTGTGATGGAGCTTGAAAGCCATGATTCGTTTATCCGATGTTTTCCCGGGAAGCGCTGAGCGTTCGTACAGATTCACCACTTGGGAATGTTCCGTCCCGTTACCGCGTGCCCAGACCTATGGCTGGTTCTACCTTTGTCGTTACGGCGAGTATAAATATGTCCCCATACGAAGGGTATTCTTTACGCCCTTTCCCACCTCAATCCAAGTGGCAATGAACACAGTCAGGACCACCGAATCCTTCTCCCTCTCCTCCACTGCAGGAACGGATATCTGGCGAAAGCCTCCTTCTCACAACGCGTTCAATGCTCCTACCTACCCGGAAGTCTTACCGCTGCACAAGCTCGACTCCTTCCAACGAGCTCGCGTTACGTTCGCTCTCCCGCCGGGCAATCAGCTGCGTCAGTATGACCAGGCTGGCCTCCTTCTCCACCTAACCAAACCCGGGGTCCCCGAGAACAAGACCAAATGGCTCAAGACAGGGATAGAGTGGTACAACGACAAGCCCTACATCTCGACCGTCAGCTGCGACGCATGGTCAGACTGGAGCATCGTCCCAATCCCAGAGTACACCTCCTCTGAGGCAAAACCAAGCGCGACCATTGAGGTCCAACGCTCCGCAAAGGACCAGAACACTGTGTGGGTGTACTGGATCATCAGGGACACAGAAGGGAAAGAAACGGAGAGGCGATCATTGAGGGAACTGACCTGGATGTTTGCGGATGTAGAGGGATGGAGCATTGGGATCGGGGGTTATACGTGCCGACCAACAACGGAAGGTGGTGACGGACTATTGGAGGCGCAATTTGAGGAGGGAATAGAGCTTGAGCTGTCCGACTAGTATAATGTATTTGCATTGACCAATGTAACACACAATCGAATTAAGATTGGTTTTCCAATATCTCTAACATATAATTGCCACGGCCCTACTGCTCGTTGATTGGCGCTCATTAAGCGCCCATTGGCCATGGCTCTGTAGCGAAATTGGCGGTCGGAACAGGTATAAAAAGTGGACCTGTCCACTTGACCGGGATTGAACAGCCCACTTAACCAGTATACATGCACATGAACCACTCATTTCGTCTGTTCTCCTGTCGCGCATCCTTCTGGCAATAACCACCCTGCTCTAGAAAGACATCCGGACCATTCATTGAGAACTATCAAAGCCACATCGTGGCCATTTTACCAGCGACAGAATGAGGTATGCGGGCACGGCCTACTGTGCTTCTAATCGCATTCATCCGCCTTGGGCCGACTCGAGCCGGGCAGGAACATGTCGTCGAGATGGCTGAGGGAGGCCCCAGGGAAGGTTTTGTGGGGTTTGGCTGGTTTGCGACCGCGAACGACAATCCTTCCTCTCTCCTGGTCGTTTAATTGGTGGAGGACGGTGCTGGTGGTGTGGATCATGAAGAACAAGGAAGAACTGCAAAGTCTCGCGGTGGCAGTGCAGATCCACGTGGATGGAGTACTGCCCCACAGGGGCTGCATTCGCTGACCTGGTAACCTGCGATTCACGGCTTTGCGACCACCCTTTACCATCCACGACACATCGTGCCAGCGAAATGGCAGTCCTATCGCTGCCCGTCAACTTTGGCAACTCGTTCTGGTCTCAAGACTACCGTCGGGGTCTCGAGGTCTTGTTCGACAAGCTAGACCAGGTGTGTGATCATGAAGTACCATCTACGACACGTATCTGGAACAGTAGCGTGAATTGCTAGGGTGTACACGAGAACGATGAGATCGTCGCCTTCATAAGAGTAAGTGGTTGCGATCATTGGTCTCTTTACATCTTAATCTCGTCGCACGATCTAGCATCGTGTGCAGGTCGAGCAAGAGCTCGCCAACTCGTGCATCAACCCTCCGTTGACCGGGAAACCTGGTGAGCCTTCTGCTGCATTGCGCAGGGCTATTATACGTGCTTACTCGGGTGGATAGGCACTGGATTTGGCAGAGATGAAGGCGCTTCCCTCCTTCTCGCCTTCCGTGGCTTGCAGAGCGAAACAGCGGCCCAGGGTCAAATCCACAAGACGATCGCACACGAACTCGATACCCTTGTTGCGGACCCATTTGATAGTTGGGCTCAGGGCTATAAGGTGAGTGTCACTCTCGTGTCCTGGTGCGGTGTCTGACAGGATTGTAGGAGCGGATCAATCAAAGGCGAAGCGCCGTTCTCGACAACTGGATACGATCCTATGAGCAGTCCCGCAGCGAAGTTTCAAAGCTCAAGCAGCAGTACCTCGATAAGACTCGCAAGGCCGATGACGCTGAGGACGAGTGAGCTACCATGGCGCTATGCTTTACACCTCTATTGATCTCCTTCGCAGTGCCAAATTCGCGCCCAACAGTGGTGGCGCGGGTGATAACTATACGACATCCCCACGAATTCGACCTCTAGACACGAAACGGACTCCACCACAGCGGACAGCCAGCGTATCCGAGCGTATCGCACAGCGTCTAAAGGAAATACAGAAGAGGAGCGTCGACGCCATCTCTGCCGCGACTGCCGACTCCCCGACCGACGAAAAAGAGCTACCCAAGGTTGAAACCCCTCCAGTCGATAAAGGCAAGGGCAGGGCTATCGACTCTCCCGATGAAGTTTCCTCGCCAATCGAACTTACTCCTACCGTCGAGCGTATGGCTGCATCTCCAACATCCCCCCAGCCGGCTCCTCCCATGCTCCTTGCTGGTTTAGCACACACGCCATCTGCTGTTTCTCAACTGCTCTCTCGGGCTGCTGCGGAGCTTCCTTTAAGATCCGTGCGGTTCCCGTTGCTTGGGGAGTACCACGATGCTTTTACTGGCGAAGAGTTTGTTGCGTGGCTCAATCGGAACGTACAAGGTTTTGGAGGCAGTCTCGACCGCGCCGAGGACGCGGCGCGCGAGCTTACCGAACGTGATGGACTTCTGAGGCGTCTCGGAGAAATTGGTAACCAGTTTGAACACTCAGATGATGCGTGGTTCCAGTTCAGACCCAAGGTGCGTTATGGCAATTCCAGTTGCGAGTCTGCAGGTTCTTATTAGGACACGTCATAGGCATTCAATATCGAAGGAGGACAGAGTGAACAGTCCCCAATCGCAGCCAACGATACACTACTTAAGCGTACGGGCGGCAATTTCGTCAATCTGGTCAGCAAGGTATTGGCGCAGAACAACGGCACAGGAGAACCA
This sequence comes from Coprinellus micaceus, assembly GCA_951394405.1. Classification (NCBI taxonomy): domain Eukaryota; kingdom Fungi; phylum Basidiomycota; class Agaricomycetes; order Agaricales; family Psathyrellaceae; genus Coprinellus; species Coprinellus micaceus. The sequence continues at coordinate 2,884,799 of OX596334.1, read as the reverse complement.
CCCTATCTGAGACTGCGAAATGAGTCAGACGAGGCCGACAAGGCATATCGCGTTGGCGTAAGGAAGCTTGATAGACACCGCCTCGGCCTTGAGGAGAGGATTGAAGAGACCCTGAAGATTCTCCAACGATGGGAGTCCGAGAGGCTAGCCGCCGTGAAAACAGGTATTGAAACTATTGATCTCGCACATAGCCAGCTCATCCTGATCCCCATCTAGTACTTCTTCAGTATCAAGGCACTCTCAAGAATCTGCCCAAGTCGCTGGAACAGTCACTAGAGCGTTCCTCGAACCTCGTCGCGGCCTATCAGCCGGAGTCTGATCTGACAGCTCTCATTGAGCACTACCGTACGGGACCGTTCAGGCCGATCCCCCCAATCTACGAATCTCTCTTTCACGAAGAACCCGACGTCTTCTTCGGCATCGACCTACGTAGGTGGGCAGAGGTTGCCACGGAAGACAAGAAAGACACTATCCCCCCAATTTTAACTGCCCTCCTTTCCGCCATCGAGCAAGCCTACTCCCAGGCACCCAATGACCTCGAGAAAAGGAAATCCTGGATCTACGAGGTACCACTTCCCGCTGTGCACCACCTGCGCGAGGTTTTGAACGGAGTGGAACCCGGGAAAGACATTTCTCCCGAACTTTTCTCCAAGTTCGATGCCCCAGTCATTGCTAGCACTATCAAACTCTGGTTCTTGGAGTTGAATCCGCCTATTGGGTTGTATGAGGGTTGGGACGACTTCAGGAAGTTGTACCCTTCTGTTGGGAAAGGGACGTCGGGAGATGGCGAGATTACGGAGGAACACAGGCTGCAAAACGTAAGCACGGCTTTGCAGAGGCTTCCAAGGGTCCATCTGTTCGTGCTGGATAGCCTTATTAAGCATTTCAAAGGGTGGGTCTTCTGTATTTTTCAAGTGGGGTAACTAAAGGGAACCAATTATTGCAGGTTGATTGGGTCGACCGAGGTCGACGAAACTGAGGAGGTCTACATCACCAAGTTAGCCTTGTCTCTTGGGCGAACCATCCTTCGCCCCAAGGCTGAAACGGACGTTTCGATTCAGGACCGACATCCCACCCGTGAGCCTTTTGACTTTCACATGCTTTCAAGATATTGACGATGTACCCCAGTGTTATTCATCGATCTCCTCAAGAACTACGAGGCAATCTTACCACCCACTATCGCACGTAAGAAGCGCGAGTCCGAAAGGAGGATGCCTATCCGTAAGCGGACGGCTCCGATCGACATGCGCTTGAGCCGTAACAGGATTTCCGTCGATTCCGATGCCTTGGCTCTTCTACAGGCACAGAAGGTGGCACAGAACCCATCGTTGGCAAGACATGGCCCATCGGCGCCCGTCTCTTCGCGGGGTGCTTTCAGCCCTCCCCAAGCATCGAAGACACTCAGCCCCCCTGTCCCACCACCACCTCCCGCAGCTTCCAAGCTAGTGCCGCCGCCCCCTCCCCCGGCATCTGTCGCTCAAAAGTTGAAGACGCCCCCGCCTCCTCCACCTCCACCCGCGTCGCTGGTTCCACCACCGCCTCCACCCCTGGGCATCGTGAGCACCACTCCTCCCCCGGGGTTCAAGAGCTTCGAGGAGCCTTCAGCTAATGATGATACACCTCCCCGACCACCCGCCTTCAAAGAGCCGGCTCCTGATACATCGGAAGAGGACGACGATGACGACGACGACTCTGATGATTCTGGCGATTCCGATGATTCCAGCGAGGAAGAGAGCTCTGAGGCTGATAATGCCGCCCCTGCAGGCGTCAAACCCCCACCTACAGCTACTCCAGTCGCAACTCTAGTCCCTCCTCCGCCACCCCCTGCCACTGCAGTGATTCCCCCGACCCCCAACAACAAAACGGTATATGAATCCACAAGCGCGCGCGAGTTTGATTCCCGCAGCCCTTCGCCCTCGGTCACCTCCGCAAACGAAGACATCGTCCTAGGCACAGGCAAGGCCTCGATTCGCCGTGCTGGTTCTGGGGACTCGAGCAGGAGTGCGACGATTACGCGCGGGTCGAGGATTGCCAAGGGGCCCCGGGCCCCGGGTGGGAGTGTCTCGAGCATGGTACAGAATCTGAACAGGAGCAGCATGAGTGGCAGCCCTGGGCCTACTTCGGGAGGTGTCGGTGCCAGGGCTGTCAATCGCTTGAGTGGAGGGAGTCCAGTGAAACGACCTGCGAGTATCGTGGGGCGGTCGGCTGCAGGGTTCCAGAGGAGGACGATGGCGAGTGATGCGGAGGACGACGTGGTCGACAGGAAGTGAAGATGGCTTGGAATGAGGGCGGGGTGAAGCGGGCTGCAGGAACGGCCTCCTCTCACAGTTCGGGGAGATGCTCTTGATCCCTCAAGGACGGTTTAATTCTCGGTTGCCCTTTGGTCTGTGGAAATATATGTGCTACGACTTTCTATCTCTCGGTATCTGGCCATTACGTACATCGTAGCCGTTGCTCTTGATCTTATGCTGAAGCACGCCTACCATTTCACTCGACCACTTTTGCTTTATAAGAGTTGCAATATAGCAGCACCGAAAAAATATCGACGCGAATGAGGGTCGCGCGCGCCGCGAGTCGCTTCCGAGCACCCCGATGTTTTCTGTTCCCTGAGCGGCCCTTCGTGACCTCCCTGGTACATTCACGAACCTTATTACTCACCACCTGGCCAATGGCGGTCCCGGCATTTCACGCGCATCATTTTGGGCGCTTAAACGACGATCTTCGGTGTTTCATGTCTCCGCCATTGCCAGTAGCATAATTCGCCTTCTGGGGGGTTTAAGACACACGCCTCGTAGCATTCCGTTATATTTAGGCCACATATATCCGTATTGCCCTGGAATTCGCGTGTCCTCCTAGGTTCGGTCGAGCCGGTCAGCCCAACGAACAGTTTTGGTGGGATCAACTCGAGGTTTCCCCATGACCTTTCCAATTCATTTGATATTATTATTTCTCGGGGGCTCTATCGGGTCCATGTGTCTGCTTCAAAAGAACTTACGAGATTGAACACGAGGCAGAGTGCGTTTTTCCTCTTTTCACCCCTCCCTCCCAAGGCAAACCTAAACCCAATCGTTCACTCGCTTACTGAGGGCCCAGCATGTCGCTTTCCAAGTACCTCTTCTTGGCGAAGGTTTTGGCTTGGGATGCTGAAATTACACTGCTCAACATGGTCACTCCCAGCAAGAAGGTCGGACATGCTATTCCAGAGGGGCACCCTGGAGCCGGCGGGAAGTGGCCTGAGTTCATCCCACCCAAGGGGGGCGATAGTCGATGTTCATGCCCTGCGATCAACGCGATGGCCAACCATGGTGCGCTCGCCCGATCCATGTTGTTCATTCTTTTCTTGACCACCCATTGCATCATCCAGGCATCCTGCCACACGATGGGAAGAACATATCCTTCAAAGAGCTGGGCGCGAAAGTCCATACGACGTACAACTTTGCCGAAACCTTTTGCTACTTTGTGCCCAACTTCGCTGCAAAGATGCTCGATCGAGATTACGAGACGGGTACCTTCGACCTAAAGGACTTGGATTTGCACAACGGCATTGAACATGATGCCTCACTCACCCGTACGTTCAATACCAGCTGGACTCTTTTGCCACACCGGGCCCCTAACTATACTCCGGTCGATAGGCGAGGATGTCGTGCACGAGCCAGACCAAACGAAGCCTCACATTCCGTTCATAAAAGAGCTTTTGGACGGAGCGACAGGTAAGGACAGGGATGGTAACCCTCTCCTGACCATTGAGGACATATCAAGATACTCGACGAAGCGTCGTGTCGAGGCGAAGGAAACCAACCCGGAGTTCACATTGGAGAACACCCACAAGATCATCGGAAGCACGAAGTAAGCACGCGGTTCTGTCATGACCCATCCTGACCTTGACTGAACACCGTTTGACAGTGCGTCAAATTTCGCAGCGGTGTTTGGAGGGTGCATAGATGACCTCTCTACCTTCCTCCGCGAGGAACGTTTCCCCGACGGTTGGGAACCGAAGCTCTACGAGGCAAATGGCCTTTCTATCCTCTCTTACTACCGCAACACCATCAGCAAAGTGGAGGAAGGGATCGACGAGGAGAAGTTCTTGCGTGATAGGGAAGAACAAAAGAAACCGAGAGAGGGTGAGGAGGGGGGCGGTGACGTACTTCCCGCTGGTGGCGGCACGGGCGGTGAGGAGGCTGCGGGGGCAACGAGCGAACTTAGGCGCAGGGTTTGAAGGCTGTCGCTGCTCGACGCTGACTCTGGGCGGCGATTCTCCCGCAAGCGCTGTCATGAGATTGGACTGAATTAAGAAACAGGGGAGAAGAATGAGAGATTGAAGACTAAATTTAAATACATAGTGTCCGAATGATAGCGAGCTTCTGCCTGGAACCTACCACGTCGTTCCTTTTTTTGGAGCCTCCTGACGATATCCCTGCAGCTCAGCCGTGCCTTAGCCATGTTTTTCGCGTAGATTGGTGTATTGTTTATAGCATTGTAGCAGAATTGGTCACTGGTCAGTGTTGATTAGTTCTGACGTCATCGATTCTGAAACCATTGGCGCCCATCTACCTCACCAACTCCAGGACGCAGGGTTTGGGCTCTTTCATCGGCTGCCTTCCAACCGCCATGTCCTCCCAAGCAGACAGCCCATGTTCGTCACAAAATATAACTCATGGCGCCACCGGCGGGAGCCTGAGTGTCAAGAGTCAAGTTCTTGACGCCGGCGCGAAAATGCTGCAAAGCTTTGAGCCCGTCAGTAACATCTGCGCGTTTCTGAACGCATTCCACACCTACGCGGAGGAACCGGGGCGCTACGTCGAAGCTTGTCACTATTGCTCACATCTGAACGAAGGTATGGAACGCCACTGCGACAATCAATGCGAGTAAATAACACTTCGCCAGACCTTCGACAATGTTTGATTTACGACTCTCCAGAGAAGAACGCGAGGCTCATTGGAGGTACGCACACTCTACTTCCTTTGAGCCACGGGCATTTAATAAGCACTGTCCAGTTGAATACATGGTCTCACCCAACGTATACGAGACCCTCGACTCCGACGAGCGCAAGCTCTGGCACTCCCATGAATTCGAAGTCAAGTCCGGCATGCTCATCATGCCCTCCCCGTTATCCACCTCTGGCATTCCCGTTCCAACGGCCGTTTGGGAACAGGCCGAAAACACCGCAATGCGGGAAATCATTGGGTGGTACGGCAAGACATTCCATTTCTGGCAGGTCGATAGAGGGGACAAGCTGCCCTTGGGAGTGCCCAAGCTCATGGGGAGTTTTACGGAAAAGGAGAGTCTACCGCCAGGATTTGAGAAAGCGCTCGAAGAGAGGGATAAGAGGTACGGGTCGAATTGTAGGCACAAAGAGGAGATCAGAAAGGGTATTCCATCGCCCGAGCTTCATCCGGGTGAGTCGTCGCACAGGGTTTGCGAAGTGGAACGTCGTCAACGAGGAACTGACGCTTGAGCACAGATGCAGACGCCCAAAACGTCAATTCTGCTCGGTCGAAACAGTGGCCTTTGAACTGAGGGTCACCGATGGGGGGACATGCAGAGGTCAGCTGCCTTTTACCGTGACATCGTATTGTGTTCCCAAACCAAGGATTTTAGCGCCCCCGCTTTGGGTCGATATGCGTTTGGCGAAGCTATTTCCTTTTTTAGTGTCGTACGACCAAAAGTGTTTTCACCGCGGGACCTATGTTGGGCGACGTGCTTGGCTCCAACACAAGCCACTACTCCGGTGACGTTGAACTCTTCGCCTACAAAGAACCAAACAAGAACTACATTGCACATGCAATTGCGACTGTGTTAGGCACACTACGCGAAGATAATCTCAATGTGAAACGTCCCCGAGAAGAACCGGATCTCAAAACAGGATATCTTCCGGTGTCCATTAAGCAGCAGATACTGTGATGGACACCAGGGTGTATACGCCCTCGGGTTCTTGAACTTCCTCGTGGTATAGGGACCGGAAGGTTCTCTGGTGTGCTCTGCCGGTGGACGGAAGGGTGGGCGCCTATGCAGCAACCGGGTGGAATAAACGACAATTCCATGCCAGAAAACATAGGAAAGGGGAAATTCAGGAATGATTGTGCCCAATAGCAAGACCGTCTACATGGACAACTTGTTCGAGGATGGCGTGGGCTTTCTTTGAAAGCCAAAAACGTTTAGAACGGATAGATGTAAGCTGCGATCCCTTCCTTCTGGAATCCAAGTTTCCCCTCGGCGTTATGGCTTCAGCGGTGCTCACCGTGTATGAGCGATCCTGGCGTTCAGCGTTGCAGAGCCTGTACAATGGCACTCCACCACTCCTGTCGTCAGGGAACACCTACCCTCGGCAGGGTCGGTGGTATAAAAGTGGTCGTGTCCGTTAAATGAGCAGGAGAAGGGAACGGCGTGTCCTGGATTGGCGCTAAGCTGACCCTACCAGAGAGTGTGTCAGTTATCAGTAGCGAAATAACGGCCAGGCACTGAAATGGCGCGTTCTGCGGTGCGGAGGGGTAATTGATTGGGATGGGATGTCATAGGGAAAATCGATGGTGGAACCTCCCTGGCTAAACATAGTGTTTGTGGCTTTTGTCAGGGGGCTCGTTACGATATACATCAGCCACTAAGTACCGCCCGCAGGAGTGTGCTTTGGAAAGTGCCACTGGCGAGAATGGTGCACGCCCCGGAGTTCCGCGAGCCAGTTACTTGCCCAGTTTGGCCAATTTCCAACCGACATTGGACGGAGGTGGAGGACTAAGCCTGAACCAGGATATAGAAAGTCAGTAGATCTCGCCGGTTTTGTGCTATCGGGAGGAGGAAAGAGAGATGCCGGGCATTGCCGAGGGTCGCGCGAACTAAATTTTGGAAAGGGACTCTTCCCGTTTTGGAACTCGTTCCGGCGCAGATTCTGTGCGCTGTCCTCACCGTCTCCGTCCCTCGTCGTCGCTGTCGTCGACGTTCTCCCCGATGTCAGGCCATGTTCACAAACGCCTCGTGAGCAGCGTCTCGCGTCTCGCGTCCGTCGCGCCCTCCACCATCCCCAAAAGCTTCCCTCCACGGGAGGCCTTCCTCGCCGAGAACGAGGTCGCCCGACCCGCGTTCGACCCTCAGCTCTGGGCCTCTCTCCAGCCCGTTCCCTCCACCGCCCTCTCCGCGTTCACCCATAGGGTTGGCCTTGGCTCCGTACTTCACTCCGAGGACGATGTTCGACAGGCCTGCACACACCCCACATTCGTCGACGTATATCGCCAACACTACCCCGATGAGAGGATACCGCGGAGCAACGGCCAGCTGGCCGCCCTCGGGAACTCGCTAATGGGTCTCTTTGCGACAGAGTACCTGCAAGCCAAGTACCCGTACCTCCCCACACGAGTGCAGAAGGCGGCCTTGACAGCACATGTCGGTCCGGCGACCTGCGCCAGCGTCGCGCAGGAAATGGGTGCCGGTCAGCTGCTCAAGTGGGCAAGAAAGGTGCGTTTTCACCCCGTTTACCATGTAACCGCGAACTTACGTTTGGCGCAGTCTGAAACGTCAACATCCCGACCCGTCCTCCACTCCGACGCCCTCGCCTCCATCCCCCGTTCTCTAACTGCCCTCATTTACAAAAACCACTCCCTTCCCACCGCCCGCAAATTCGTGCACTCTTACTTCCTCTCGCGGCAAGTTGACTTCCGCGCCATGCTCAAGTTCCTCGACCCGAAGAAGGCCCTACGGGAAATGGTCTACAGGTTTGGTCGTGAAGCGCCGAAATCGCGACTTCTCAAGGAAACCGGTCGTTTCTCCAACTCCCCCGTGTTCGTCGTCGGAATCTTCTCTGGTGCCGACAAGCTGGGCGAAGGATTTGGAAGCTCGCTCAAGATGGCAGAATTCAGGGTATGTTGACCTTATGAATCTCGGTTATGAACCACTTACCAACTGGTTTGTAGGCTGCTGAGAACGCGTTGCATCGTGTATTCCTCACCGCCCGACCCGATCATGAAGTTCAGCTCCCCAGTTCAACATTCCCCACTGGGCTTGGTGATGTGTTTAGGCACGGTCCTGACGTTCGCGAAGGGCCATACGAGGCGCCAGAGCTCGTCGCGGCCGAGATTCGCTATGCCAGTGCATCCAATAGCAGCGCTGCTCCCATCGCTCGTACTCCCCGCACTGCCTAATTTACTGTTACATTACTGATTCATCTAATGACACCCCATTCGTCCATGCTCTTCATTGCCTGACAAGTGGGTTTTCCTAATCACCACACTTCCTTCCCTAAGCGACGCCATAGGTCCTGGGGTGGGCGAGAAGCTCTTGATGTATGAACGGCACTAAGAACCATGTTAACCGGGTTGTTGAGAGAACTCGAAATGGGACTGACTAGTGCCCCCTTGTGCGATGATAATGTGCTGGGGTGGCAACAACAGGAGTAATCTGAGAGTCCCTTTGTCAGCTAAAAGCACACAAGGCGCAGAGTGTAAACGAGTTACACACTCATTGTCATTGCCAATTGCCAGTAAAAGATATCGAGGTGTGATCCGAACCTTGCCCACCTGCCGAGCTGCATTTCCTGATAATTCCAGAAGTTCTGCGATGAGGTATTCGAGGACAGCTGCAAGGTAGACTGATGAAAAGCAAGTGAGTGATCATAAATTAGTATGAGAGTCTGTGTTAGGACAGACTCACCTGCTGAGGATGGCGAAACTCGCTGTTTTGTGGTTGATCCTTTTTTCAGTTTTCGGAGGAGGCGCGCTGCAGGGAAGACGAGACCAGCTTTTGCTGAGAGCGTCGTTCTAGGGGCACTCCTTCTGGCGGTAATTAACTGCATAGCCGCCTTTCCTTTCCCTCTGCAAAGTGTGAGTAACGAGGAATCGGCACTGGAGCAGGTCTGCTCACGATTTGCCTGGACCCTGCGTTGCATGATAAATAAGTCAGTGTGGTGGCCCTTATACATGGCCTCATCGCGCAACCTCACCATTTCGGTTCGCTTGCGTTGTCAGTCAGTAAGTTGGGTGGTCAGATTTTCGCAGTGGGGCAAACCGGGTTTTTGAGGGTCCTTTTATATTCAGGGAGGCCCGAGGTCGATCCTTCTCCCAAGAACACTCCACGACATGACATACCCTACTCTCTGGAACTTTAATCAACCTTACAAGAACCATATACCCTGCAACTGAGAGGCAAGCGCGAAGCTTAATTGAGGCACGCCTGCACGTGTTATTACTCACGTGGTGAGGCGTTCCCTCGGCGCCTTTCCGATTGGGGCCACACTGCACCGTTGTGCGGTTCGACTTGTTGCTTCATTCAATTCTTGACCCAGTACCCTACGCACACCACGAGGCGGGGCGTGGGGATCACCACGGATTCATTCTCTAGCGCGCACCTTGGCGGTGGTGTTTCGTTGCAGCGAGGACGGTGGCAGCGCCCGCGATCGAAGCATTTGACGCGGTTGAGCAGGAGCACAGGAACGGTCTCGGTGAGTGAAATGGTTGGGTCAGTTCTCCAAGGAACAACACTGGATGACTTGTAATTGCCAGATTGGATTCATAGCGAATATATTGTCCTGATCGACCAGAGTCACAGCTCAAACGCGGTCCGGACATAGTGGTTTTTGTGGCTCGGCAGTTCATTTGCTTGCCAAGCTTCACGTTCACGCTCCCCGGAACCACAAAGCGCAGGCAGAACACGTTGCCTTCAGGTCGTACAATATATTGGCTTGAGGAGCCGTGATGGCTTCAACCGCGACGCCCTACAGACCACCAGTAGCCTCGCCTGTACCGACGCTTTCAGCTTCACAGATGGCGAACCCTCCATTGACGCCTACGAGTGACCAGGTACGTTAGCCATAGATTAGGTGGTCTCCGGCTGACGCCTTCACTATGGCATAGGTCGTCGTACTATATGTGGTGCGTCACAGCTATACGTTCGCTGTAAAAGAACGACAAACCGACGGCACTCCCTCCCCGGCCCTCCGCTTCATGCGCGCTGCTTCGCATTCACAAGATCATTGCCATGTCGGTCATAATCTTTGGCTTCTGGAACGTCCCAGTAGTCCGCAATCTCATAAACCCACTTAAACTCTTCACAATCGGTTGGCACGAGCTCTGTCACGTAACCGCGGTACGCACGAGTTCCTCCAGTCCAGGTGGCGTCGCGATCCACTTCAACTAGTTACTGAATTATAGCCAACGATCTCTAGGCAATCCTATCCGGTGGCCGAATACTCAAAGTCACGATAGACCCGCACGTTGGAGGCGCAACGATCGTCGAAGGGGGAAGCCCGTGGTTCACCTTGTCCGCCGGATACATCGGGTCAACACTGCTCGGAGGGGCGTTTCTAATAGCAGGCTGGGACACCCTCGTAGCCAAGATCTTGAGTTTCATTCTGGGTGTTGGGCTGGTTATACCACTGGTTCTTGTTCGTGACAAATTGTGAGTGTAAATCCTCTACAGTTGTGGGTTGTTGCTGACAACTTCGTCCCCGATGATGTGAATTCAGGACAATAGTTCTGACGGTTGGGTACGAGGCCATGCTCATTGGGTTCTGGTTCATCGATCATGCGTTAGTTTTTGCGCCGTCAACCTTCCTCGGAGTTTCCATTCCTGAGGCTGTTTCCTTCGTTTCAGACAAGCACTCCGGTGGTACTGCCTTTTCATCGGGGTAATGAAGTGCGTACATTTCTTCACTCCGTTGCCCTCGGCTGACGGGATGGGGATGCTGCCCAGTATTCTGTTCGTAGTCTGTAAGTCTCCAATCGAACGACACCAACGGTTCCCACAACAATGGAGTGCATTGCGCTAACGCCGGCTTTTACGGTGGCAGGGGACGTAGCAGACGATAGATTCTTCCACAAAACAAACGACTCGGACGCCACACAATTCGCGATTCTATTCCCCCGGATACCCGGTCATGGTACGTATTTGACTGCTTCTGTCCTCCATCCAGGTTGCAGCATACTTATCCGAATCGCAGTTTGGGCAACGTTCTGGATACTCTTCCAGCTAATATGCTTGGGAGGATTTTGCTTACTGGGTATCTTTGCCTTCAAGGTGCGTGATAGTATCTCACATCGATCCCTCAGGCGCGTCAATTGATCCATATACCACCAGTTAACCAAAGAAGAAATGGATGCCCAAGCTGGTGAGTCGATCCCTTGCCTTGTGGAAGCCCTGGGGGCTAACTAGCCTTGACCTCCCCCAGCTACTTTCCTCCCCACGCGATAGCCTCTGTAGACGCTCACTAGACGCACAATTCACGACGCGCCGATTACCACTCTGACAACACATACATTCACACGGACGCCTGTACCACTACGGTTCATGTGTCGCCACTAACGAACCAACGCAAGCCAACCACATGACACTCGGTCGTGTCACGGTCGTGATAACTTGCCATACCCTACGCACCCGACACGGACTCATGGGACATATCTCGTACCTATTGTAGATAAGTTATACCAATTCTGACTCATCCTTTCTGACTTCCTTTCTCTTGGGTTCCCGAGATATGTATGGCCTTCTCCGCTGTCAGCCAAACTTCCTCATTTCGGTCCTTCGATGCCTGTCTATCTCAGCTATGTACCGAGTGATCATAAGGTCACGGTGGACTGTCCCTTGCATCGGCGGAGGTCCCCAACATATGTATAAGTCCACTGCCCTGCCTTCACGATGACTTGGGCGTCCCCATCTCCCACAAGCACCATCCTTTACCTCCTCCCATCGGCGGAAGCACGTTTATTACTCCACCTTGTCAGCCCAGCCCCTGCTACGTAGCAGTGGGGGAACAACCAAGTGATGTGGAGTGCCGTTACCACCCCCGACGCGGGAACAGGCGTACGAGACTTCCGATGTCCAAGTTCCAGACGTCACTCATCGACTTAGGTGGAGAAGGGCTTGGAACACCCATCCACGGCTGCCTCATACTAACCTTAGCGGCGGCGGATATTAGTTACCCTCGAGAGGAATTGTACCGGAGTGCTCTGGGCACTCATGTGGGCGGTCACCGGTCAGCTTTCACGAGAGGTTGCCATCTCGGGGTGCTGGGAGGTACAAAGATACCTCGAAACCCCCTACTGTCCGGGTGTTGAGCAAGGTTTGCTTCCCAAAGCTTCCCCCTGCGGACGGAAGAAGCTTGAGACCTGGCATGGTTAAAAACAGCGAAATGAAGAGTAAGGGGTTCGATGATAGTTGGGATATGCAGGCCTCGTGACTGGCCATAGAAGTGTTTAGCGAATGTTAAAACTAAGCCAGCCTCACAAACCCTTGAGCGCCATTCTTACCTCCCACCTAAAGACACAAGTGCACTCCAGCGACTGCAACCATGACTGACTCTGCTCCTCAAGCTGCTTCAGCTTGCGAAATGGCGACCGCGTGTCTCCAGGTTTGTCCTGGGCCGAGCCCAAACGTTCAGCTGATGACTGATGTATTATTCAGGGACAAATTAGCGCAAACCCAGGACACGCCATCCCCTTCTACCGTTCTTTCAACGGGCACGACCACTTTTACACTACCGACCTCGCCGAGCACAAGAACTCCCTTACCATTGGCTACACCGAAGAAGGTTTCGCAGGATATATATTCCCCTGCTACGAACCGCGTACGGTCCCTCTGTACCGACTTTACTGGCCCCAGAAGGGAGACCACTTCTATACAACGGATGCGAAAGAGCGGGATAACGCGACTGACAAGCTTCCATACGTCGACGAAGGGGTTTCTGGGTGGGTGTTCACGGATGGCAAGAGCGGTGGGATGCCGTTGTACAGGCTCTTAAGGAGTGATTGGGGGGATCACTTCTACACGGTGAGCGCCTCCGAAGCCGATAATGCGGTGGCAAACGCTGGATTCCAGAAGGAAGGAATTGCTGCTTATATTTACCCCTTCTAAGCTACCGTTGACCTCCAAGTCGGTCGGAGGCTGACTTTGATCGCATTTGGATTGTATCTCCTCAACTTACTTCCACCTGCTTTCCCTTGCCTACCTCAGTCAACATATAACTGCCATTGGATTGTCTTTTGTAGCCCTATGCTAATGTGAACCTCTGGTGTAACCGCCACTGTGTGAATATACAAGAAGGTAGGAAAGTGGGGAAAAGTGCTTATGTCAGAATCAGCGCAAGAAGATTATTATACTAATAGTTGTTTCTAACCTGGATGATTGCGCGTTGGCGAGTCGGAAGGTTTGCGTCACCCAGTGCACCGTGACCTTAACTCACTTCTGGGATCCTTCGACGGTTGGGGGGACACGGCCTTTACCTGTTAGCTCCACGCCAACGTAAACTCGAGTTTTTGATTCTAAAAACTTAATAACCTCAGACCGCTCGAACTTTCAAGGGCAATGCGTGTACTAGTAGGCCCTGTGCGCTGCAGGTTGCCCGGCCTCGGCATGATCGGCACAGTATGGCTAGTCCGTTTTGGGTGTAGTTTGCTCACGTGACCACAGTGGAATACAGGTTCCAAGTCGGGCAGGTCGGAAGTTGCCCCGTTATGAAGATCAAAGGCAAGTGGGATAAAGAGAAATATGTATACATGTTATACTAGACCCCGACTGCTACCCTATGAACGCCCAACCGGCGGCGATGGTGCACATAGCCAGGAGTATAGAAACTCCCTGCATACTCGGATGTGGAGGAGCACCATTTGGTGCGACTACAGATCCAGGACTCGTGCTCCCCATTTTCAGCCTATCCTTCCCTGAATGACCATTGCTCACGGCGAGCGCTGTTGGGTCGATCTTTAGCGTGTTGTGCCGCCTGGTGTATGCAGTGGTTGAGTATGTAGCCGTCGCTTGTCCGACTTCAGGGGATGCAGAGTCCATAAAGACCAGAGCGAAGGATGGGGCGCGTAGAGGGATCCGACAAACATTCGCACTAGCGTCGCAGGATATTGTTGTGATATTGGGAGCTCCTTTGAGGCGCCCATCAGCTTCGAAGTTGTTCCCGAATGTCTATGTCGGCGTTTCGTCAGTCTAAGGGAGTAGAAGGGCGACGAATCGACACGCACCTGGCCTGCCCACGTAATGTTCGTTTTACTTTGGACAGTGTCGGCCGAGAGGTACTTCACCTTGACGCTCTGTGGGACACCGCTGCCGGCTACACTTAAGCTCACGATGATGTCACTCGTCCCTGTGGCATCGTTGACATAATTGAACAACGCGAACTTGCTTAAAGCGGTCCCGTCGTAGATCGCGTACGCAGGTGTGAAGACCGATCCTGATTCCAGCTGCAGAACACGTCCAGCGTTGGATTTTCCGAACACCTCTGCCATGATGAGGGCGGAATAGAAGACGGTCCCGACGGTCCATTCATGGAAAGTTGATTGATTCGTTGGTGGTGCTGATCAGCGTTAGTGTCCAGGGATGGCGCGGTTACGGTCGGGTACTCACCGACCCATGGGTTATAGAACACATTCTGCCCACCGATGTGCAGCAGGGCGTTCGAGAAGTTCGAATACGCCATGTACATCCCGTAGTCCAAAATCCATAATGCAGCTCCATAGCTTTGACTGATGCCGGCAAACCCACCACATGAGGCGGTGTTCGTTTCAAACATGATGAAGGGCAATCCTGCCTGTTGAGCGAGCGCTGTTGAGCTATGGTACTCGCCGATGAGGTTTAGGATGGTTTCATGGCTCAGATACCAGCTAAAGATGTCTTGTGGATTGACGACCTCTCCTGTGCCAAAGGCCGCTCCACAGTTGTGCGTCAGATACCTACACCACGGAGAGAAGGAAGTGGGCATATCGTCAGTGCAGCCATCCTCACAAGGCCGGCATTTCCTTGCAAATGTGACATACCGTTCCACTGTCAGAGCGTAGAGCCTGTCTTTGAAGGTATCGATGAAACCGGTCTCCCAAACGGCATCTGGATTCCATTGGATCGGATCCGAACCTGAGATACTTGGTCCGACGAATTTGTTCTTCACGGTGACCTTCGGGTTGTCGTCCACGGTTTTCATGAGCTCGTGCCACTCGTCAACGAAGTTTCCTGGAAGGTATGGGGGAAGTCTCTTTTCGTGCCTGTATTAGCAGCAGACGGTGGGGATTTCTCTTTCAGTTTTAGGTAGGAAAAGCTATGCAAGAGGAACTCACGCTGCATAAAGATCCGGTTCGTTCCCAGCTTGCAGAGCTACGAGATTATCTCCCAAGATGGCTTGTCCATACTCGGCCATCTCGAGGTGGAAACTTGACGTGTCGTTGAAAGGTAAACCTGGCTTCCGATAAAAAGGATGGTGAACGAGACATCACTTCAAAGTTCCAGTTGGAAGATAAGACAATCACGGACCTAGGAACCACTTCACCGGGACCAGGGCCGATACGTTGGCCAACATGTAGAATAGGTCGATGGTGTACATGACCGCTGGCGTGTCAGTCTAAGTCTGAGCTCAGTTCCCAAGCCTGCCTTCCTCCCCGGGCTGGTACGTACTGTTTGGGTGGTACCGGATTTCTCTTTCTGAGTGATACGCCCGTCTTCGAAAACACCGTCATGGAACTTCGCGTATTCTTGAGTATTTCCGCCCAGCCTTATGAGGACGGAGCCTGCCCGCTCGCAGATATTGGACATTAAGTTGAGGAAGGCTGGGAAGATGTGTGTCCTGGATGCATTCAACGCTCAACGATTAGAGGGTCGTGAGTGACTTGAAAAGGGTCATGGTTTTAACGCACGAGTTCTTCCCGACTAAGTTACGGTGCGAGGGCAGTTACTAAGCTGTACACTTCGACCGCCCGGAGTAATGTACTCACTGGTCTGGCCTATAACCGACATCTCAATACTGAACCCATAGAAAGCTGCTCCGTGTTGATGTGGCACCGACACGCCCTGTACGTTGGTCGTATCTCTCTGCACTTCAAACGTTAACGTCTTGACCAGTTGCTCAGGGGGAGCTGGCGGTTGAAGGACTGTCTGATCGTAAGCGGGAAGAGTCGGTAGCGGGCCACCAGCGAGCGCAGTTTGCGCTGCAGGTATCAGCCCGTAGGTTGTGATACCGCCCAAAGTGGAGTGGGATTGCCATAGGAGGATAAGGACCAATCCGCTCCGTCGTAGTGGGCGAAAACGCATCGTCGATTCCAGAGGAGTAGGGCGAGATATTTGAAACGAAGGGGCGAGGAAGGGACCTCAGATGCAAAGAGTCAGTAGGGACAGGAGAGTAGAAGCGATGTGGAGGGGGTGAGGAAGGAAATGATCCCTGCCAGCTAACCAAGACTGCCCATTTGTGAGATGTGGGTGTATGATCGGCGTAAGTACTTCGCCATTCAGGAGAAGAGCGACCAACGCGTTACAGCCCCCATGGCAATGTCCTTGATTGTCTCTCGGCCTCGCTCTAGCCGCTGCAGATGACATGAATTCATGTCTTCCACTTCTTGCTCTCGCCGGTTAGTCACCGAACCAACTGAGCTGCCACAAGGCTGGTCCCTGGGCAAGGTCACCTTGCATACCAGAGCTATCGAGTCTTTCTCAGGCGAGCTGGATTCCTCATTGCCCTCGGGCCTGGACCCAACAAACTACTTCGCATCTGAATCACGAAGATGAAACGTTGAGGTACTAACAGGGATAGCGTTAGCAGCGACGAGGAAGACTTCCAATCTTTCGAACGGCCCTCAGGCGGCGATTGAACACCAAAGGTGGCGAGAAATCACCGCAGTGGCTTTGATGCATCGAGACCTAAATGAGAGCCATAATAGGTCAACACTCCGAACAGTTCATGGAATAAGCAACTTACGTTGTCGCCCCGTGCTGTGTCGATCCTATGTAGGCGCCAAGCCTTAGCAGGGGGGCGCGAGTGCAACGGGGGAAAGAGGTGAGTAGGCACATAGACTCAGGTGGACTGGAGTAGCATTTATTCGGGGCAAATCTCCTTGAACAGGTTGCGGTGATTGTCAAAGGAGGGGCACACATTTCCAAGTCGAGGCGCACAGGGGACGAACATGGATAGATAGCAACCTGACTTATACATTGTGAGGAGGGTGATGTTGGATAGGGGGTCCGCGCCAAGTATTGATTCCGCCAAATAGACATGGCTCGTCATGGACGATGGCTGGAGGTGGTAGTACAGTATGTGGGCGCGTTGGCGGGTCGGGCGATGTGAAGGTGTATCCGACGGCGGCGGGGGATCGGAAGAGGCAATGTCAGCGACGACACGATGGGTTTAGTTATTTGCGGGTTGCTCGCCGTATGAGACCCGCAAGGAGGATCGCTCCGACTGCAGCTGCACCACCGGCTATCGCCATTCCGACGTATCCCTCTACAAAAACCCTCGGATGAGCAATGAACGAGAAACAAGGCAGTCTCTTCACGCACCCCTTGCAACCTTGTTCTCTATCAGCTGGTTCAACGACTGCGCTTGAAGGTTGGCGGGCTCCTTCTCCATCAGTAGGGCTAAAGAGCGTCAGTCGGGTAGGACGGGATATACAACCGGCAGAGAGACGCACAGTTGAATCTCTTCGCTTCCTCATAGTTTCCAAGCTTATAGTGCCCTAGCGCGAGGTAGTAGAGGCATTCCCGTCGGCGGGTTGGTTCCGCGCGGTAGATTTCTGCGGGGGCGGGTGAGCTCATGGGCTCGGGAAGTCCTCCAATACTTCGAATGCATACCTTGTAGTAACCGTACACCTTCCACTTGGTGGTCTCGCATCGGACTCTTGACGAGTCCCCAGGCAAAATTGAATTTCGTTTGAATCGTAACATGGGCTTGGCTGAGTTCTTTCTGGTACTGTAACCGGAGGACCTGGAAAGCTGCAGTGTCAATAACGGTCGACCGACAACGTCACCGGTGCTGTACCTCGAGCTCATCGTAGGACAGCGAGTCCTCCGCGTCGGCGGCGTATGGGAGTTCCGTGGGCATGGCGGTGGTTGCAAGTGTGGAGGTGGGATCGGAGTTCCAATCCCAGGTTTGCTCTCAACGCCCACCGTCACCAGCCCGCAGCAACCCAAAAACACACCTGCAATGCCAGACGACCATGGTGAGTACTCCGAATCCAAGTATTGGCATTATCCTCGTCGTGTCTTGCGTCGAGCTCCAGAGGTCCCGGGCCCATCGTCAAATTTCTGCCGTGGCACACCATTTTCCGTCCATCTTCCTCTCTCCACCAGTTGCGACAATGAGCTCATGGTGCATTCCTTTTTTGCACCATGCTTTGTTTTCACAGCTAGATAGCGCGCAGGTCTTCGAGTCGACCCGACTTTTCCCCACCCTACCCTTGACACGCCTAGCCCAAATTGTGCGGAATGGCCATGATGGATACTAACTAGCTTCGTCTCCTCTTTCCTTTGGCACCTTTACAGAACGATTCGGCCACCGCGAAGAGCGCTACCGTCCTGCTCATAATGAGGGCCGTGACCGTTACGGAGACAGGGATAGGGACAGGAGAGGCGACGACCGACGAGGAGACCGCTACCGCCGCGACTATGATGACCGACATTCTTCTCGGTACGACGATGACAAACGCCATGGTCATGAAAGGCGCAGAAGAGACGATGATGACCGCCGTGGTGGTGGTGGTGGTGGAAGGCACGATGATGCCAGGGACGGTGGTCGTCGACGTGAACGAGGAGGAGGTGGTGGAGGAGGTCGCCGCGAAGGTACGCCCGACAGGCGCTCTCCCACCCCCGAAGGTACCATACCATTGGGGCAGCGCAAGAGGAAGGCCTCCGGGTGGGACGTCCACGCCCCGGGATATGAGCAATACACGGCTCTTCAGGCGAAGCAGACAGGTCGGCTTGAACTCTTTTTATCCTCGGACTCGAACTTACCATTTCCATATAGGCTTGTTCAACCTCCCTGGCGCCAATCGTACACAAATTCCGCCTATCCTAGGCATTGCCGGTCTCCCTCCCCCAATGCCTGTTCCAACATTCGGTATGGGAATCGGCGTTAACCCCAACCTATCCCGCCAGTCTCGTCGACTTTACATTGGCAGTATCACGCCCGACGTGAACGAACAGAACCTTTCTGACTTCTTCAATCAGAAGATGAAGGAGATGAAGATTGGCACCGAAGGCCCTGGGAACCCTGTCCTTGCTGTGCAGTGCAATTATGAAAAGAACTACGCATTCGTGGAGGTAAGTACTTATTTCTTTCCCTGGCTGGCCGAAAATCGAGAAGTTTCGCTCACAATCTTTGCAGTTCCGAAGTGCAGAAGATGCAACTGCCGCTATGGCCTTCGATGGAATCATTTTCATCAACGGACCCCTCAAAATTCGTCGTCCCAAGGATTACGGTGGAGAAAATCTCCAAGGCTCCCCTGGAGTGCACGTCCCCGGAATAGTCTCCACCAATGTTCCTGATTCCATCAACAAGATCTTTGTCGGCGGCCTTCCTGCTTATCTCAACGAAGAGCAGGTGATGGAGTTGCTGAAGAGTTTCGGAGAGTTGAAAGCCTTCAACCTAGTCCGAGAGAATGGAAATGGTGCTTCAAAGGCTAGTCAAACCACTGCCTTGTACGGTCAAACACCGATGCTGATAAGGTCTACAGGGCTTCGCGTTCTTCGAATATGTTGACACCAACGTCACAGATGTCGCTATTCAGAGCTTAAACAACATGGAACTTGGTGACAGATACCTTGTCGTCCAGCGTGCCTCGGTCGGAGCCAAGAGCGACGCCCAAGGAAACCCGATTCCCAATCTTCCTTACGACCAATTCCCCGAAATTCCTCGCCCAATTATGCCCGCTGGTCAGGAAGCGACTGACGCTCGCATCCTTCTCATGCTCAACATGGTCACTGCCGACGACCTTGTGGACGATGAAGAGTATGGTGAAATCTACGAAGATGTGAAGGAGGAATGTTCCAACTATGGGGAAGTCGAAGACTTGCGCATCCCTAGGCCTGCGAAGAAGGACAAGGCGAAGTGGGGCGAAACACAACTATCCTCCGCAGAAATTACGAGAATCGACGAAGCTTCTGGAGTAGGAAGGGTATACGTCAAGTACAGGGATGCTGATGGAGCCAACAAGGGTCTGAACAGCCTAGCGGGCAGGTCATTCGCGGGCAGGTCTATCATCGCCACGTTGTTGAGCGAAGATAGCCAGACGACGCCCCCCTTGACCATCATCTTCGCCCCACAACCAGAAGCCCCTCCCCCTTTGCCCATGGAGCCCTAGTTTGTGACCATCCTGCCTCAATTATCACCCCCTCTCCACCCACCCTTCCTCAACCTCAATTCCTGTGGTACTTACCGTGTTGTATCCAATTTTGCGCTCTATCCTGCTGCTGATATTTATACGCAAGAGATGCCGGTGCGCGACTCCTAGTCTTAATAATATCAAAATGGTGCCCGTAGGCTCGACCAACCGTTGCCGGCGGTTGCCTATTTTATTATCGGGTTCTAAGCTCTTCTGAGAAGATGTAGAAGACCGCTCTGACCCCTATGTTTTCCCCCAACTTGACCGTTGATTTACCGAATTGAACCAACCACATCGTCAACTGGGAGTGCCTTCTGGCTGTCCTGAGTCCCAAAGCTCTAGTACTGGTCAACGACACTAAGCTACCAGATTTCAGGCTTACCCAAACATCTCAAACTCTGCCACCCACTTCAAGGGGACCTTATCTTGGCCCCACCCTATGCTTTTTAATTACCAGTTGTGACCTAGGGCGAGGCGTGTAGCTCAAAAATTTCCGTTATCTCTGCTGGCTTCTACCTTCTAGAAGTCCTGGCTTCGTGTCCTTCTCAGCTTATGCAGGGATAAATAGGGTGACGAACCTCTCACCACCCCCCATCCAAAAAGTTCCCTGCTACAATGCGCCTTTTCCTTGCTTTGGCGGTAGTGGCTACTTGGCTTACCCAAGCCCTCGCACTCGCAAAGAGGACATATCGAATCATGCCCCTTGGCGGTGCGTCCTTTCAATCCCTGGCTGACAGTGTAGACACCAACCTGGCCAATTCCAGCTTCCATCACTTACGGTGTAGGAAGCACCCACGGGAATGGCTACCGCGATCGGCTCTACCGCCTCCTCGAGAAGAATGGCAACGTCGTCAACATGGTCGGAACCCACCCAGCCGGGAATTGCACCATGCAGGATAAAGACACTGAAGGCTGGTCCGGCTTCATCATCGACGAGGTTGCGACCAAAATGCGTGCCTCGATGTCAGCGAACCGCCCCAACGTCGCCACTATTCTCGTCGGGACGAACGACATGACCAGAAATATCGATGCCCGCAACGCTCCCGCTAGATTGGGTGCGCTCATTGATGAGCTCCTCGGCTTCCCATCCCGCACCCTAGTTGTCGTATCTTCTTTACCAGCCAACGACAACCCAGAGGCTCAAGAAAGGATCGAGGCATACAACGATGCCCTCCATGGAGTCGTCCGACGGAGGGTTAAGGCGGGAAGGCGGGTCATTTTCGCCGACTGTGGGAGGTTGGCTGGGCTTTCCGACCTTGTTGACGGGACGCACCCCAATGATGCCGCGTACGAACGCATTGGTAAATGTCTTCACGATGCGATCGTCGAAGGAGAGAAGCGGGGCTGGGTTGCACCTGTCCTAGGGCCTGAACCGTAAAAGCTAATTGGTTGTTACCTTGGAATGGATCAAGCTCGTGCCCGCGCAATTGACGTAGAAAGTACATAGATTATCAAACGTATGCGGTCCTAGGTTGGTTACGAGTACTTATATCGCCCGAGGTACTCGCAAACGCCGTAGGGCGGGTGCCAAGGCTAGGCAGGTTCAGGCCCCTGCTCACAGTAGGCGTTACTGGACCTGCGACTGACCCTCTATGAGGGCGACCCCTGCTCATCAAGGTTGCGCTTCGCGGCTCGTAGAGGGCTGGTTACGAGTCTAGGGCGTTACCTCACTTGGTTCAAGCTTTGCAGGCCCGGGAGCTGAGCGCTGAGCTCTCGTCGGTATCATTTTGGTTAGGCTCGCAATGCCATGCAGCCCCGCGCAAAACTGATAGGGAATTTCCCGAGCCATCGGCGAAACGAGTTCCTTTCAAGGCTCAATTCAGGTGCTTCCGTCCGTCTCCGCCTAGAACTCCCTTCCGGTGCATGTGGTGGCGTGTGCCGGGTCGGAAGCCCAATTCCAGTGCTATATCGGGCGTGTGCCTGCGTTGGACGAATAAGCGCCCAAGTGCGGCGCCTGAACCGAACCCACATACTGGACACTCAAATCCAAGCGTTTCATGTATTTACAGTGTTTACCTTTCCTATCAATAGGGTGATGTGGTGGAACGATTAGGAGCACCCGTATCCGGCTGTTGCCGTACAAACGTGCACGCCCGTAATGCGTAACTGCGATGATGGGCTGCGATGGGGAAATCTAGCCTCCGCTTGTGTGACCACCCAAGATACGACTGGAACCAGGATAAGTGCGGAAGGCACTTCAGTAGCTATAAAAATGCAGCCAGACAAGGGCTCCTTACTGGCATCCCCGGCCCTCTCCCGCTTTTCTTCCTTGATATGCGCTCTTTCTTGCATTTACTGATCGCGGCCGCGTGCTTTCGCAGAGTACTTTCATTCTCTGGAAAGACCTGTAGAATCATGCCACTCGGCGGTAGGTTACTCCGACCTTTGTCGAGGCTATTTACCTCTAAATATGGTCCACTGTAGCCTCCATCACTTATGGTGTCGGAAGCAGCCAAGGCAACGGCTACCGCGACGATCTCTACAACCTCCTTGAGAGGGACGGCAACGTCGTCAACATGGTCGGTAACAACCCAGCTGTCGGATCCACCTTCAAAGACAAAGACACTGAGGGTTGGCCGGGCTACGTTATTGATTCGGTTGCAGCCAAGATGCGAATTTCTATGCCCACCAATCGTCCCAACATTGCTACTGTCCTCGTTGGGACCAATGACATGACCGGAAACCTCGACGTTGGCAATGCGCCCGCAAGGCTTGGAAGACTCATCGACGACCTTCTCAACTTCCCACCCCTCACCATGGTTGTCGTGTCCTCCCTGCCCGCAAACGCGAACCCAGATGCCCTGACAAGAATCCACGCTTACAATGGGGCGATTCCTGGTGTTGTCCAGCAGAGGGTGAACGCAGGAAGGTGGGTCATCTTCGCAGACTGTGGGAGGGTCGTTGGGATTCCCGACCTGGTGGACGGCACTCACCCCAACGATGCTGCCTATGAGCGCATTGGGAGGTGCTTCTATGATGCTATTGTTGAAGGGGAAAGAAGGGGCTGGCTTGCCCCTGTTCAAGGCCCGCCTCCATAGTTGGTCGCCCAGAACGCTGAGGGAATCCAAATCAGTTTGCCGATGATGTATTAGTGTATCAAGGAGTATATAATTCAGCGTCCTGAATTTACCCAAATATGCTCGTATTCCTTGCGTAATTCCGCCCCAGCCAAACACCCGTCCTTAGACCTGGGACGTTGATGCAACACCCGATTCCTCGTTTTGCGAATGCATCGGCACTGAGGCGTTCGTTTGACTGGAACGGTATCTGGTAGCATGGGCGTTCGTCGCACGGCCGGGTTTTGTTTGGTTCCCGCTCGCGTTCTCCGCTTTGACAGATCTTTTGGAGGAGTCACGAGAGCTCTTCGTCGTGGTCGATGACGAGTCAGAGTCGTAGGTCCCATCGCGGTGGAAGAGGTCTTTGACCCATTCGACCACCGTTGTCAGATAGGACTCATACGGATCCTCCTCGTATTGTGCCTGGGCCACCCATACGATCGCAACGAGGGATCCTAGGAGCACGGCGGAGACAACAGCGATGACAGTGTAGTCCGAAGACCCGTACCAGAGTATTGCGAAGGACACGAAAAATGAAACGAACCTAAAAAAGCCACAAGCGCTCGGTCAAATGCGGGTATACGTGTGGAATACGGCAATGGACATACGACCAGATTAACAGGGCGAACGGCAACGCGTACATCAGCGCAAGCGATTCTAGTCCCCACCGCGAATTGCTGCGGTTTGCAATGAACGTGACCTACCGAAGAAAAGGATTTAACGGGCTACGGCTTCGTAGAGGTGATGCGACTTACACTCATCGCTTCTCGGTGTTGCCTTAGCAGAAGCATACACAAGATGACAGAGGCTAGACTCATCAAGAAGGAGAAATACACAGCTCTTTGGGGACTGGAAGCCTTTCCACCAGAGGAGCTCTCGTCGACGCTCCCAATACTCAGAAACGACATATCCGCGCCCATCATGACGGTTCCCTACGCGTGCGCGATTAGCCCCACAGGCACCGTGTAGGTAAATTTGAGAAGGACCCACATATAAAGCCACATCTCGCCATTCCTCGACCATGCTCTGCGAGTACTTGATCAAACTCTGCTGGCTTACGATCTGGTCCACGGTTATCTCCCGAAGTTGGTATATGTGCATTCCCGGTGTTCCAAACATAAGAAGAGAGAGGATTCGCATCCAAACTGATTCCTGATGCATTTCCTTCACCTCTCGGTCAATTGGGGGGTCGGCGTCCTCAGTCATGAGCTCGTCGTTGACAGATGAACGACGACCAAGTAGAGAAGGATACACCCGCTTGTACCAGGCACTGGGTGATTCCTTCTGTGACGTCGGGTTCACAAATTTCTGACGACGGAATGTCGAATAGTGAATGGACTGGGTGGAATCGAGTCTCGCTCCTCGCTCGCCGTAAAGGTTCAGGAATCGCTGACGGTCTAGGCTGAGAGTCAGTGGTCGCCAATTCGACCAAGGAACGCCGTGACTTACAGAAGTTGTCAAGAAGCCGACCTGGAAAAGGTATTGAGGTCGGTCTGAGAGGTCGTGGAGAGTGAACTGCACGTACAGAGTATCCGGCGTTCTCCGATAATACGTCGTCGCCGCTCTATTGGTTTCTGCTCGTACCGCTGGAGAAGAATCTGGAGAAGCTTCAGTTGCTCCAGATCATATAGCCCGGTCGTCGCAGTTGATGAAGTCACAGCGTCTACGGAGGCGTTGCTCAGGGTGCCGTCCGGAAACTTACTAGCCAATGTAGAGCTTACCTCCGATGGCCGTAGCGAGCAAATCCTCTGCCTCTTCCAAATCTTCGTGCTTTAACTCATAAAGGTGTGGGAAGTAGTCGTTGTGTGTCCAATAATGACTCTTCATCTGTAACCCCACAAGCCATTCGGTATGCTTGATGTGCACCTCACCCAGCATTTCAGAAAAATCGAAAGGGTCCAACCAGAAAAGGGCCTTTGTAGGATGGGATACGAAGTAGTACCCGACGTTACCGGAAAGCTTGAACTCAAGCACCAAGACCACGGGCGCTAGGTCTTGTGGGTATAGATATGCGTCTTTTGCGAGATCGGTGCCGGTGAGAGCTGGTCGAGGGAAGGTGACGCCCTTTCTTTCCATATATTGGTAGATTTGGCCCATGTATTCCGTCAGTCTGCCATATATTTCCTCGTCGTAGATCCAGGCTTCTGTCAGCACTGGCACTGGCTAGTTACGCCTGCTCAGCTAAAGGTCGCGAAGGTGGAGGGGCGAAGAGGTACTGACAAGGTCTGGGGAGGCGTTGAAAAAGTATCTCAACCCCTCTGGATGGATAAAGGTCCGCCAGCCTTCAGGACATGGAGGTGCGTCGAACGATGTCTTGAGTGCTGGGATATCGTAGGGCTCGTAGACCGCCGGACTGTGGCAGGTTCACAGGTCATGGGACTGCAGGTCGCTGAAGAGGAATGCAGATTACTCACTGAGTGTACCCTCTCCGATACCTTTCATACTCTGGCTCTCCACGTGTCGTGACCTCAACCAAGTGAAGTATTTCGTCTGCCATGTGGAGATCCCGAGGAAGGTTTCCTGTGCTGCCTCCAAAGACGCTATCGCCCATTGACAGCTCTTCTCGATCGGTTCCTAATGCCAACGGTCTGGGATAACTGGGAAGGTCGATGACCGGCTGTGGAAATTGGATACCTTCCTCGAGGGGGTCACTTGCTGCAGCACTTGACCCGTCGAACGCGCCGGAAGACGCTGTGAGGAACCTCTCGGCCATTCAGCAAGGAGGATGAAGGTGGGTTGAGGGTCGGAGAAACGTGTCCTAACCGATCTGCAGGGCACGCCTGTGTCAGTGAGGTCAACATTGCCGCTGCCGAATGGGTAAACGCAATGAGGTCGCACAAAACGCGACGCCGTGGGTATGCGGACGTCATGTGTGGGAAGAGCTTTTCCATTCAAGACGTCGCCTTCATGGAATGACGACGGGAAGCAGCAGACGAATACTGGGAGCAAGTCAGAGCCCCATTCGTTAATGTGGTATTACATATCCACCAATTGCCCCACTCACACGCAGGCCCACCAAGCTCAAGGTTGCCGACATATTTGAAGTTCGGCGCTTGGCTCGACATCGAAGTCACATTTCTGGGACGCCATTCAAGTATATACTAGAGAATCTAAGTATCTACTTAATGACAAACCATAAGCAAGCGCGCTTCATATGAAAGACACGTTGGGATCCGATCTGCAGGGCCAGCTCGAAAATGGGGGAACTTGATGCTGAGCAATCCTACTCGACCCTCTCATCATGTCAGTTGTCAATGCGGACGAGATGCAGTCGAGGTTTGTGTTGCCGAGCGAGTGACCGGGAGATGATGGTCGTCCGTCCCCCTTCAGCGTATGATCATATCGGAAGGTGATCCCCACGACAGTCTTCGCCAAAAGGGCACATAAAGTGCCTTTAAAATCGGGGTGGATGTCGAGGTGTCGGCGTCCTCCCTCGAGGAGAGTCAAGTAGTCGTGAAGGAGAAAAGAAGAATCAACTGTGGCCACAATGGCCAATAGTAGATGGGAGCACCAACGTCGCGACCCACTTATTAATAAGCGCCCAAGAACCTCCAAGAACAGTCGTTAGGAAAGACCCAAAACAGTAGCGCCCCTTGTTCCGGACGTAGATATCTCATTACCAGACAGAGAACCTACCGTATATTATATCGCAGTATCTCTTGTACATCTATCGCGCTAATGCCTACGCCTAGCTCCCCGGACATACCAAATGGGCCCTAAATAAAATGTGACGCCGGCGATTGCCTAACCGCATCGTGGGGAGGATGTCGTTGGCGGTTACGCTGGGGCATACCTGCTACGTCGCCTTTCTCAGGGACTCAAAGACTACACATTACTGTGTATTTGGAGACCCTCGGCCACCAACGAGTCAGTGGTCACTGGTGTCACTAAGGAACTCGGACACTTGCATCTGGTGATGTCACCTGACCCCTATTGGCCGGGAACCGTTCTTTAAGCGCCCGTGGGTAAAGTCGTCAGGGGCACATGTTTGGAATGATGGGACCATCGTCCTTGTGTCTACGCGCTTCTTGTCTTCGACTCTCACCCGTCTTGCTACAGCTCTGAGTTCTTTCCAAGACCATGTGGCCCTTTACCGCGTCGAATACGGACGTAATCGTCACCAAACGCGACGAGAGAGATATTGCGCTGGCAGCTGCTGGAAGCGTAGTTGCCGAGGACCATTCTCAGTATCTCATGGCGTCTGGTGAGCACTTCACCTTCCTTTCCGTAATCCCAATGCTAAGGCTCCTTAATCGTACTTCGAACGAAGCTACAAGCATCGTCTCCCGGATTGCCGCTAGGGAATGGACGGCCACTGAGGTCCTCGAGGCCTACATTGGACGAGCAGCGCTTGCCCACTCGAAGACGAACTGTCTGACTGAAGGTGCAGCCGATCGGGTAGTTACCGCCCGCATTCATATCTAAACTTGGCATGTGTGCGCAGTTTTCTTCGACAAAGCGCGAGCGCGAGCCAAGGCTCTGGACGAAGAGTTCGTGAAGACGGGCAAGGTCAGCGGACCTTTGCATGGTGTACCGGTATGCCCATTGTTCACTGTGTCAGGTCACTCCCGTCCGCTCACACCCAAAACAGATCAGCATCAAGGACCAATGTGCGTGTCGGTCTTATGCGTGCGGTTTGGGGCCACCAGCTGACGGGGCGACAGTCGAAATTGAGGGCGTCGACCTCACCATTGGCTTCACCCAATGGGCAAATAACCCATCCACGAAGAACGCGGACGTAAGTGCATTATCACCAGGCCACCAGTCCACGGCCTTACTCACTCTGTGCTTGCAGCTCATCGACCACCTTCTCGTCGCGGGCGCTGTCCTCTTCGTCAAAACAAATGTCCCGCAAACCATGCTCGCATTCGAATGCTCCAACCCTCTTTGGGGTCGCACACTCAACCCATACAGCCCGAACTACTCCTCCGGCGGTTCTTCTGGCGGAGAAGGGGCTTTATTGGCCATGGATGGCTCAGCTCTTGGAATTGGAACTGATATTGGAGGGAGTTTGAGAATCCCAGCCGCTTACTGCGGTATCTATTCACTCAAGCCCGGCTCTGGGAGAGTCTCGTATGTTGGCGTCAAGGGACCTGTGGGTGGGTTCGAAGGCATCAAAACGGTCGCTGGGCCCATGGCAAGGTCAGCGGACTGTCCATCGCATACGAATTTGAACGACTTCAACTCACATTGGCAGGTCGGTCGATGATGTGGTGCTCCTCTCCAAAGCTCTGCTCGGAAAACCAAGCGTACTACATGATGTCCCTCCAGTCCCTTTCAAAGAGGTCAATTTGCCACCCAAGCTGAAGTTCGGATACTACACCTCTGGTTCGTCACCTCAGTTGCTCGAAAGGGCTAGTCTCACCCAGGCCTGCAGATGGCTACGTCAAGGCATCGCCAGCATGCAAACGCGCGGTTCTTGAGACCATCGAAACTTTGAGGGAGCAAGGGCACGACTGCGTTGAGATTTCCATTCCTGACAGTAAGCTGGGTCGTACATAGATGGGAGACAGTGGGCTGAGACACCAAACCTCACAGCGGCTGCTGGTTTAAATCTGTTTGTAGCTCTAACTTCGTCTGATGGGTACAAGACGCTCCTCAGCCATCTAGGACCGGACAAGAAGGTGAGTACCAGAGACCTAGCTTGTTGAGATGCAGCCTGTGAAGGATAATTCCAGGAAAGCTCCCTGTTCCTCTCCACCCTCGGCCCCAAGCTTCCCGGTAAGCACTCGCCTGCAGGTGTGACCATGACACTCACCACTAATTCCAGCTTTCGTGCGTTCATTTGCTGGCTGGGTCCTCGAGAGCGTCATGGGGGACAAGATCTTCGCCGACACTCTCCGTGCTTCAAGGGCCAAGTCCATAGGGGAATACTGGGCTCTGACCCGCGAGCGGGACAACTTTACCGAGCAATGGTACCAGGAAGTGTGGAATGATGCCCTTGGTCTCGATGGTATTATCGCGCCTGTGCAAGCTCTTCCTCAACTTCCCCATGGGTGAACCGAAACCTCTTTCGTCCGGGCCGAAAATTGTTGACTGTGAATGATAGTGGCTGCGACAACTTTTCTGCGCTGGCAGTTGCCACCATCCTCTACAACGTCCTTGACATGCCAGTTGGCTGCCTTCCAGCCACCCGAGTCGACGCCAAGAAGGACCAGATCACGGAAGAATGGGAGCAAGAGGGTGGCCACGGAACAAAGATTATGGAGAAGGGGGTCTACTATGGCGCCAAGAAATTGTATGACCCAGAACTTTCGAACGGTCTCCCGGTGAATATCCAGATTGTTGGAAAGAGGTGGGAGGACGAGAAGGTGCTGGCTTTGATGAAGGTCGTCGACGGGGCGTTGGGGACAAGTCGTGGGTTTGGGCCCGGAGCCTGGGACCAGTTCCAAGAGGCACAATTGAAGGCGTAAAGTGGATGGGCTTCGATCCATTCGATATTGTATGTGTTTACTGGTTAGTATACCAACGGACAAGAATTCGGGCTGTTTACCAAGAGTCCCCGCTCGTCCTAATGCCTCATGCCCCCCTGCGCGTCTGCCGTCCTTCTGCTGGATCTAGGGGCATATTCAGGGACCCGAACGCCAGAATACGCACGTGAGGCAACAAACCCAAGCATTATTGCACTCTCGGACCTCGGTGCGCCTTGATAGTCAAGGCAGGAGTCCCTATCGTAGCTGTTCTGGTTCATACAACCAAATGAAGCCTTTGGTGCTTCAGAGCACGGGGTGTGGGGAGCATGGGTCGCACTTACCTTAGACACTGAGCGAGTCCAAGCTCACCCGATAAAGTGGGATATTGCATGGCAGCCCTGAGCATTTGATGGAGGGGATGAGATTTGGAGATGCCTCCCAGGATGACAAGCGTACTTCGAACTGCTCCTTTAAATTGATTTTCCTCTCTGGACGGGGAGGAGCGCCCCCCTTTGAAGGCATATTCAACGTTGAGTGCAGAGAGGCACGGGCAAGTTCAAGTGATGTCAGCGCCGAGGTTGCTGTGATCCGGGGCGGAGATTGCCGAAATTTGCCTGCCAGCAGCGCCAACACCATCTCATAGCTCTCATGGGCGCTTCTTGGCCCGAGTCCCTGAAATGGCATCTACAACGACGATAAATCTCTTTAAATCTGTCTTGAGGCTGTCCTGATTGTCTGTGCTTAGAGCGCTCATGACCAGATTGCTCACGTCAGTTGATGCCGTGTTCAGCCTCATGGCAGTCACTTCTGTCAGTCCGCCTGTGCCAACTGCTGTGCAGGAACGGGATACTTTAGATTAGTCGAAGCTACCGTGCTACAAATCATCGGACTGTCTTTCCTTTCTTTCTTTAGCCTTCCCCCCACGCTCACGGGTGTTAGCCCTCTCGCTGTTGTGCGCGGCCCAAAGGTTAGTTCCCTTTACGTTGGCATGTGAACCTGAGTCTCACTAGCTAACGAGACAGGAACCAAACCTCCATGAGCCAAGTTGAGGTGTCTCCCTCGAGACCCATACAAATCCGGAGGTCAACGTCTTCCCTTCAACTCAGAGGGAAATATGTCTCTACCGCCTGTACTCGATGTAAAAAGTACGAATCAATCCTCACAACGATCCTGCACTCCACTAATCTTTGCCTAGTTTGAAAGTAAAGTCAGCATCGCGTTGGACAGGCGTTAAGTACTGTACCTTAATGACCATGATTCAAATGGCAGGTGCAGCGTAGAACGAGGAACATCGTGCAGGCAAGCCTCTAGTTCATCGTCAGATTTGTAGAACTCACGGGTTCCACAGAAGATGCATGGACTCTGGTGCCGACTGTATTTTTCCAGGCAAAAAGATGAGGACCATCAGGTCAAGGCCCGCGCATTCAAATCGGTCTCGGTCTCGGTCTCGGTCCCGTAGCACAGATTCGGCCTCGTCTCGAAACGATGTCCGCATGACCCTCACTCGCCTCGATGAATCGGACGAGGAGGAGACTGTAACGACGCAAACAAA
This sequence comes from Coprinellus micaceus, assembly GCA_951394405.1. Taxonomy (NCBI): domain Eukaryota; kingdom Fungi; phylum Basidiomycota; class Agaricomycetes; order Agaricales; family Psathyrellaceae; genus Coprinellus; species Coprinellus micaceus. The sequence continues at coordinate 2,853,721 of OX596334.1, read as the reverse complement.
TGCCAGGGAATTCTTTTTTACAGACTATGCCCCCGTTCCAGCCACAGAACCTTTGGGACCTCAGGTATGCATAGCTTGCGGGTCCTGCGAAATGTACGTTTCCGCCTTTGATGCCTCGGGAAAGTAATTCATTAGCCTCGCTTCCAGGGTCGATGATGGCTGGATGATACCTCAACATTTTGGGTAAGGCTTGACGCATCTTTCAGAGACAAACTAATTATATGGATGTAGGGTGAAGACATATGTCCCCATCGCCCTCTCCCCGCTATGCCCTGGTATGCTGCTCTTGTCCACTGACCGCGGAAATTGCGCTAACCGTGAGCTTTCAGTCTGTAATTCCAATACTCATGAGTTTAGGGGACGGCTACCTCGGCCATCCGGTCCCCTAACCTTGGATCATTGGGTCCAAGCGGCTTCTACCCATAGCTCCTGCGATGCGAACCCACATCTAACAGTCTCGCCTATCGTGGAGAATGACCCGAAACCTCCTCCCTACAGCCTGCCCGCCTCAATCCGTAGCGCATCTCCACCAGCAAGGGTGTCTGACCATCCAGCGGGGTCATCCCAAGCCGAGACCCTTTACAAAAAGGTACCTAACTGGAAACCTGCACTGCGGTCAACTATCACTCTTATCGCCTGGTCAATTCAAATGGTCCATTTATTGGCTATGCTATGGATTCCGCGTTACTACGAGAACCAGATCAGGCATGGCGCGCCGAAGTTCGAGGATGCAGGAGAACTAGACGCCAGTCTCCCTGCATTCAGGACCGCCTACGATATGACTTTGGAGAGAACCGAAGGAGGGCACAACACTGTGGACACCGAGGACGGAGACACTGCTGCGAAAGCCCGTGTGCTATGGATGAACTTTGTAGAATCACGCATTTTCGAGTGGAACATATTGATCAGCATCACGCTCGTGCTGATAGCGTGAGTTATCTACTCTTGTTACGTCGCGCACTCAGAGCACAGCGCCTGAACATCATTCCTTCAGTGCGTCCCCAACCATATTCCAAATCCCATCAGCGAGCGAAGACAGACTCATACGCACGCTAACCTTCCTCTCAATCTCCCGGGCTGTATCTGGGCTCGTATTCGGCATCATCCTGAGTCTCCACTTTCGCTCACCTCTAACCAAGAGCGTCGCATACGTTCAGGGCTGGTTCCGAGTCAGTTCCCTCGCACCACTTTCAGCATAGCACATTATTGACATCTAACTTACCATCCAAACAGGAATCCCGCCAGATGAACCTCAGTTTGTTCAAATTTTGGATAGTGGTTTCCCTCCCTGCGTCCTCAACGATATGGTGAGTCTGGCACGCTCCAACATCCTCTTCCCTCCCTGCCCATATCAACATCTTTGGCTAACTGACCAACCCCATCACTTGAATCTCAGGTCGCTAATCCTCTTCGTCTCCGCCATATTCGGACTTGTATGGAGGACTGATGTCTTGCGCGATGAGGGAAACAACACAGGATTAGCCCGCAGAACTTTGTCAGGGGGTGGTGTATCGGAGCACTCGTTCTTCATCTCTGCTCTCCGAGCATCGATCACTATCCTATTCCTCGTCGACATCGCCTACGCGGTTTGGGCGCTTATTTACCTCCAGCGTCGGACGAGGGCTTGTTTGGAACAACAGGTAGACATATAGCAATTAAGAGTACAGAGGAAGCACCAGCCAAAGGAATGCATATTGAACGCATCTACAGAAACCGAGTGGTTAAGAGATGAGAACTTCAAGGCGTGCAGGTGATATACTCACAGGGTGCACTTCACACAGTAGGTAACCCTCATCACATGTTTCCCTTGACACTCCTCTCATGCAGCAAGACAAGGCGCCATAATGCTGGACATGACACCCCTCCATTGGACCTCGTCTCAACATTTGTTTTTTCCCCTTCGCCTGACGATGCCATCAGTACGGGTGCGCTTTGGGCCAGCCCGCCCGTGACGGTGTTGGAGAGAGGGGCACGATGACAACACCTAGTCGCAGGTCGCCCCAGGTCCAAGATCCTCCCTTTCTCTAGAACCTATAGAGGCCTCCACCACCTATCTGAGTGTCTCCGCCAGCGTTGTTGTATGTATCTTGCTCTTTCCACTCATCCCAGCCACCAACGACGGAGGCGGAGACAAAGAGAATGGTCAAAACGATGGAGAGTGTTCGGGGGCGAGAAAGGAACATGGTGTATGTGACACACCGCAACACTCAAGGTCCGGTTTTAACCCCCACAGCACCCCTGACTGCGGCGCCAGACTCCCACTCGTCCTGGAATCGTCTAGAATCACGCACCAAAAGGTCGGCAAAAGCTGTAGAGATAGCGCAGTCAAAGAAGAGTGATTATGTGAAAGGGAAGATCTGGAACGAACATACCATACCTAGTGTGGTTGAAATTTCGCCACTGTAGAAACCTGGACAACCGAAGCCTGATTAATGATTGCTTCTACTCGTCATAATCATCTTCCACCGCTTGTTCAAAGGAAAGGCCACACTCTCGGGGGGTGCAATGGTGGGGGTATATGGGCCGTCCGTCACGCAAAAGCCGGGATGTTGACTAGCAAATTTCCAAAGCAACTGTCAAGGATTCCCGACGAAGCACGGTATCCATTGTGTTTTGGCCGAGGAGCCGTTCCCACGGATCCGGATCAGGAGCCACTCCCGGTTAGCCATCGCCCTACCCCCGGAGGTTAGGGTCGAGGCTCTCGAACCTCTGACCAGTCCACACCGCGTTTTACACCAAGTTAACTCGATCAAGCTTAACTTCAAAATAGTGGGCCCAATGCGGAGGCATCGGGGAGTACATCAGGTTTTTGGCGGCTGTCAGATAAGATCATATCTTCCCATACATGGCTTACCAGGCCAACCAGACCCCACCAGACTGGCGAATAAACAGGTAAGGGATTATATGCACCGGTTGGGCTGGCATTGAGATCAGTGCAAGCCCTTTTAAACTTGAAAACAACACTCAGCCCCACATGTTTCATCCATATGTCTGAACTAGGCTAAAAGAGTCTGTTCACACCCGCCGCGACCGCAGTTCGGTGCATTTACCTTGCCAGGCAGCGTCAAGATATGCTAACCAATGGCCTCGACAGCTCGAAGGAGACAATAAACCCCACCGTTGTTCTGTGACGCGTTTCCAGGGAGCACTCCATGCAATATCCTCAGTAACTCAACAGACTTTACCCTTGCGCAACCTCCATCCGTCGTGCACTCAGCGACCGCGCTAGACGGCGACCACTTCTTCTCCCAGCCAGAAACCAACCATGCCAGCCTATCGTAGATTATATTCTTACCGGTTCATTTCGCGGAGACATAGACAAATTCTCAGCAAACTGTCCTGCTTGCTTCGTAGTCCCGCGCACAAGGATGCAACTCCGATCCATATTAGGTAGGCTCACGGTTGTCGCAGTTCGCAGCTGCAGTTGCATCACGCCCACCAACTTGCGTGTGAAAACTGTGACGTCTCTGCTATTTCGGCGCTGCAGCTGCGAACTGCGTTGCGAACTGCGACAACCGTGAGCCTACCTATTGGAATGAAAGGATGCCAGCCACTGTCGGCAAACAAAGTTCGGCAATCAGCCAGACCGTGCTTGGTGCGATTGAGCCTAGGGTTTGACGTTTCTCCCAATGAATACACGAAAACGCGTACCCCACCGACAATGTGTGCCGTCCGCCAAATACTCACCTATTCCCAAGCATAGAGATCGGTCTTAACGGCGGCCCCTCCTAATAGAGGTGTGATGTGGTCGTTACTGGTGTCCAACGGATGGAAGACTCGCTAGCTCTTGTTTGTCGGGTCGGGAACCATGCAACACATCCCCACGAATTAAGCGCCCACTTCCCAAGTTAGGAAACCGCGGAAACTACCAGCGGAAAGCCGGAGCATGGCAAAAGGCGTGTTTCGAGTGCGTGTATGGGGTCACATTCGGCCGTGTGGCGGCCGGTCGCCCTCTGACGCCTAAGGTGAAACCGTGATGGCCCCCTTCAGACGATCCTCGCGACCTAGACTTGAAATGAGAAGGAAATAATTCTCACACCGACGGATGACAAAGGCCCTCAGTTGTCCAACCATACCCGACGGATGGATGGAATTTACCTGGCCCACTTGAGATCCTCTTACCGTACCGAGAACTGGTGTTGAAGGACTACCATAGTTTGACTGAAGCTCAAGCGTTGGCTCGAGATCCTGCGACTGGATCATATATATCACTTACAAACCATGTTGCCTGCGGGCGAGACAAGGCCCCGAGCCTGAGAGAGGTGTGGTTGATGATGGCGCGCAGTATAACTCCTTCGCGTTCCACAACCGGGTTCGGGTGCTGTAGGAAGATCCCGTTGTTCCGATTGTTGTGCGACTGGCGGTTGTTACATGTTTTTGGGTTGTCGAGCAGGTAGGCCTGGCAGCTCTGGTATGCTCTGGTTAGTGCTGGCAACAGTTGCGGACCTGGAAGACCCACTCCCACCTCAGGTTCCGCAGCGGATCGCCCGAGCTTCGAAGCGTACTAGAGACCGGCTTCTCCTGGAATCGCGAGGCCGGGCGCCATGTGCATGCGTCGGGGCTGGGTAAGTCGTACCCTATCCCTCGAAGGTAAGTAAGAGGTGTAGATGTTTCGAGCTGTCCGAACTAGTTTCGTGGTCGCACACCTCCGAGCCGCCTGGCTAGGACCCCGCTTCTGAACAGTGCATGGTGCACGGAATACAGTATCGCAACGCTTGCGCCAGATAGTCCGGGGACATGGAGGCCTCCATAGTTGAAACTTGTTCCATTGTGTCCAGAACATTGAAAAACGCCAAATCGATACACTGCTGGACAGCATCACCTAAGGGAACTTGAAACTTTAAAACAGGTGTCGACGCCAGTCATCCTCGAGCGAGATCATGGCCGACATCGGCCTCCAGTACCGAATTGTGTGACCCACGACCACACCATTGAAGATTTGAGCAAACAGGGTCGTTCACCGTTACTGTTTTGATTGCGGGTGAACGCCCGGTTTCCTAAGGTCCCACGTCGCACAACCCCACTTGCGCTGGAATGCCTTCCAATCAATACCCCCTCAACGAGGGGCAACAGCGGATTGGACATGAGTGGGTGAGTGGCCAGAACCATTTTGGTCTGCTCATATGCGGTTGGACCTCTTGATGTGCAAACGTTGAAAGAGTGTAATAGAGGCGGGACAGTATTCCGTACACAGGGGATCATCCACGAGGGCAAGCTGAGGGCTAGATATCATTGGAAAGCAGAGGGGATATGAACGCTCGATTACTACGCCTCTACGTAGAAAGAGCTGTGGGCCAGTGGAGCCCGCGTCGAAAGCAACATCGCGGTGACGCAGTAGAGCTCAAACGCCTCCATGCAGGGGTAAGTAGGGTCCGTGTGACAGGGCTAATTGGGTCCAACCGGGCGGGTGAGGACGAAACAGCGGATTCGATGAGGATAGAGGGGGATGGTTCCGCCTGGTATTCGGGTCCAAGTGCGAAGCCAATGAGCTCGAGGTGGATTTGGCATCTTCTCCGCTTCCCTGGTCTTAATGAGGGTTGCTAGATGGCAGTTGCACGTGCCTTGGATCAGTCCTGCCATGCATACCTGGGGAAAATGAGATCGGGTCAACGGGCAAAATTTAGCACTCACTAAACCCGTCCCAGTGTTCAATGGGTGAGACGATGAGTACTGAATGAACTATTTTGGTACTCCCTAGGTGGTGGACTAAATGACCGTCGCCTAGGACCTGACAGTGTCGGCAATCGAAAATTAACGCAGGGGCAGCGTGCTGAGTGAAGAACTCACGGAGTTTCAGGGCCTGAGTGCGGTATAGCATTCTGGAGAGCTGTGGAGAGTTCAAGGGAAGGCAATGTTGGGATACGGGATCGGGGACCAGAATTGTGGGTCGGAATTGGTTTTGATGGGACGGGAAGAGGAGACACGATGCGTAGGAGGGGGCAAAATTGGAGAGATGCTGGGGCTGGACTCGAAGAAGCGACGTAGGTTGTCTGAGCTGAGTTGAGTACGCCGATGGCCCGGCCCCCTACAACGGTTCAGCACGATGTCTGGGTTCGATACATCCACACACTGTACCCCTGGGAGCTTAGAGAAATAAAACCATACTCAAATTGCCGTCAAGGGGACACTGCTACAATGGTGAGCTGGGTGAAGAAGTGGGAGTGCGCCAAGAAGTGGGCGGCCTAGATATATAAGGCTGGTCGGAGTTCAAACCGGTAATCGAACTGTGTTTCACCGCGACCCTCGGGGGAGCTCTCATCGCATTCGAGGTTCAGGTGCAGCCCGGTCGAGTCGCCAACTCGGAAAGTGTGAGTGCATTGTCCAATGCTTCCGGATGCTGAATATAATGTTTCAATTGGGAATAAATATACGTAAAATAGATAGTACGATACACAAGACTTTAAATAAGGTCGGACGTCGAGGTGTCTCAGGTTGTGAGAACCAGACGTTGAGACATCTACGTGAGCAATCGACGAGCTGCGGTTGTATCTAGGCGAGGCCGGCAAGAATCTGAGGGATGGTAGGAAGATCGAAGTCACTACTAAGAACTGGGTGGGTGTCGTCGGAATCAGTAGCAGGGTCGTCCGAGTCTAAGCCTGAGGAAGGCTGAAACCCCTCGTTCGCAACTGCGGCTGCACCGTTCTGAGACGCTTCACCTTCCGGCCCCCTGTTTTCAGTAGGAGTCGAGCTGGACGGCATTGAAAAAGCATACGTCCTCCGGAGGTGGCCAGGGGCGGCGGTTCGTGACCTTGTCGTGGTTGTGCCGGTGGTATAAGGCATATAACGATTGCTAGTACGCTTGGGCCGTTCAATGTTGCAAGCGTGATTGGCGCCAAAGGTTTCGCGAAATATCACCGCTTTGCACGCGAGGCATTGGACGAAAGTTGCCCAAAATCGCTCTTCTGTGACTCCGCTGGCGAGGTCTCGAATGACAGCTTGTTTGACTTCCTTGCGAGGATTCACTACCTCAAACGCTTGCCGAACAGAAGCAATAGATCAGGACATGAGTTTTCACTCCATACTCTATACTCACCTCGAGCTCGTTTCCCCCGAATGACAGCGTCCGTCATAACTTGAAATAGGCCATCTCCTGCCCTGAATGATTCTTCGACCGCGACCCTGGGCGTAAGGTCTTGAGGGTCCAACGGAACACCTAATTAAGAGCTATAAACCCGTCGTCGTCCATTGGGGTGACTGACTCACGTCTTTCTCGGCATATGCGCGACTTGAGACCACGTAAAGGGTAGAACCTCTCAAGGCAAACTATACGAGAGGGTTATGGACATGGATCACATTGGAAACCTGCGATATGATGGCAACTCACGAAAGTAACCACATCGTTGCTTCGCACACACAGCGACGACCTCTCCATTCAGAACGGACTGGCTCCTCGTCAGGTCTTTGGTTACGGTTTCGGCGATCCCGATTTGCGTTTCTGTGTACCCCTTTCCTTCAAGGAATGCACACAGGCAACAAGGATTCAACAGCTCATGGGTGCGACGGTGACCCTCGAACTCGTAGGGTACGAGTCTTTCCCCAGTTGTTGGATGGACAGGCCTGATGAAATGACCTAAGTGCGGATAAGGCAACAAGCAAATCAGGATTTACCAGGCGTATTGCGTCAACGTGTTCCTTTTGGCGTCGAAATGAAGAGGAATAGGTTCATGATCCCGAGTGCGGGCGTGTGCGCTCTGAACTTGGCGGAGAAAGTGCGCCACGGTAAGCTTGGAGTCCGATGGCCGCCCCGCTTCAAGTTGTTGGATGGGAGCTAGATGCGAGGTCATTTTCGAAATGAGGGGAAGATAGGGATGTAGGCTTAGCTTCGAGGCAAAGCAATATTTATACTCGACGTCGCCTCCAAAAGGCTCGGCAGTGGTTCCCACAGTAAAAATAGGAAACACGAGACTGCACCTCCCAGGTTTCGCATGGGAGGTTGTTTGACTTGGCGCTGGAAACCCGGTGCGCCGCTGCTTTGTTTTTTGGTTGTACTCCGACTTCCCCTGTGAGACAGTTAAAACTTAGGAGCAAGGGATTGACGTAACCGGTCATTATTACCAACGGTCCAAGCTGAGATGGTCTCACCTGCCAACCCGCAACCACCAGCGCTCAGATATGCCCAGTCCTGCGGCGGGCGGTGCAACTGAGGCGGGTACGGTGTGCTTTCTCCAAGCCCATTGGTAAATGGAGTGAGGTTGCGAATTCGTCATTGGGGTCCCAAATTAGGATGGGGGATTCTACCACTGGGTAAGGACTGGAGGAATTGCGGTGTGGATCGGTAATGGTCGGACTGGAACTTGAAGTAGGCCATCCCTTGATAGTGGACGACATCAGGGTGCAAGCCGAGAATGCGAAGGAAGATTCCGTTTTCTTGGGCGGGATACGTCTGCCTGTGTGAAGGTGCGTCAGCTTGTGGGATGGTGGGTAGTGCCCGTGAAAGAGACAAAGGACCGCGCAGATTTCAGCGCAGAGGGGATGCAGGATCATGATGGTTTCGACTTGGGGCGATTGCCAATGCTAAGCCATCCTGAGATCCGACGCGAGGGTCCAGCAAGGTCACGGCGATGAAGTTCCAGCCTGGAGCGCGTTCAATAGTACGTGCAACGGCGTATGGCACCTGGCACCCATGAGTCCGAGTCACTGGCATGATAGACGATGCATCTGATTGGGCCGGTGTGGCAATGCCAACGAGGAGCATCGCTACGGGGGTCTGTTAGGAAAGGGCGGTCGCCTTTTATCATGTCCCGTACTGCTTGAGGTCAGGTCGTTCGATGGTGTCCCAACGGTGCAGAAATCGGGAATATGTAGACGATGATAGTGGATGGATAATGGGACGTGGCTGGGTTCTACAAGCATCGATTTCAGAAATTGGAAGGCCGTGCTTTGCAACTAACCTAATCTGTCAGACTGGGGGTCCTGAGCGTACCATTTCAGTCATCCGCCTCGACAACGATGGGGGACTTATCAGCCCTTGGGTTCAGGAGGCCACTGGGGCCATGGCGGTTCATGAGCTCAATATAGCATGTCACGTTAGCAGACATTTATGGCAACTCTACCGAAAGGGCGCCATTGCATACCTCAAACGTATCGTGCAGACTCGAAACGTAGCAGGTCAAGCTCGAGGCCGAGGGACATTCGGTATGCTAGCGGATATATACCCGGTCAGCGGTGTAAGGAAGAGCTCTGGGAGCTTGGTGTTGCGGACAAAGTCTGGGGCAGACGATGGTGATTCCCAAACAACTGATTACGCACCTATTCTCTCAGTCTCGCTCGACGATTCTCCAGGGTCATCCTGTTCATGAACCCAGTCCGGCTTGCAACGGGCACTGATGGTACCCGCAATGAATGAAGACGTCTCTGCGAAATGCCGACTGAATCGGACTCGGAAGTCTCTGGCACCAGAGGAGATTCAAGTTAGTCCAGAGACCAAAGAATGCAGGGGCCATAAAGGGAACGGCTTGCCGCCGGACAAAGAAGCAAAGGAGCGAGGGCAGCAGAGTGCATCCCAGCAAAATGGGAAGATCTGAGCATGACCAGAACGGCTCACCGTCTGCGCCCTCAAGAGGGAGGGACACCGGACAGCCATCGACGCCTCGAATATTGAACACGCAGACACGGAACATCGTCCTGCGACTCCAGTCCCAGACGACCAGACAGATAATGTTGATCCCGATGGGTTCTAAGCCCGGTCGACACGGTGTCGACCAGGCGAGAAACCCACCAAGGCCCCGAAGTGCGCACAACAGACAAAAACCGGCGAGTATCGTTCGGAATGGTTGTGAAGGAATTGGCAAGCACTCAGGGGTCGCTCCCCAGGAACAGTCGTGACGGTTTCAGTAAGTGGCAGTGTCGCACAGCCTTGAAGAGCCGCCCTCGCCGCCGGGGCGTGCTGCCGCTTCCAAGTTGAAGCCGGGATATGGGTCCTCATTCAAGGGGATTCAGGTGACATGAAATAAAAATAGTGAGGAAGGGCCGGCATGTCACCAGGAGAACTAAACGAGAGAAACGGCGTTTGACATGCGGCGCACTAGACCGTTTCCGCTTGAGTAGAACGCCCAGCGTCCTCGAGCGCTTGAGGGGAGAGGTCCAGAAAGATGTCTTGGTAGAAAGGAGAGATGCTGCACACAGCGAATAGAAAGGAATGGTACAGTGTTAATGTTGAATGGAAACGCGAGCTACAGTAATGCAGGGCAGGGATACTCGCTGAGAATACAAATCGGTTGTCGAAGAGAAAGCTGGGTTTGGAACTGTATCACGGGGCCGTGTCAGTCGAAAGTTCTGAATTTTGTCTCGCGCCATAGCTGCGGATCGTGACAAGTACAAACGCCATACCTAAGTGTCATAAAAGACGGTTGAGCGCTCGCGGATTCCTTGGTGATGATCCGGGACTCACCAGCGGTGGGAACAAGACTCCCTTGAACGATAAATCGAGCTGGATGATTCAAGGAATTGCTGATGTTGAGGAAGAGCAGTTGAATGGTGTACAAGGAGGCACTCTCCAACAGGAACGTGATGACCTCGATTAGGCTGACACTATTGACGATTTGGAGGCCTACAACCTTCGATCGCCGGTGCTGCTCCCATATCCGCCATACAATTAGCCCGGTGGACACGAGGTTTTGAGCAAGGGCCAAAGAATATCTTGCACGCCCGATCGTGTTAACGTCGATCCTAGCCTGGGGGACGGATAACCCTACACAGAGCATCGCAGTCACCGCTAAGAATCATGGGACCAGTGAGAAGATTTCAATCTGAATTGTGTGATTCGGAACGCACCAATGCCGGAGACGGCGAGCATCAAGGGTAGAATGATGAGGCATCGATTGCGGTTCCAAACCAAGTAGCATCGATACGTCTATTCTAGTGGGTCAGTTACTCCTCCAAAGCAAGGAAAGTTGGTAAACAAACCGTTAATGAATCACTCAGGAGGACCTGCATTCCTGTGAGAAGGGCACAGATGATGTTTTCCCATTCCACAGCCGTCAATTCTGTAGGTTCAAAGAGACCGTACTTGCATATAAGTCTGTAGGCTGAAAGGGCTGGAATAACCCTGCTGAGTTAGAATCGAGACAGAACCACATGCTCAAAAGTACCTACATATGTGAGCGGTGGCTACGCCAAACATAGCCCAGCCGACACCGAAAAAGACCTGCAGTGGTCATCGCAGTGATCAATACCCAGTCATCATAGTCATGATTCAATGAGTACTCACCCCTGGGCCATTCGAAACTTTCTCTGAGGCGGGGACGGGGGATCGTTCCCCGTCGTCTGGCCTGTAGTTGAGCCCTTTGAGATAGATATGAACACCGACGAAGAATAAGCTCGTATAGAGGCCTAATAGAAACGATTAGCATAAGCTGTTTGCTAGCTTATGAGGGGCAGACTCAGGATACCATAAAACAACGCCTATAGAATTCAAGAGGTTAGAACTCATCCTACTGGTTCATTCGGACCACCAACGAAGGCACTCACCTCGGTGAATATTGCGGCCAAGACGTACGGCTCATCTGCTTTCAGAGTAGCGTCCATTTGTCCTGGAGTAGTAGTGGTGCTTTCGAATGAAATCCGGGAGTGGGGTGACCGGAGGCCTAAGGTTGCGGGAGAGCGGGTTGGGTGGGGTGAGTTGGGTGAGGGTCGTCCAGCTTTAAGCGAAATTTCGAGGTCACGGAAACGCGAAGGATGTTGGTAACGGGTGAGGGCCGACAAGACATGTCGCTAGGCTATAGTCACGGTAGCCCGCAACGACTCCAATGCTAGCAACGATGAGCCTCGGGCTCAGCTGGTTTGGAAGGTCGAAGTTGGTCTCGTCATGGTCAATTTAGTCGTTGACAGTTTCTGGTCAGGGTCGATTTCGGACTCTGTGCCAGTCTCCTATTTCAAAAAGAATGACACTTCCATTGAAACAGCAAGCCTGGCGCCCGTACGCCCAATCACAGCCAATCGCTCACTGTAGGGACTCCTCGGCGGGTAGAAAATAAGGCTCAAGGTTGAGAACATACCTTTCCCTGAGCAACGCCCAACGGGACTCCAGCCAACACTTCAACTCTTGGGCGCGGTCCGATTTCCATGGTTGCTTGCCAAACGCGACGTCGAGGCACCCGTTGTGGTGATCGCCTGCTGGGTTGCTGATCCGTGTCGTCCGGCTGCCCCTGATTCTTCGCTTCCGACAACGGGTGTTCCAAGCTCGCTTCATTAACAAAAGCTCGGAAGCATTGAAGTTCAACTCAAAAGGGATAACACAGTGATAATATCATGTTGCAAGAACTGTCCAATACCTAGCCAACGGCGCCTACTAGCACGGGTTCTAGGGTGACCGGCGTCAACAGGAGGGGCGTGCCCGGGCCAGTCACTACGGCTCCCCTTCCTCCTGATGATATTCGCGCCGAATGTCGCTGGAACCTGACCTCGGGGGCCCCTCCGATTGACTTGGATCGGAAACTAGCTCGCCTTCGCCCCCCCCGGATGCCAAGTTCCATGTCCCATCTGTAATTTGGCGTCGTCGCTCCTTAATCTTCGCAGGCACCGAATCGCTGCGGACAGCGCGATGCTGAAGCTGGTACACGGGAAAGATTTGCCTGGCAGCGGAGGATAGAGTGAGCTCAATTCGAAAGTGACAAGGTGTTGGCCACACTCACTGATTCCACCATTTAAGCAATTCAGAAACTTCAACGTACTCCTCGGGATCCTCGAGGACGTCGATAAGCAATTCATAGAAGAACTCGGAATCTGTGATCCTGTCCGTGCGGGAGAACATGGATCCAGAAGACAGCGCAAAGCGAACCTGAATTCCACGATCAACACAGAAACGTAGCCTGGGGAGAGAGGATCTGAGAGGGGCCAACCAGACATACCTGCGTTGCGATGTAAGCGATTGACGCAATAGTCACGGAAGTCATCCCATGGATTCGAGCATTCGAAGACTTTGTGGATTTAGATGCCCCACCGTTGGAGTAGACGGAGCTCGGGGATGTAAAGACGTGTTTAAAAGCCTCGGGGATGTTATTAGACCCCAATTTCGGAGGGATTGAAGTGGCATACCTTCACAAGCAGGTTACTGCGCAGTAAGCCATCCCAAGGATCCGTCGAATTGTACTCGTAATTCTTGAAGAGAAAGCGGGGCCACATATCTCCCGAAGGGATCACAGTGCCACTCTGCAAGGCTCTGCGGATTCTGGGGCTTTCGTCAGCGCAACGTTAGGGAGGGTTGAATGATGCTTACTTCGGATCGTTCCAGTCGAGGTTGACAGGACAGAGAAGTTCTCCCGTTCGAACATGGTGGAAACCACGATCAGTCTTGACATTGCGCTGTAGGGGTGGAGAAAGAACCTGGTTCGGTGGTGTGATCCAATCGACAACAACCGACTTGAGGGACTTGGTGTCGTCCGATCTCGCGGAACCCATTCCTTTGGTAATCTCGGTGAACAAGGGTAAGCTACCGCATGATTCGGAGAAGGCCAGGATCTTTACCATGTCAGCGACGTAACGCAAGTCCCCGTCAGAGCCAGTGTTGAGCCGTTCCTCCAGCCCCGGGGAGAGGGCGAGAAGCCGCTGGTACTGTTGATGCTCGGACAATTCACTGTAAACAAGTAATCGTTAGCTATAGCCGCATTACGCAGAGCTGAAGACCAGATCCACGAGACCAAGGCAGTGAAAACCCACTCCCGCCTTATGAGTCTCGGATCCATGCAATTGAGAGTTGACAGAGGCAAATGACAATGAAAGGATTGAACTTAGGTGAATTCTCACCTGTCTGAGAAATCGTTCTCCGAGATACGTTCTAGTTCCAATTGCATGGTCCTCGAAAGGCCGTTGGTCAGAAGTGTATGGATTCTGCAGAATGTGCGAACAGTACGCCCAAAATGACGGCCATGGCCGACAAGGGGGTCAGTTCGAATGCTGCATGATTATAATGAGGCGAATTCGTCAGCCTATACGGTCTCCTATCGTGAATTCCATCGACGAATGGACGTACAGTTTGCCTAAGGGAGTCCAGTAGAGCCCCGCACTTTCTGCTGAGCGTTTCCCCACAGGACGCCTCCGATCATCATTGCGCTGGTGCGAGTTCAAGTTCAAGCTTCCACGTTGGGAGGAAAGTCCATTGACGAGCCTAGACTCCACCCCGTGACTCCCTTTCCCCGGGGACTCATGACCGGTCTGGTCCGGCAACGGCCCTGTGTGGTCGTCCTGAATAGGAGGCACATTTTCCTTTTCGAAACGTTGGCTGTTGCTGGGATAAGGCGTCATTTCGCCTAGGTTGCTCTGAAAGGTGAGTTAGGAAACGGGAATAGATTGGAAGACCACCATGAGCTCACCTCGTTGTTCGCCCCTTTGGCTTTCCCAGTACTGAGCGGTGACCTTCAGGGACGTTGGCGTTACCTCGCGTCCTTATATCCCACTTCCGACCGTACCACCTGGGAAATTTGTGCTATATTAGATGATTCAGATCCCTGCCTGGGGCGATAGTGCCAGGAGGCCTAGACGATGTCTGAGCAGGTTAGCAGCAGCCTTGGAACGCGTTTGAGACTCAAGGGGTCGGTGCACAGTATAGCTCGACGGAACCGTCACACATGGTCTCAGCCTTATTCAACTTGAAGGAGTTGGGCTCAAGAACCTAGTACATGACCATCTCAATTAACGTTCTGTGTTTGGAAGTTCTTTTTCAGTGTGGGCTTTCCACACCACATCGGGCTCAACCCAGGCAAGTTCAAAACAAGTTCAGGGAGCGTAACAACGCACTCCTGAGACAAGTTACACCACCTCAAACTGCCGGAACACCGTTTCCCCACTTAGGTCGAGTCTTAATTCGCTGGGATGGCAGCCATCCAAGTTCTCAATGATTTGTTTTACTGAGCCCTCTCAGTGGAAACCTGGCCTTGTTACAAGAAAGGTCTATGTGACCAGCCGGCAGGGCGCATCCGTCATTTCTTAGGAGACCTACCGCAAGTCTCAACGCGCGCCGTTGGTTTGGGTTTACCCAGGGCCTGAAGCCCACAAGTAAATTGGCGAAGTCGCTCCTACTGCTTGCTCGCTGCTGAAACCCCCTTGGGGAGAAACGCATTGAATCCGACGAGCCGCCCTGAGCGCTCACCGATAGCTCGATGATCGCGGTCTTGGTCGACCTTCTGGCCCACATCTTGTTCAATTCGGCCCGGCGATGCGGGGCAGTGCTCAATGTTCAACGCGGCTCGTCTGATACGGTAACCAGCGAGTGTCTTGAAGTATCGTGTGGGCGCCGTTCCAGAGTTCTGTTGAATTGGATATACTACAACTCGTCGGAAGGCTCGGAGTCGCCACTGGCACGGTTATCAACCATCACAATTCGGATCGTCAGGCACTCATGGTTGCTGCTACTGACTACTAGTAGTACCGCCGTAATTTAGGATCCATCAATTGAAGGGTCTCGGAACGGCCTCCGATTCGAAGGCGTCGGAAGGGGCAAGCCTGAGTGGGCGACCGTCACAGGCGATACCATGATTTAAGGCAGTGCCGGCGGTAACTCGTCCAGGGTCGTCTGCCAGTGATTCACGGTTGCCAAGCCCCAACGTGAACCGAAAGTCCCAAAATACGCGTCGTGACCCAAGAGTGTGTCGTGACGAGCAATCCAGCTCGTTGACAGTCTTCGTTAGCGACGAGTCCGATTTCGTTTCGACTGAAGTTGCCAATAAGGAGTTGCTGCCATGAACGACGGTTAGTACCCATTCGCCTCCCAAGGTCGCCTACGACTGTCAAGAGTGAATCGGTACATCCCCGCGGGCATAGTCGTAGTAACCTGTGCACGACTTACTGAAACAACGATCACGGCAGCTTCAACTTGAAGTTGTATAAGCTGACTGCGCACCATATGATTGAATACTGGTTGGTGATTTTGCCTCACACCGCAATCTCACATGTTAAGCGCTCATTGAGCGCTTAAGCTCAGTGGAGATCACAACGCTAAACGAGGCCTTGAACTTACGCGGTGTGACCGTCGGGGCAGCAACCTTGGGTCGTCTCTTGTTCAAGTGAGACGCCTTGGATGGCTTCTGCCGACCAGTGAACAAGAGAATAAATACCTGAAACCCAGCGAAGGCGGGGGGCTGAAACTGGCTTCTAGGGCTCTGGGAGATTAGCGGCGGTCAGAACGCACATCCAGAATCCGTGTGGTAACCCAGATCGGATGGGAAGACTCGTCGTGGAATGCATTGACTTTGTAACTCAGACAGGGTGCTACGAGTGGACAACTTGAACACCAGGGTATTATGGGGTGAAAGGCTGCTGATGTCACGATGACACCAACTTATCAAGGCGAGTTCAGTTTAAATATGAGCACTGCGACCCGCTCCTTTTTCGTCATCGCTTAATACTCTTCCACTCCCGATTCTCCACTATTCACTCAAGATCATACACCCTCTACAAACTTCCACAATGCCGAAAGTGGCCTCGACGAGAACCCCATATCACTTCTCGATCCCTTCACCTGCGTATTTACCGCGCCAGAGCCAATTCTATGGCCGTTTGAGCCCATCGACACCATCTCCCCCAAGCAAGTGTGCTCTCGGCGGACCTCTTCACGACTTTGCGAGCATGCCCACCCCTGATCCAGCGGTCAAGGTAGAGGAGACAAGCCCTAGTATCCACATAGATGGAATGAAGGAGGAGCCGTTGAAGGGCCTCGTACCCCCCACCCCCCCGGTCACCTTGACCTTGCGACGGGGATCACGAGCCAGACGCGGTAAGCCATTAAAACTTGCCTCGACCGCGTACCTGCGCTGACTCCAGGGCACCTCCTTCTGTATTTGTAGCCCCCATCCGATATATCGAAACCCTCTCAGTTCCTGATCCAATCCGAGTTGAAGTCGGCATCGCCAAAGATGCCGTCATGTCAATGCGTCGCAATGGACAGGTTGATTCCACGCGTCGAGCTGCTGGAGCAGCTCGTGGCCAACTGCGCCGGGCTCAGGCGGAGATTGAGAAGTTGGAAGCGCGCGTTGCGTGCTTGGAGCGCTCGGAGCGAAGACTCAAATTACAGGTTGCCAAGGAGAAAGACCTCGTGAAGGACATTAGGGTTGAGGCGGAGGAATCTCGCGCAGTGCTAGTGCGTGCAGAGGAGAAGATGGGCGAGATGGAAGCTGATGCCGCCGCACTCCTGGGCGATTACAATCACTATCGCGGCTGGTGGCTGACGGAGAATCGTTCTTTGAAGGTGGTCCTGCGAGAAGTTCCCAAGGGTAAGTGGGATGCAGGCTTGGAAGCGATAGCGTCGTCGTCCCAAGGCCGTTATTTGGCCTATTCTGCCAATGGTAGTAATTAGCAAGAACTGTTCTTGAATAGACTTTCTCTTTTCGAAGCGTGAGACGGTCTCCGGCTGTGCACTTACCAGTGGTTCGCGCCGAAACCGCGGTGTGAATTGCCGTTCGCGATTGATTCCAGTTGTAGACCGGGGCAAGAGGAGAGTCCGACGAGCTATGGGCCATCGCGGACTACCGCCCTAAACTTCGCGCTGGCGTCAGTTTGGCACCGCCACCAGCTTCTACCAACTTGTCCGAACTTGAACTTGTTTACTGCGTCGATCTCACATCTCAACTGAAATATTCCACCTCAATCTGCAGTCTGCTCCCCCGGCCAGCGGATTGGTACCTTCGTTTGCTCACCTTGTTATCTCGTGGTCGCGAAATTCGTGACAGAGGGGCCGCCTGGCGCGAGTCGTCTGTCGCGGTGCGGTGCATGCTCTAATAACTCAAATAAGATCACAACCCTCTCACGGGATTGGTATTTACTCTTGAGTTCATAGGCTGTCCTTGCCAAAAGCCATTGGCAAGGAGTCGTCGTGGCAATGGTCAGATCGAATAGATTCACGGCCCGTTCCTCTTTACACCACCCTACTCGCCAGTAAGCTAATGAAACCTTCCACCATTTCTAGTGTCCCACCTGAGATCCGTCCCTTCATGAAGGATGTAGTCAAGAAGCACCCGAAGTTCATCTCCTAGCCCATCCAGCTCGCCGTCACCAACGAGGTCAAGAAGGTTCGTTTGCGTGTTTAGTTTGTTCAACTAGTGCGTTCTCACTGTGGGTACAGGGGGTCGAGGAGGGGACGCAGGCTGATGAGGGGCTCCCAAGGTCGACGAGGACAAGGAATAAAGAGGAAGGAGCCGAAGGGCAAGAAGATCATGGGGAAGGAGACCACCGCAAGGAATTCAACAAGATTAAGCCCATCCGCACTCACAACACCTCCAGCATTTCCCAGGAGGACGAGGTCGCTTTACACAAGAGCTGGCCAAACAACTGGGAGGACCACCTAGCCGTCAAGCACTCTCTGTCTAACCCTCAGTCCTCCCTTCGACACTTTCGAGTCCGAGAAAATGCGCAACAACATCAAGCTCTACGCCCGCCGCATCCTCATCATGGACGACTACGAAGACATCATCCCCGAAAACCTCAACTTCGTCAAGGGTTACGTCGACTCGAGGTTACTCTTCTCAGAGCTCTCCTGAGACCCTCTAGAAGAACAGGATTTTCAAGTTCATTCGCAAGAACCTCGTCAACAAGACCCTCGACCTCCTCACAGTTGAGATCTCTGAGGACAAGGACAACTTTGCCAAGTTCTGCAAGTCCTTCGTTGAGAACATCAAGCTCGGTACCCACGATTGGAGGACGCCCAGAAACACCGCAAGCTCGCCGAATTCTTTCGCTTCTACTCCATCAAGTCCACCGATGGGCGGACCTCCCTCGACTCGGAGGGTGCATTCGTCGTCCCTTTTCTCCTTCCTGCACTTGCTGACACTCGATCTTAGACTACATCACCTGCATGCCCGAGGTCCAGAAGGCCGCCCGACAAGGAAAACGAGATTCCCTCCATTCTCGACACCGGCATCGGTATGATCGAGGCCGACGATGTCAACTTCAACCTCGGACTATCGCCAAGTTAAGGTCCGTCTCCCATGTAGCTAACGAATGTTCACCCGATGTCTAATTTGGACCTCTAGGGCTTCGTGGAAGCTCTTCACGGGTGAGCTGAGGGAGCGTGTCCCTCAGCGCGGAACCCTATCCAACCGCTTGAAAGAAATATGAGATCGTGATACCAGGGAAGGAATAGTTGACTGGGGCTGACGACACCAGCCGTGTAGCACAAAGGCTCGTCACGGTAGCCACTTAGCCTCGGGTACTATTGCCAAGAGGTAAGATTGTCATCACTATACGTCTTTGAACCCCTTTGCGATGGCAGGCCGACTCGTTATGCGCCACGATACCACAGTCCTCATTGAAATCGAGCAAGACTCGGACATTTCTAGACTCCCGAACAACAGTTACTAAATTCCCTGTCTAGTTACACACCATGCCTCGATAAATGCCCAGCACATGCTGCTACCGTAGTGTGCAGGAACCTTCAGGCAAACGTGAAACCATCAAGAATCTCGGTTACCGTACCAGTTTGAACGAGTCGTCAGTGAGCTCGGGGGTTAGAGGCTGAGTCAAGGCGCGCCCTCACCTGACACCACAGTTTCAAGGGCAGGCCAGGGTAGGGTTCGGAATGAACAGGGTGACACTAGATTCGGTGTTCCGATCGGTTGGTCACCATGGGCGCTTAAGCCACCGCCGTAGCTCCGTGCTTGAAAGCTCTCGGTAGAGGTGGGGCCTCGCCTTGCAACTATCCGGTTGAGACGCTTCAGTCTTGTCAAGGGGGATCCGAGTGTTTGGACAGGATTGTCCCAAGTTTCAGTCAATATTTCCTCACTTGCAGGG
The DNA here is from genome assembly GCA_951394405.1 of Coprinellus micaceus. Lineage (NCBI taxonomy): Eukaryota > Fungi > Basidiomycota > Agaricomycetes > Agaricales > Psathyrellaceae > Coprinellus > Coprinellus micaceus. Next base: position 2,834,005 of record OX596334.1, on the reverse strand, counting down.
ACGACCGATGGGTTACTATGCCGTTCACAATAGTAAGTCCGCGAATCCGATTTGATGCCATTGTCCTCCTGAGCGGGCGCGGCTCCCAAGCCAACGTCTCGAACTCGAAGAGGGTCGGATTTGCCATACATAAGTGTAATATGCTCAGAAGTTGAAGACCCACAAATTTCCCGCCCTCAGCGCCCTCTGGCAATATCCCCCAGCTATACACACTCTCCCCCTCGATTCGTCTCACCGCCTCGTACCTTCAAATATGCCCAAAGACCTTCAGATTGGCCCCCTGTCAAGGCGGAACCGCACGATCCTGCGGGAGCTCTCGAATATCCGCCGCTCTATCGAGACATACTCTCCCGATCTTGAGGGTCACGGCAGTCCTCCAGGGGTCGAAGGTATGACCGTACCACTGGATCCGAGTTCCGACGCGGCTGCGATGGATACGAGTGAGTACCTCTCCACTCCCTGGAAAGGGAATTGCAGACTAAAGTCGCCTCTTCGATCACAGTGGAAGCGTCCTTTTCGGCTTTGAGTTTGGATGTTTCAACGAGAGCTGAAGGCGACGAATTGGCTAGTAGCGGAAGGTCAACCTCAGAATCAGGGCTAGGTGTGTTACCCCGCGCCAAGGTTCTGCTTTGGATAGTGCTAGCGAAAAGAGCTGATGATTTCCACTTTCCGTGCTACAGGAGCTAGCCCTCAGACTCGGGTCCCCTGGTCAGCTGAAGGGCCCGCTGAACGCTCATTCATAATCGCCGAGCCTTCACCGTACGACGCTCCTGCGGGTCGTGGCTTGACACTCGAGCAGGGATTGAAGGATAACGCGTTACTTCGCCGTCGAATTCTTGCCCTTGAGCGTCGTGAACGCAGTCTCAAGAGCCAAGTCAAGATGCATAAAAGGGCAATCGGCACCATTGCCAGCGAAGCGGAAGGGGCCCGGCGTCTCCTCGTGTTGGCAGAGGAACATTTCCAGGCATTCGAGCGTACCATAGAGAAGCTCAGGGATGAGAACCATCGATATTGCTCATGGTGGCTGAGCGAGAACCGCGCTCTCAAGGATCTACTGGGGTTTGTTGCCAATCCGGACGATCCCTATGTAACTTCCATCGTGTCGTCGTCTCGGGCACGCTTTGTTACATTCTATTCCGACGCAAAGTAGTAGTCGATCACTCGAGTTACCATAAACTTGAATCAAAGAAGTTCCCAGTTTGTTGAAGGGGTCAAGTCTACGCCTACTCCTGAAATTCGCATGCAAAGAATCATTTACAAAGTAATCTTCCAGAAGACGGCGTACTATTGGCCACGGTCGGCCGGACAGTTCTCGGAAAATTGGCAAGAAGAAACTACACTTCCGAACCCAAAATTGTACAAGTCAAGCTGATGTTGACGATTCGGCCATACTAAGAACTACAACAGTGGTGCAAGGATGATGAAACGACCGGTATTAGGGTGCGAAGTTGAATGGATGATTGAAAATGCGATATGATACGACGGAAAGATCGGAATCGGTTCTAAAGGAATGGTTCGAGGGAGTCGGAGAGGAGATCGATGGCTTCAATGTCAAGTTGAGCGTAATTCTGGACCAGGTCCAGAACCAGCTCGGTCGCCTCGGTGAGGGCTTCGTACTTCGTGAGGTTCCCCTTGTCTCGCTCCCAGTCGTCTCGAGCTTTATTGTAGATGAGGACGACGGCTAAAACCGCGAACGTATTGATTGTTTCCGGTTCTTGGGCAGGACTAGGAGTCTGCGGGGGCGGGGGGACGCTTAGCAAGGCGTGGGACGGCGCCCTGAGATGCGGGTTGGACATCGCATCGTATGGCCTACTCGAATTTAATGCTCGAAGCAGGAGAGCAAACTGAGGAAACCTTACCTTGGGGGTATAGCAACACCTCCACTGGACATTTCTGGGAGGATATGGTTTCAACGATCGATTTAGGGGTGAGGGTTGGTATTGACCGAGGTCTGTCAGGTGGGGCGTTGAACAAAGGGACTGTTGAAACGACGATGATGATAGAGCGAGCTTGAGCCTTAAAGACCCACATCATGAGTGCACAGCTTCTTGTTGTGTTTGTCAGTGTTTGCCTTCGTGACGGCCGCCGTGGGGAACGAAGTGCATTCAACGAACTCCGTTCTTGCCCTTGTGGGCGGAGCGGTGCCCCAGTTGGCTCTCAGGTTTGATGGCTACAACGCATTTCGATGATCCGGGTGCCTACTTGGTGACATATGGGGAACTTAATTCCACATATGGGAAGGAAAGCATGGCTTTGTCTTGTGCCGTTCCCTTTATCGCCGCAACGACGGACAACGACACATGGCCATCGTATAAAGCTGCCCGATTCTTTCTCAGGATTGACTAAGGATGCCCGTCAGGTCGAGCTAACTCTCGGCCGCCTTGTCTTCGATAAACGCACGGTACCAGGGCAGGGTGGGTTCTGACAGTCGGACCTGAGTTCAGCGTTCTGGCGGACCCTCTACAATTTTCATGGACTCACTATAATTACCTATTGGACAAATTAATGAACATTCCGCAGTAGTGGCCCTTCCAATTCCGCTTCTCAGTGTGGGCCAGACCATTCGGACCAAATCCCATCACGCTGGCGAGTATATACCGATTTCGTGTTAGTGCGAGTAACATGAAATTGGTCATTCCTAAGAACTGGAGCATGAGGGGGTTCGAGACGGTATTACCCAGGTCCTGACCCAAATAGCGCAAAGAATTGGGGCTCCTGTCAACCCCTGAAAACCCCCTTGAACCTTCAACGCCGCCCCACTGTCCATGTCAACGGTGGCACCCCAGCGATAAATGTTCATCTCAAGAGATGAACTGCTCACCGCCTGTCCTATGTACCTCGTTAAAAAGCGGAGGAACGACAGATTGTCGAGATGACATGGCAAGTTGCGATGGGTGGCGATGGGGGTTCTCGACTCAGCGCCGCTCAGATGACATTGATATCGATATCGATACCGTTTCTCGGATCGAGGAGAAGGATCGAACTTGAACACAAGAAGGGATCTAATATTTTTGACGAATGCATGCCGATTTTAGTTATTACATCCGTGTTTGGTGTGCTTGGACTTGGAGCTGGTTTCTATCCTTAGGATGTGAATGGGTCCAAAAAGCAGGACCGTTCCCGCAAGGCAGATTAACCGGATGAAGGGACATCGCAGGAGGAGAATCGCGGGAACAGGCATTTGGTGCGTATGAGTGGAAAGGACCTTCTTGCACATATAAAAGCTACCACCGTTCAATGAGGATGCTTTAGCCAGCACTCACAGTCCACTTCTTTGCGATTCCCTCTGACACCACACGCCGTACTTACGCCATGCCAAATCGGTCTGCTCCAAAGTCCGCCAGTGTTCAAGGGTCTCGCCGTCGTCTGCCTCAGGCCTCCTCGGGTGGTGAGCTCACCGGAAGCGCCCAGGTAGCCGCACAAGTAGCGCCGACTGGCGCCGCCCCTGTGGCAAGGCGGGCCGCCGCCATCCCGGCTCTCCGTGTTCCCACTGCCCCTGATCGCCACGTGGCCGCCAGCCAGCAACTTGAAGTTGGACTCATCCGAGGGCTCCCACCGAACCACCATGACAACAACCACACCCCGTCCCCCAGCCTCTCTCACTCGACCTCTCAGGCGAGCGTTGAGAATACCCAGAATCATCCTCAAGATGTCTCCTTCTGCAAGCCTTCTTACCCTGCTGCCAGCACCATGACCGGGACCTCAGCACCCACCTACGGCGTAGTTCAACACCAGAAGGCCATTCCGAACTCCCTCCCCGTGACGCCGAACTCCACTACGTCGACCTCCTTTGGAGATATGCTCGCTGGCGTTCATGGTCTTAGTGTTCACCCACTCTCCAGCCCAAACGATCACTGTCGACCTCGCTCACCGTCCATGGCGAGTAGCTTAGATGCTTCCGCGTACATTGCTCGCCATCGTTCTCCCAAAAACGTTTCGAATCCATCTGTGAGTTCCTGTAGGACCTCGTCTTCGATTTCACTGATGTCCTGAACGCCGACCTATTCAGGGACCTTCGCTCATCTCTGAAGTGGCACCCGTGCGTCATGTTACTTCGGTAGAGGCGTCGCATACGCGTCAGGCCGAAGTCCACCAACTCATTCGCAACAAAACATCGATCGACGCGTTAAGGGAGCGTACACCTCAACCCAAGTCTGCGCCTATGACAGCGGATATGGAAAAGAGGGCCGATGTGGTCGATTTGATGTCGATTTCCAGGTAATCCTCGAAGCAACTTGCTCATTAGATGTGACGTATTTATTCAAGCACACAGCTGTGACCCCACACCCCAGGATGTCACATCGTTGGGCGACCCGTCCCAGCATGGCCCTCTCGCAATGCCAAGGGCCGAGTACCCAGCCGCCGCATTTACACCAGGTACCCCGGGCAGTGACTCCTCTACCGCAACCTCCGCCCACTATGTACTAGCCCGCGAGGGTTCGGACGACAACCATACGCCCTCGAGTCCCCTCCAAGACCCTTTTCACGAACAGCCGTCCGTTGAATTCCTGGGCACGCTCAACTTGAGGTCACGTTTCAGCTCTGAATCCGACCTCCCTAACCTTGCCTACGGTGGAGGTGGTGAAGACTATGGCGATGAAGAAAGCGAGAGTGACCAAGAAAGAAAGTGCAGCGAAGAGGATGAGGGCGACCTCGAAGGCGACGACGACCCCGAAGGCGATGACGACCCCGAAGATGACGACGACCCTCAGGTTCCCTCTACCCCTCCTCGTCGGCCACCTCGACATCTCGATGGGAGTGTGTATGAAACCGAGATTGAACAACAACGCGCGATCAACCCCTCCCACAGCCCTAGCCAACGAGTCGTGAGTCGCGATCTTGTGCTATCATGTATTCCTTGGTGCTGATGACATCTTTTTCCAGGAGCGGCGGGTCATGGAAGTTGCCTACTCTAAGGTCGGTGGAAAGGATACGAAGCGGGGTAAAGGGCGTCGGAAGGACAAGTCGTCCTTTGCGTGGTTGAAAGCTCTCAAGAGGAATGATAAAGTGTCGGAGCAGCCTGCGGTTGTGGAGAAACAGACGCTAGGGGGCCTGAAGGCGAGTCTCCTTCCTAGATTCGGATCGACCCAAACACCGTCGCCCAACACCCGCGTTTCCCCCATGTCCAACGATCCTGCGACCAACATGGGTAGCGACACCCCCCCCGCCAACGCCCCTCCCAGCCATCCTCCTCACGCAGGCCATCCCCTTGATGCCACCGCACCTGCCTTCCCCAGTGGTGCTACCAATCCCAACCCTACATCTGCGAATACACCCCAGTTCACGCCGACCGGACTCACTCCTCACGCCAATCCCGTTCACAACCTTCGCCCGGCTCGATCGGAAGCCGACATACGCAACCATTTTACTGGCGTTTCGAGTGGGGTTTCTGCCGGGACAAATGCCAACCATAACCCACTTCTGGATCGTGAGTCCTGGTTGAACGCTCCGTTTATCTCCCCGTTCTTGGCCACTCCCACAGAGCCAATAACAACCCTTCTTCCTGGGTGTGATGGTTCCGCCCCTGGCCACCATGCGGCTGACGGTACCAAAATTTGTGGCTGCCCTTCCTTTTCGAAGCTTACTTTGCAGCACTTCTATACGGCCGTAGGGGATGAGGAACGACGCCGCCATCTCCTTGTTGATGATATTGTGGGGCACGTGCGTGCCAATGCCCCTCCTCCAACCAGCACTCAAGGAGGGACTTGGCAGCAATCGGGGGGGAGCGGGAGGGGTGGGCATTTCTAGCTCCGTCGTGATACTTCCCCGCAGGCTGCTTGTTGAACGCGCTCTTTGTTCGTACCCCTTAATCCGTACAATTGTATGCATTATGCCATTATACCCCAATATTTTTCGGAGTTTTGATTTGGGAGCACAGCCGCCTCACCACCCAAACAACGGCGGCAGTACTTGAAGAGTCGGTCTCGGTGATTGTTTCAACATCCCACTTTCAACTTGAAATCATGACGATGTCACAAATCGACACCTTCTGAATCATTCAACCCGGAACTCCCAGTGGAAGGAGGCGTGTCGCTTGGGGAAGGTCGAGGACGAGGAGGGCGAGCGAGCAGTCGCTCAGCACTCACTAGCCCGTTTCCCGTCAACGTAGAGATATTTGATTGTTCGAAATCTCCAGCTCACTCCCCACCATCGCGCGATTCAACGTGAAAGTTCGACTCTATCACTTCAAGGCGCTTCCCCTCCTCCAACTTGAATGCTGGCACGCCCAGGCCGGCGCTGCAACCCGGATCCCTACGTGAGGACGGATTGGGTGAGTCCAAGTTGCGTCACAGCGTACATCCTTTCCAGCTTTGTTGATTACATTTCCTCCTCCTTGAATTCCTTCAAGTCACCAGACACGGGCATCAAGGAGCACAACGAGGCGTCGCCTAATTCAAGTTGGACCTCGCCGTGTACTCTTTGCCCTTCACATTGACTCTGATCAGGACCCGACTTTGGAACAAGATGCTCGGGTGGGTCACACAGCATTCGCAGGTGTTCTCACTCACTTATTCCACTTTCTTATCCTATTTCTGCCGCAGTCATGATCCAGCGTCATCCGCGTTATGGACAGCGATCCCCTGCGGCGAGGATACGCAGATCCACACAAGCAAACGGGCGTCTAGGAGCGCCTCAGGCGAATATGCTTGCCTTTGACCTAGACGGTATCTTAATCCTTCCTGTGGTATCAGCAGTAGAGTTCGATGAAGGAGATGGTCGAGGCCTCCGGTTTAGCGAGAACTGCGGGTTTGGGCCGTTGGTCACGTCGTGCGCCTTCTGAACTCAGCGCAAGGACTCCACCACGAGATAGCTTCGTCGTTTGCTAGTCAACGCGACGCGAGACGATCGAGAAGGCACGAACGAACATTTCAGTCAACACCACGATTCTCGATACCACCCTCGATCGCCAAATACAACAGCTCAAACCCCCTGGGGCACCTTGATGCCTTTTGCTCCCCGGTCCCGCAATACCACCCACGACGAACCCTACCAATGGTGGATGCTCTGATGATCGGGTCAGAGATATATCGGCTTCGACTCCACCTTTGCGACCAACCCCATCACCCGAAGAGCAGGACTGAATACCGGACACACGGGCGGAAACACCCTCGATCTTTTCCCCTCCTTTGTATTCGCCGTTTGAGACATTGGGCAGGTCGAAGGCTTCACCTCAGACGTGGCCGACGTCTTATGTTGATACTCACTTTCGACCCGGTCCCTCATCGTTGCGAAACGGCACCGTTATGCACCCACCACGCTCTGTATGGTCTCCAGCCCCGTGGTATCCAGGATATGCTCGACTTTAGCTACTCGTGCGGCCAGGCCTCCTCCGTCCCTGCCATGATCTACCACTTTCGGCGGTCATCACGTCCAGAAGCCCTACTGGGGACCCAGGGAGACGCAACTGCCCGTGTACTACACGAGCTTCCCGACATCAAGCGTCTTCTCATCGGAAAGATCCGAAGGAAAGGTTTCGGGTGGAGGAAAGGGGCGTGAGACTGAGTAGAGATTGAGGGAGGAGAGGAGAGGCAAAGCCGATACGGACGGAACCATATCTCACTTGACCTCCCACCAGAACTATGGGTGTCCATCCTTCACCTCGCCGCCGAACCTCCACACTCGGTTCTTATTACCTCGGGTCCTCCTATTCCTCCCCATCCGGTACATTACCTTCCTCCGCCTTGCGGTGGCGGAGGAGGCAACGGGAATACAAACGCATGACGGGCTTTAAACTCTCCCTAGCCACCGTCTCTACATTGTGGCACGCGATTGGGCAGGAAGTCTTGTGGGTGTTCGTGTGGGTACGGAGCGGAAGGCACGAAGGTACGTTGAACGTGTACTACAAATCCTCGATTCGAAAGCCCTCTGACCGCCACAGCTAGGCTCCAGGCAGGATGGGAAGAGAAGAGGGCGATGAGACAACCAAAACGTAAGGTACGACGCCCGGAATCTCGGTCGACATATCCGCCGAACCCATATCCAGCCACCTTCGAACCCCACGCTCGATTCCGACAGGTGCAGTCCCGAGACGATTCTGAAGATCCTTTGACGTGCGTCTGGGCTTCCAGTTTTCAGCGATTTTGGGGCATCAGGAGGAGGTTGAAGTTCGGGGTGTGGAGTCCTCCTTCGTCGGCGGTACTGGGGCCGTCGAATTCAAGGGGGGAGGAGGAAGGGGAGAGCTTCAAGCGGAGACAACGCCAACCATGATCCCCCCATCTAGGTACATGGCTACGTCGGCTACGTCCATGACGGCCCCTTTGTCGTGGACATCTCGGAGAACTTGAGCCCCCCTTCGACGGCTTCGACGCGCCCTCTTCATCTCTCCCAACTTTGTCGTGTACCTCACCTCCGCCTCTATCGCCATCCTGGTTGAGCCGCTCCTGCTACAACGACGACGACGACGACCCGCTCCTCTCAGCTCTCCTCTCCGCCTCCTCGACATTCGCCACTACTTGTGGTATCATGCCCGGTTGATTCTCAATCAGTAACTTTGGAGGGTACGTCGTATTATCTCGTTGCCTTTTGTCACCTATCCATTGACACCGTTCTTCAGTATGACGGACAGCATCATCTCCTCCAGACTCTACCTCGCTGGCACCGTCTACTACGTCTCCATGTCCGGCGGTATTTTCAATGAGTTCAACAACATCCTCCCCCTCCTCACCAAGAGAGTATCGCTATTGGTAGTTGCAACTCTGGTATCACCTCCGCCTCCACGAGGCCGACCCAACTGCCTTCATCCCGGTCGTCTACGTCCAGCGTGGCCGGGACATGGGACGCCTTCCAGAACGGTATCGATATTGGGGGTGTCCGGTGTGATCAACACGATCGTCGCGACCCGCGTGGGCAAAGTCCTTATCTCGTCCTCGGCTGCTGGTCTTCTGACCGTTGGTAACAACTCGGTGGTGTCCTCGATGAGGCTGCTTTGATGTTCTCCAACGCTGGCGATACAGGTCCCAGTCATGAGTCCGTCGACAAGTCCAAGATGGGTAACAAGCCCACTACGTACCAATGTCCCCTATCTTCTCGAGCATGATATTGACAAATCGTCCTTTACTAGTCTCCGGCATCGGCCTCAAGTTCAAGGGCCCCAGCAAGCCCGATCTCCTCGAACTCATTAAGGAGTACGTCCGCAAGAACTTTCCCTAGCACTTTCTCTTCAACTACCCCCTCGTCGTCAAGCACCGTCACCCTCAACGCCGATAGGGCGCATGCCTTGTGAACCTCCTTAGGGACTCGGGTGCTTTCACCCCCGAAGAAGATTTTCGTGACCTTAAAAGGTCTCAGCAGGGTTGGGTTCAATGATCAACCACCTAGAGCTGAAGAGCGCCATAACCCTGCAGATCTCGGCGGTGAAAGAGAGGGCTTCGTCTGCATATTTAGATTAGATTATATCATTGTTCTTGCAGCCTCTTTGGACCGACAGAGTCTTGCATCCACTCTACCCATGCTCAAGTCCTCTTATCCACCCACTACCTACTACCATCACGCTCCAGCACAGCAGGAGACGGCGGGAGTGTCGGACGAGGGCATTGGGGGATTGCAGTGGCAATTTGAAGCCCCGGAGTAGTGGCAATTCAGTGTGCAGAACCCTTCCTGTTCCCTCTCTAGCCGAAGCTCACCCCAGTAGCTCATCGAACTCAATCGCGAATTCAAGTGGTTCTGCATACGAATTTGGCTCGCTACCATAGCGGTGTGCCAGCGACCACGACGTAACAGAAGTATTCATAATCCGAGTTCTGTCCCCCTTCTCCTCCATCGCCGTCTCAAGCGTGTTAATCGGAAACCCAACGTGCAAGTTGGCCAATGGAGATGATACGCTGGAGGAACTCATTGTCGGCGTACTCCCCCTCCTCGCAGACGACAAACACGATGCAGGATGTAGCGACTGTGTCCTGGGTACGTCCTGTACGGCATCGGTCGCCTGACCATAGCGAAGTGCAGATATCAGAGGAGTGGAACGCGACTACACACACCAAGAAACACACAAAGGTCTCCCTCAATCCCGTCCAGGTCAGCCATATTGTACCGTGACCTCGGTGCATGCGCATTTCTGATATTCATATCACAGTGGTCACTCATGCTCAGCACTAAGGCTACGCCCTTTCACTTCTACGACCATACCTATGACATTCCCCGCCCCTTTCCTCGCGAGCCTACTATGACATCTAGAAATGTCTACAAGGATGCATTGGGGAAGCCCGTCAACGACGCCAAGGCCACGGAAGGAGAAAGGAATTGAGAGTATCCAGCTGAGGGCGCCACGGTCGCGGTTGCGGAAGGCTGATTTGGGGAGAGCGACGCCGCCGACTGGCGACCCAGGGAACCCCCATAACCCCGTGTAAAACCCAGTAGTGTCCGCAGGGAATGACGACCCCCACTACTACTACCGTTCGAATCCCGCCAAGTTTCAGCTCAGGCCGGCACTCGCTTTCTTGAAGCTACCCCGAAGACTACAAGGCTCATAGCCTTGAGCTGTCACTTCCATCTCAGTTTACTTCAAGCATAGGTATCGCACTGAGCCACTGACGGCGCTCAGTTGTCTCAGATGGACCTCCCTGTCACGCTAGCGACCATGACGGTTTCAAGTTCAGGGGTGCGTTCCGCTGGCATGCCGACCCCCTGTTGCAGATAGCCAGCCTCCGAGTCAACTTGAAATTCCTCTCGGGTACAAATGCTCGCGAACGACGTTCTTAAAGCCGTTGTTTTGTCCGCAATCCATTGCCCCAGTGCACCACTACATGCCACAGAACGCTCCGACACTCGCCTTGCCTTGTTCGGTCAACATGAATGGGTCTCTCAACGAACCTGCCAACCTTGGAGTTCAAGACCGAAATGATCGCCATGTCAAGTTAGATTTCTGCGAACACTGCAACCGTGGATTTTCGACTTCTCAATACCTTGTACTCCACCAACGATCTTGTAAACACTCCAAGCGTGAACTCAGCACCCTCCTTCAAGAAACGAAAGAGTTTTGGGAAAGCAGGAAGAGGCGGAAGATAACCCAGACTCCCGTTGCAAACGAGTTCGAGTTTCGCCGGGTACGAGACTCAAGTTCCACCCTTCGTCTCTCTCTTTGCTGACCCGACTCTGTACGCCGTAGAATTCAATTGGCAGTAATTTGGCCTTTGGAACGAGCTTGCGTCGAGGAGTGACACAGGCTCAGCCTGTTCCAATACGAGAACCGGTCAGTCGTGTGAACTAATCGCGGGCTTGGTGTTCATCGCTCAACTTCCGTACCGGGCATACAGGAGCGAATGGATCTTGATACCCCCACCCCGAATTTGCTCCAAGTAGCCGGTGTTCAGGTCGAACCCGTTTCTGCGGACGAAAAGGTCAGTCGGACGAATTAGCACCTTCCTAGGGCTCATCCTTCTGCGTTGTAGGATTCGCGGGAACCAACAGACCTAGATGTCCCTGTTGCTCAGAGGAAGGCGAAAAGACAGCGGCGCCTCCCTCCGCGGTTCAGAGATGAAGAAACTTTACCAGAGCCTCTTCCAACCACTCGAGATGACACCTTACCGGAACCTCTGCAAGCTGTCCAAGAGGAGGAGATGGATGAAGATGACGTCGAAGGACAAGGTCAGTTGTTGAAACCCTCTACAGAAAGATTACGTCTTCCTGACGCGCTACATTCCATATGGTCAGGCAGCGACGACCACCGCCCAGCCTTCGGCGCCACCGCGAACCCTCGTGGTCCGCTCCTCGAAGCCAAATTCGTTTAAAGTTTCAAAATCCTACCAGGTTCCGCGGGGAATGGGGAGAATTCATGATCCCGACCGCGCTTTGTCTCTAATCGATCTCACGGATGCCATCCCGAAAGCTCTTTCGCCCGGTGAACAGGCGGAGAAAAAGAAACAGGAGGGGAAGGACGAGGCAAGTAAAAAAGATGATCGACGATATGGCCCGTTTACGACTAAGTCCGCTTTCGAGCTTGCGGAGTGGTACTGGGGGTCCACGCAGAAGTCCTTTTCCGACTTCGAAAAGCTCATGCGCATCTTCAACAATCCCGATTTCTCTATTCCAGGCACCGTCAATGTTGATTGGAAAGTGGCATTCAAGGCTCTTGGAGCAAATCGAGACGACCTTTCAGAGGAGGATGGGGGTTGGATTCAGGATGACGGCTGGAAGACTACTCCAATCTCGATCGATGTTCCATTCCACAAACAGACGCGAGACCGCGGAATCCGAACCTACTTCGCTGGAAACTTCCGCCATCGCAACATCCTCTCTGTCATCAAGGAAAAAATCGCCAATGCCGAAGAGAGCCACCAGTTTCACTATCAACCGTACCGAGCGACGTGGGCGCCTGATTCTCGCTCGCCGGCACTCGAACTCTACGGAGAACTCTACTCCTCTCGCGTCTTTCGCGAGGCCAATGAAGAGATACAGCGCCTTCCATCAACGAAGCGGAATGAAGGGCTTGAACGTGTGGTCGTTTCCCTCATGTTTTGGTCAGATGCGACAAAACTGACCAATTTCGGGGGCTCGACCTTGTGGCCGTGTTATATGTTCTTTGGGAACGAGTCGAAATATCGACGATGCAAGCCGTCGGAGCTGCTCGGACGCCAGATCGCATATTTTATCAAGGTGAGGACTCTATCAGACGGCCTGTACCCCCTTCGAAGCTGACACCAGACCGGCCAGCTTTCCGATACGTTCAAAGACTACTTGAAGGACCGCAACGGTGGTAAAATTCCGACGGACGTGTTGTTTTCCCATTGCGCGCGCGAGCTATTCCAAAGTCAATGGTGTGTTCTTCTGGATGATGACCTTGTCGATGCCATGGAGAACGGGATTGTCCTCGTATGTCCCGACGGCAAAACACGATGTTTTTATCCCAGAATCTTCACGTATTCTGCTGATTATCCCGAAAAGCACGTGAAGCTTTTCCAATAACCCGGGGTCTTGATTACTCATACTAGTTATATAGGGTCTTGATTGCAGGCATCAGGAATAATGGCGGGTGCCCGTGCCACCGCTGCACTATCAGCAAAAGCGACTTGTCAAACCTTGGGGCGCCAATTGATACAGAGCGCCAGGATCAGCGTCGATCGGAGCAAGACCAAAAAAAGAAGGTCAATGAAGCCCGCAAGCTCATTACAGATCAGTACTACGCTGTCAACACCGACCAGATTGAAGCCCTTCTGAAACCCCATTCCCTGGTCCCGACGGTGGTAAGGGTCCTCCTCTTTGGGCATGTGCTTCCTCAACGCTGAAATCAAATATGTCTACTAGAATTCCATCTCCAGTCGCTTATCCCCCATTGGCTTTCAACTCCTTCCTGCACTTGTTGTGGATCTGCTGCATGAGTTTGAAATCGGAGTGTGGAAGAATCTTTTCATCCACTTAATGCGGCTACTCGACGCGCACACACACCGCGATACCATTACCCTGACTGCCGAGCTAGACATGAGGTTTGCGCAGATCGCCGGGGATACTCTACTTTAGACTGACACATACCTAACGCAGGTATCGGGCTACTCCTCCCTTCGGGAGAGATACAATTCGCAAATTTGGTGCCAACGCATCGGAGATGAAACGGAAAGCAGCCCGCGACTACGAGGATTTGTTGCAAGTACGTCGAACTACCCTTGAGTCCATTCTTGTACTGAATGCCTGTAGTGTGCAATCCCCGCATTTGAAAGCCTTCTGCCCGAGCCTCACAATACCCACCTCATGAGGCTGCTCTACATCTGCGCTCAGTGGCACGCCCTGGCCAAACTCCGGCTTCACCACGACTTGACACTTGATCTCCTCGATTACATGACCGTGAGGCTAGGCGCGCAAATGAGGTTATTCAACAGGGAGACTTGCGAGAGTACGATAACAAGAGAGCTTCAAAAGGAGGCCGATGCTCGCGCTCGCCGAGAAGGGAAGGGAAAGGCGAATGGCACGGCGTCGCGGAAGCCCACGAAATTGGGTGTCTTTACCATCAAATTTCATGTCCTCGGAGATTATTCTGATACCATCCGACGATATGGAACCACCGACTCATATACCTCAGAAACGGTGAATCTAAAGTGACATGACGGACTAGCCTATGCTGACTCAATACTGCCTTCAGGGAGAGCTCTGTCACCGCCTACCTAAGGCCTGGTTCGAGAGGACCGATAAACACAACTATCAAGTTCAGTTGTCTGAGATTGAGCGTCGTCAAGCTCGATTGGCTACAATTCGCGCGAAGCTCGACGGCGTACCCTACGAGCCTCCGACCGGGCCAACTGCATGGGAGGCGACGAGCGACGACCCCGAGCTTTCATCCGACGAGACCCACACCAACCCAACATCAGAGGCGAGGAACGAAGATCCCAAGCCTTCATCCAATGGGCCCTCCACCGGTCCAACATCGGAGGCGAAGAACGAAGATACCGAGCCCCTGTCCGACTCCCTTTACAGCATCGGGACGACACAGAAATCTCCTATCGACCTCCTTTCCTTTACGAGTGACGCTAATATCCCCTATGTAGATCCCTACGTCAAAGTAAGCGATACTTTATTCTCCGTGTTTTTTTTCTTGTTTTGCTAACTGGGGACAGGACGCCATTCCTAAGCTAAAGTGGCACCTCCTCCCTCGTATCCTCCGCCGCCTGGGATACAACTCTGCAGAAGCGGTCAGCAAATGCGACTGGAAGAACGTGGTACTTCAGGAAAGTCGTGTATTCGGCCACAAGTTGATGCGAATTAACTACACGACTTACGACGTGCGACGCGAACAAGATATCATTCATGTCGATACGCCGCAGTGCAACATTATGCTACTCCACATCAACGCGGACAGTGCCAAAAATCCAGTTGAACACCCCTACCTCTACGCCAGGGTTATCGGTATCTTCCACGCCAACGTTTCCTATGTCGGCCAGTTGCCCGATGGGACATACTCCTACGCCACTCACCGTATCGACTTTTGTTGGGTGCACTGGTACTGGTTCAACAAAGCGAACGATGAGTTCGCCTTGGAACGTGTTTCGCCATATCCCCTGGAGTCGCCTTACGCATTTAGTTTCGTCGACCCGGCAGAGATCCTCAGATCTGTCCATCTCATTCCCCAGTTTTCGCTCGGACGTATGGACAAAAAGGTTCCTGGTAAATCGAGGTGGGATAGCAAACATGAACTATGGAACACCTATTTTATCAACAGGTATTTCAAATTCATTTCCCTCGACCAAGAGCCGTTCTAATCCTTCATTTTCAACACAGGTTCGCCGACCGGGATCTCTTCATGAGATACCAGTACAGGATGTCTATCGGACACACATACATGCAGAAGGAGAAGTTCCCGTCTTCAAGACCAGTTCCCTCAATTCCAACGAACTTTGACCACTGTTTGGGTGGAGTTCGGGGGGAAGTGGAAGTGAATGGATCTGACGAAGAGGGTGAAGAACGGCCCAGCTACGACGACGAACCAGACGATGATGAGCCCCAATTTCACGATGCATATGCATGACATGTCCTAGATATACGATTCACGACAACGTTGACAACCTTAATGCCGTATCCTTTCTCGCAACTTGCTTTTTCAAGCTCGTGTTCACCGTAGCAACATGGCTAGGCCGCACAGTTCGCTGAGGGCCCTCGGAAAGCTGTGACCCTTCGCGCTGTCTCAACTGTCTGTTCTCCTATATTGCCGACGATCCTCGGTGTTCTTCATTCACGCCCTGAAGGCACCCCATCTTCGTTCTCAACGTGCCCGCGCGGCAATTCTCGTCGGCTCGAAGTGATTTCAAGTTGAATTCCACCTCATTGATGGCCAGGGCGATTTCCAAACGACGATTGCGCCTCTCCGAGTCGCAGCCACGGTCGTCACAGGACGATGTTTGGATATCTGGAGCTCAAAACTCGCAAAGGTGCCAAAGCCAAAGAGGTCCTTTACAGCTCCACAAACAAGAACACGCTTGGCATAAAAACTGTTCTCCGTGGTGCCAGAAGCTCACTGCGAGCCACTGGCTGACTGCGACGACGAGGAGAGTCGAGGCCGTGGCCTCCCATCGCACCTTGCCTCGCTGAGTCAACGCCTTCCGGACCCGGACTCGGCCTAGATAGTACCCCAGGCTTACCTCGAATACTGAAACGTTTTGCACTGAAGTTGAAACTTATGCGGTGAGGTACAGTCGCGTCTGAGATTCCGCCCGTCGAAACGGTTTTGTGACAGTTGTATATATTGCTTCGGGGCCGAAACGCGATTGCACATATAGTACGAACGACTGAAAGCTCAAGGGCTCGCAGGCCTACCCCAGGAACACGCCCAAGATCGACTAGTAGACCCCGAGTCAACCATGGCCACGGCCACCTTCGACCTCACCTCGAGCTTACTACTGATTCTCCTTGGCCATGTGGTCCGCAATCAGCTCTGCTCATATTCTAAATCCCGGTTGTTTCCATCCGTCGCTCCCCCGTTCATGCCAGGGCACTTAATCGCTCCACCACCAGTCTACCAACCTCGAATCCCGGTTGAGCTTCTAGAGGAGGTTGTCGACATTTTGGCGGACTCCAATGCGGGCCTTCGCGCCATCAGCGGTGTCTCAAACCGACTTGCCATGCGGGCCCACCCCTTTCTCTTTAGGAACATCGACATTCTTTCCTTTAGGCGCCTCGTCGAATTCTCCTCCCTCCTCTCGTCAACGCATTGCACCATTCCTACCGTCGCGAATCGCCTGGTCCTTCGATTTGAATCCCCTCGACCTGGCAAGAAATCCCCGTACGATTCCGAATCGGTTATAATCGCCCTCGCAGACGTCTTCGAACACTTCGAGGGATTCCAAGACACGATATGGCTCGATATCCCGGCGGCGGTCAGCAGGAACCTCGATTGGACGTATTTACACCGCTACTCCAACATCAAAATGCTCGTTTTATGTGGCACATACACCTGGCTCCCGGGCCTTGTGGGACTCCTGCGTCACCTCCACGTCCTGGAGTGCCTCTTCATCGAAGCTCACTTTGCATGTGATACGAGGCTGGAGTACTACGCGGATGAGAACTACCTTTCTCCCAGGTTGAAGGAGATTGTCCTCTCCCCGTCAACCTTGCGTATGCTGCGTTGGATGTGCGACCTTAGGACATATCCTCAGGATTTGCACGTCGTTCGGATCAGCGTCGACTCGAATAGTTCAAGCCGCCGCTCATTCGGTTATGTCGACCAATTTCTGAAGAGGTACCGGAAGATTGCTCATCTGTACGTTTGGTTTCAAGACGACGATCGAGACATGATTGAAGGTATGTTCCCTGCGCGTACTGTTTTCACCTGGAAGCACCCGCTAAACCAGGGTGCAAACTAGGACTGGGAGAGGCACTGTACTTTGCGCCACGGTTGCGCCAATTGGAGCTGCTTTTCCCTGGCCCATTGGACGAAGAAGAAACGGGCGGCTACATTAGCACAATCCGTCAGTATGCATGGTCTGCCACGGAGGTGAGAGGTCGTGGAGGAACCCAGGTTGGTGTCGATCAGGCCGAACTTTGGGAAGCTCCCTCTACCCTCGTCGATGGGAAGCGTGTATCATGTGTTGGTAGTGCGTGTCAGTCTGTGCTGTAGGAGCCGATTACTCTCCGAAGGGTTGATAATGACAATGACGGGGTCTTTCCTCGAGCGCATTTCTGTGGGACTCGTGGATATACTCGGTCTTTTGCTTTGTGCGACCGACGGTGACCCTTCGCAATAGCCTTTTCAAGTTCACGTCGAAACCAGCAGAATGCACAGGCCCAGCGGTCTGTTCACCTTGGCCCGAGCTTGGAGCAGATCTTTCGACGCCTCGGACTGTGTTCGACTTGAAGAGGTCGTCGCCTCAGTATCCTGGTCGAATCTCCTTCCGCGAGTCTAGGGTTCCCAAGAGTGCCGGGATCGTCACATCATCTCACCTCAACTTCGTGACAGAACTCACTCACTCCGAATCACTCAGGCTCAAGTTGGGACTCGGAGCCGCCAACAAGGAGCGCTCTCTTCGCGTAGCCTTAGTCATTCAATCGTACTATATGTGTTAACTTGTTACAGGTGTAACAAACACCGGCACGCCGCTCACTCGTCAGAGAGTGTGAATTTGAAACCTGCCTTTCTCCACCGTGACGACCGCCTATCTACAACTTGAACGTCCTTCTCCTTGTACCACCCTTCAACTCACTCTGTACCAATTCGATGTTTTGCCTCGCCAGGTTCTAATTCGCGGCGACGGTCTAACCACTGCGGGTTGGGAGGAGCCTTGTACTAGGGTCAAATCAGATTATGTCCTAATGGGCCACTGGTAAGCACGACCCCCTGCGTCAACTTCAACAAAAGTCAGGCTGTCCCTGAGTGAAACGAGGATCTCCGTAGTTGTATGACTGCAACGGGGTTCCCCGGAATTTCGGATTGAACAAGGGACGGCAGCGACCGAGATATCTACTCAGCAGCTACCTAAGTAGAGTTCCCGTCGCAGCCACCAGCGTCGGAGGCTGCCCCAAGTTACCCTGATACCGGTGCGTCGCCACCGTTGTACTCCTTGAGCGTCGCACCAGACATCACATTCGGCAAGCGAGGTGGGCACGGCGACCACTGAGGCAGTGAGCGCAGTACAAAGGAACGTAGCGCCGCAGAGGGTCGTGTGACCCCCCTTGTCCGTCACAGCCGCTGGGTAGGTGACGCCCACCAAGGTGATTACCACTTCGGCAAGAAGTTAGCAACTCACACTTGATAGCAACCACTCCTCGGACTCGGTGTGTTCAAACATATAAAGCTTTCCCCTGCAGTAAGTTGACTGCATTAGCTTTTAGCTTCCCAGCCGTCACTCACATCCTGTCAGCCTGAGTTCTGCTTCTTCCTCGACGATCAAACGAAGGTTTCCCAACCGCTTCACTGCAGCAATGTCGTCGCGCCAAGGGAATGAGACTCAACGTGAAGGGGCGCGAAGAACCTTTACTCAGACCACCCCTCGTGGCGAACTGCGGCAAGACGACATCGTGGCTATGGAAAGTTTCAGGCAGCATCGACTACCAAATAAAACTGGAGAGTCCGACACCAGCCCTCGTGCTCAGTCCGGCTTCAGGTCAGTCGCTAGATCTCTTCCCCAAGAGGGAGCGTCATGCTGACTCCTTTGTCGTAGTGTAGCTGCTGTAGTACAGTCAACGGTTAGCCCTCTGAGTCGGGACACGCGGGCAAGTCCACAGGCCAAATGCATGTCAGACAACAGCAACGCGACGGGCTCAGAAACCACAGTCTTAGCAGCACCAAATTCCCCGTCAAACAACCCTACCCTCAGCTCCACATCAGCCGGGCATATTTCTTCTCAAAAACCATGCCCACAGGCCGTCCTCGTCCAAATCCCTCGGGAGGCTCTCTCCGCGCTGAAGGAGACCCTTGGGGACACTCGATTCCTCAAGGAGTTTGATGTTGACAGTGAGCAACTGCTTGTGGGGTATGCAGACAACGAGGACGCATGGAACAGCATCTCGAAGTTATGCTCCATCGACCTTTTACCCAGGAAGCGGGTCATCAACCTCAGCTTGTCAATTGGTGGAGCGGCCGGTGCCTGGGTTTCCCTGAACATTCATATCAAAGGGGTTCTGGCAATCGCCACTCTCCTTGTAGGTTTGCCGACGGGGCTCGCCCTTGGTTGGGGGGCTACGTTCTCGCATTCCACATACTGTGGGTGGTGGTTGCTTAGTATCTATCCGTCAGCAAGTGCGCTAACCATGACCCGACAGATCATATTTGCGAAACCGCCGCCGTGGTGGCGTGTACTAGATCGTATCTCGAGGGGAGTAAACGTGAGTATTGTCTCGAGTGCATGGAAACGTCACGGTTACTCACACCGTCCCTAGAGTACCTTTTTAGTATAGGCTCTCTTCCGTGGCTTGTCAAGGAGTTCTTTAGGACTATTCCTGTTCGGGCTCACCGAGCGCTAAATCGCTTGCTTCAGGAGGTACTCCTATGGGCCCTTCAGAGCCTGGGAGATCTGCAAGGTGAATGTGTTACCATAAAAATCCCTTCGTCCTTCAATTACTTATCTAAACTCACAGACGGATCGATAGCCCATGCCTAAACCGTGCCACAAACAAACAACCTAGCCTAGCCCTGGATCACATCGAATATTTATTTCAGGCGGTGCTCGTCCGACCCTCTAGACTATTTATCTCAACGCCCAAGAGTCGTCCCTGCGACAGGCTGACTTAGCCGAGCCCTCCATTAGTAGACTATTTATCTCAAATGGCTGTCCATCCGATATCCATTGAAACATCAAACATTTGGCCTTGAAACTCCAGAACTACAAACGATGCTCATATACCTCTGGTTGCTGTATTCCGCAACTAAACGAAACAATGCTGCCTCAATTCCGGGTCGGTTCTCAGGTTATTGTCGGTCCTCGGCAGGCCGCCCATTCAACCAGTCAGCAAGTTGAGGCCACGGAGGTCATGTATACCGGGTCTACTGCACCTCAAATGAGTTGAATCGCCTTTACGTTCGCAAATTCAAGTGACCCCAGCACTACTACTACGCGTTTACAATACTTAAGGTTATTTTTAAGCCCTTTCACGGTCACAAATGACCTGAGTCGGTGTGGTTCTTCGACTTTCAGGGCCTCTACCAGGTACCGCCTGCCTGGTAGTTCCCTGATAACTGCTGATATGTGATGGTGGCTTCCCACCAGACCCGGAAGGGCATAACAGTCCGGCGGTCAGCTGACCTCGCCTGCCTTGGCATACCGTCCGGGGAGAAAAAACCCGATGCTACTTCTCCGTTGATGACGCTTGATCCGGATTGGGCGCCTATCCGGAGCGCCCGTGGGGACAGTGGCGGAACCGTTTCACACACACCTTTTTGGAAAGGAAGCAGCGCCACACCGAGTGACCAACGGAAAGGGTTTGAAGGGGTTTCTGCCTGATACACTCCCTCAAGCCAGATCCCAGCCAAGTCAAAGCGCGCCCGAAGAATGTCAAACTGACCATCGAAGCAACGGGACGGTGTAGGAAGATTTTCGATGTCAACCGTTACCTCTGAACGTATCACTCCACCCACGGATTGCAGAGTAGACACGAAATCCGCCTGTACACAAGCCCCAGCCGAGTTAGGCGGACCTGCTTGCTCCTCTGGGCAGGTCACGGCCGCCGTAGATGAGACCCTCGAGTTGACAAAACCCCTATTAGAGTGTTGCCTCTCTTAGACTATACTCTGGTAGGCTCACGAGGCTAATGGATCCTGGGTTTTGGTGTCAGAGCCACACACTCAGGTACAGATAGGTACCCGGTTACGACGCGCTATTGGGCGCTGGCCGCTGAACGCCAAAAGTGGGACACGATCGTTGTAGATTGGTGTATGCATTCCGTTATTGTACATGATACTACATCGATGTGTGTTAGTGATCATCAATTGACCAGCGCAGATCGGTACACAAGAGCGCCCACGAGTATGTCCCGGGTCTATTTGTCGGCCTTCTACTGTAATCAAGTAAGGACCCCAAGCTCTCAACATCGGCTCATTATCGTTACCGCCGCGCGACTGAAGCTCCACATGTACGACGAACCCCGGCGTTTAGATTCCAACGCAAAAAGACGGTACGCAAATGGGGCAAGTATCTACGAAGGAACTCTAGGTATCCCATTGCATGAGAACGTACTCTTCCCTCCACGATACCCTTGCATCCTTCTTGTTTTCGTCAAGACAACAATCTTTCTCGCATGAGAAGACGAAGCATGTTCCCCACTCCATGCTTCCTCGGGCGTCCTGATCGCCCTTCTTGAGCGCTCTCTCCACCGCCTTCCTCCGCTCCTCGTCCGTCATGTTCTTCTCCAATCCGGCATTGGAGGCGGAAAGAACATTGATTAGGTTGGGCATCAGCTGACACTCGAAGATGCGGGGGGAACCACACGATGGGCATGCTGGAATGGCCGAGGAGTCGTAGACACGCTTCTGAGGCTGAGCGACTGTGAAAGCGGCTTTGGTGACCGTGACAGCCTCCTGTTTGGGGTCAGGGAAGATTTTCTTGAATGCTGCGTCCTCGGAGGAGAAAGGCAGCGGCGTGCCTTTCAGTTCGTACCGGACACACTGCTCTGGCTCGATTTCGACCCTCTTGGAAAACTTGTCGAAGACCTGATCGATCTCAAGGGAGTTCTCGTAAGACTCTGACACCCAGGGAGTGCCCTTGCCGTCCTTGCCATCATCTGCAGGGTCCACAATCTGAACGCCAGGAGGGAGCGCAGCCTTGGGCTTGGCGGGGATGTACTCTGAGACGGTTGAAAGGTAGAGCGCTGGGTATGAAGGGGCACCCTTCCACACAGACTCTGAGATTGTTGTGCCGGCCACGGCCGTGATTAAAGAGCCTTCCGAGTCGGATCCGTCGTCGTCTTCGTCTTCGCTTTCGGACTCGTCATCGTCTTCTCCCTTGGGATCCCCAAATGCAGGGGACTGGGAAACAGGAGACGGTGATATATCGCCAAAAACTTGAGCGCCCAACCCAAAGGGGTTCGAAGCGGCAGCAGAACCTTTCATCTAAAGAAAAGGCGAAATCGATTAATATAGACTCTTCTTCCCGGAAACACGAATAAGAGACGCCTTTCGACGCTCATACCCACCGAAAATGGGTTAGCCTTGGCTGCGACCTTCTTCCTCTCTGCTTCGGCCGTTTCTTGCTCCCGTTGGCGCTCTCTTTCGCGCTTCTTTTCCAGTTGGGAAGCATACCGTTCGTTGTATCGGAGTCCTCTCCACGCTCGCACACTTTGGAATACAAGCGCGCAGAGGGTAACGGTACTTGAATCAGTAACTAGTCGCAACACAGGCCAGTCTGACGTACGTGGATTCCTTGCCCTGACACCCGGCTCTGGAGCACCCCCACA
The DNA here is from genome assembly GCA_951394405.1 of Coprinellus micaceus. Lineage (NCBI taxonomy): Eukaryota > Fungi > Basidiomycota > Agaricomycetes > Agaricales > Psathyrellaceae > Coprinellus > Coprinellus micaceus. The sequence goes on along the minus strand of OX596334.1, from coordinate 2,811,205 downwards.
TATAGAGCGCTCGGTCCATCGGGCTATTTTCAAAAGGACACCACATCTGGACGAGAAGCTCCATTGGGCTGGAGCAGACCTTGCACTGGGAAGAAGAGATGGGAGGCTCCGACGATGCGAGGAAGGCCTTTAAAAGTAGCAAACGAGAAATCGTCAATATATTCTGCGTGCTTGTACATGTATAGAATAGACCGTACAGGATGTCCTCCAATACGAGAGACAGCCACATCGTTGACATCTGATTCGGCATCGATAGGACCGTCTGGGACACCCAAGAGTACGGAAGTCTCCACCTCGCCCAGTTCTTCTTCGTCCGAATCCGACCAGTCGTCGTCTCTTGGAGGGGCCATGCTGCAGGTCTAAAAGAGTTTCATGTTAGTTTCGGCGCCGAGAAAAGGGAGATCGGTGTCAATGAGAAAGAATCAGTAAAGCATGAATGGTATAATGTGAATGTCTCGTCAAGGAGGACACGCCAGAGAAACTCTGGGGATCCAGCTCCGACTCGTCATCTAAGAGTTCATCAGGAGGGAAGCGGGAGAGAGACTTGCCTCGAGTGTTGTGGTGGAGGAGGAGCAGGAGGAATGCTGCCAACTTTCGAAATTTGAAGTGGGAGGGTGCAGCATAACAGGGACAAGCAACGCGGGGTGCCAAATGCGGACTCGAGGAGGGAATTTATGTAAATAACGGGATTCTTAGCGAACCGACAGGGGAATATACGCATCTTGCCTTCTGCCCCCACCATCCTCACAATCCCCTCCTCCTCCTCCTCCATGCCACCCAGTGGCCCCTACGAGTCCTCCCAGCTTGTCAGCCGCCAGAAGCGCCGCGGTGTCGCTCTCTCGTGTGCCGAGTGTCGGAGGTACGCCGTCTACACCTCGGGTCGCGATGCTTACTGACCCCTTCTCACCGCAGGCTCAAGTTAAAGTCAGTGTTCATGCCAATGCTATGAGCCGCCGCGAGGTCTAACGCTGCGCTTCAGATGCAGTCGCCAGTTTCCTTGCAGGTAATTCACTCGCCGCGAACCCCGAGGCTCCACCCTGCTGATATTGACGCGTTATTCTAGCAACTGTGTCAAGAAGGGATGTGCGGCCATATGCCCTGATGGTGCGCCCGACTGTTTGGAATGGAATTTAGGCTCACCAGAATTATATAGGGTCGTTGACGACGGGCAAGGGCAATCGGTAAGCAATCATATCGAGTTCAGGAAACGCTGGCACCGCTGACATTTTCCGCAGCTTCGTCCTGGCTAATACCGAAACACTCCATGAGAAGATAAACGAACTGGCAAACCGAGTCCGCTCTCTGGAAGACGCCCTCGGACAATCTCACTCGCTGAACTCGACCGACGTTCATCCGTTGCTCTCAGAAGACTTGCTGCAGATTAAGCGCCCACTGGAACGAGAGAGGGTCGATCCGAATCCGAGCAAGGAAGAGCCGTCAACATCTGGCGAGGCGATAGACGCACTGGGTTCTCTGTAACTATCGTGTTTCTACTTCTTCGTTTACGGCTCTGCTCACGAGATGTCACAGTTCGATCTCGCAAAGTGGCAGGTCAACGTTCTTCGGTACCACTGCGAACTCATGGGTACGTTCAGCCCACTGTCCTCCCTTCCAGGGTGCTGACTCTCTGCCCTATTTTTCAGTATCTTCTGCAGGCGAGTCGCCAGACGCATTCCCCACGCACGACTTGGGATTAAACTCATTTCGGTAATAGATTGAAGAAGGCTCAGACGAGGAAGACCCCACAGCCTCTCCGTTTCAGCCTGCCCACCTTCCCAAAGACCTTCCTTGGCTAGGACATGGCTTCCCCTTTACGTCTGTCGAGCCCAAGTCTTCAGAAGCTGTCCGGGCGTCCATCTTCGCCTACGTCCCCCCGATCGCAGCCGCCAAGAGGACATCCACTCTGTATTTTCGCCACGCCGCTTGGATGTCAGTCCCGTTCTTCCGCGTTCCCCATCTAAACCGATCAGATGTTTACAAAATTCACAGGTACCACCCCATTTCTGAGGGGGACTTTGAAGCCATTTTCCAAAGCGTATACAGTGCAAACGACGAGGTTCGAGAGCCACTGCCAGGCTGCACTCTCGCCGTATTCTTCATGGTCCTTGCAATTGGAGAGTTGCTGGATCTGGACCTTCCACCGCAATCCCAGGAGGCGATGCAACATTACCAGGTCGGACGAGCCGCCATATCCCTGGATTCTGTATTGGAAGAACAAACTGTGACGGGGATCCAAGCACTGGTGGGCCTGAAACGCACACACATCTTACCGTCTTGATTTAACAGTTGACTCTAGCTCTTGATGTGTCATTTCATGTTCCTGTCCGATATGGGACGACCGCGTTGGGTGATGATGGGCATCGTGGTCAAGATGGCACAGAGCGTCAGTTTCCATCCCCCTGTTCTCATATCCTCTGAGAGTTAATCACGCCTCCTCCCTACAGATCGGCTTGCGTGAGTCGGCTAGATTTCGGGGGCTGCATTCGTCGCTGACTGCTATCCGTCTGAAGATCGTGACAGCGGCAAATGGAAGCTCGATCCAGAGGAGACTCAAAAGCGAAGGGAACTCTTTTACGAGATTCTTACCTATGATATGTGGCAGGTACTCTTTCTCCCTAGCTTATCGGAGGTTCACTATTTGATGCTCACATTTCCCATGGTAGAGCTTAACGTTTGGCCGCCCACCGTCGCTCGCTACCGCCCATATCGATAGCAGGCTCCCAAATGAGACGACCATCAGCCCAACGGGAGAAGTGGAGATGTCTTGTAAGTCACAATTTATTTTCGTCTGGATGCTTGTTCATCAACTCGCCACCCCAGTTGCGGCATGGAAGCACAAGTTTTCTGCTGAGTGCTTGAGCGTGGTCCACGATCAAGCCTTCGGCTCCCGAACCCCGGCCTATACAACCATACAGGAGCTAGATAAGAAGGTTCGAAGTTGGTACGTGCCGCCAAGCCTCATGGTTCCTGGATTTGGGAATTCGAAGATTGGTGTGGAAGTGGAACAGCCCACGATTGAGCTTACTATGCAACGGTATACCGCATTTGCGATCAGGGAGATGAGTGCGTGTCACACTTCACTTCCCCCACCTTTCTTCCAGAATTAACTAACCCGAATACATGACTCGATTTATAGCCCTCTTCTACATGCATCGCGGATTCTTTGCTCAAGCTTTAGAAGACAGCTCAACTGATCCCATGGGAAGCAAATACGCGCCGTCGGTTTTAGCCGCCCATAGGAGCGCTATGACCTTCGTTGCGCTGGTTGAGAGCCTCTTCAAGCAACACCCTCAACTGACAGAGCGAATGTGGTTTCTATTCACGCATGTGTTTTCATGTGCGGTGAGCATACCCTCGGCGTTGATATCTCTTGCCGGTTTCACTCATTCATCTCCAAGATTGTACTCGGATCCATCGCCGTCAAAGCCCGTATGCAGCTCGCGCCCGGGGCACTGAACTATCTGGATTTGGCGTGTCATCTCTTCTCCCAAGTCACAGATACATCCCGCACCGGCAAAATTCTTGTGCGTTATTTTTGTTAAGCCTGCTGGGTCATGGGTTCTCACCTCTTTCGACGCTCGTAGCCGGTGTTGATCAAGCTCAAAGAGCGGGCTCATGCTGCCCTAGCTGCGTCTGGACAAGGTCTAGGGGGCTCGTCGACGCGTCCTGTCTTCCTCGGTGCCCCACAGATCAAGACTGAGGACGACGGCGAGTTAGCAACGGAGCTCTCTGTCCTTGGAGGGATGACCCGGCTTGTTGCGCGGCGGAACACGCCATCATCTCCTTCCTACTCGGCTTCGAGTCCTTCATCTCCGAACCTTCCCCCTTCCACCACCGTGAATTCTCCCTCTCGCCTTACAACCCACACGCCATCCATCGGACCGTCGTCCTCGGCGTCCTCTCCCTATGGCCCATCAGTAAACGACAATTCAAACCCCTGGCCCCACAACTATACCCACATCCAAAATCTGAATGTGAACATCAACGTCGGCGATTACCCTTCATACCCTTCTGCCTCTACCTCTACACAATCACTTCAACATTCACACCAGCAGCATGATGATTTGGTATATAGCCCTTACGCGGCCCAATCCCTCGCTCAGGCACATCCAGAGCATCTTCAGCAACAACAACATCACCCAGGCCATCAGCCGCAACAGCATCCCCAACACCAACAGGTGGGTATGATGGACGGCGGTGGCATGGGCGAATACTACGGCTACAACAACTACCAGGCGAGCAGCATGCAGGTGGCGCCTAGCGCGGCAATGAACGAGATCGACTATTCTTGGCACAATCTTGTCGCGCAGTACAGGCCGTGAGCTACTTCGCCTGTTTTTCGACCGATTTGTCCTCCCTACTTCTTTCTTCTTGCGCCTACTTTCTTCCCCCGTTTGTTCCACCTCAACGGAGTCAAACTCGGCTTCCCTTCCATTTACATTATACCTTTGCTGGACCATAACTGCTTTTCCCTATACCGATTGATACCCGGGAGGGGCCAAATTAGAACCCCCGTGTGCTCGTGCTGTCTAGTTTCGTTCTCGCCCTTCAAGGGGACGGCCTTGTAGCCTCGTTTGCGCCCACCGTCCCCTGGATCAGAAACCTTGTAAAATAGGATTCCTCGCCATTTCGTGGTTGCACCGGCATCTGATATGTAGTCCTTGTATAGTACCATTTCAAACTAATTTAACTGATAGATTATGTGTCTGCACCCGTCCACACTGAAAAGTAAGGGAAGCCAATAAATTAGTTATACAAACACGGCACAGTGCACAATACACCAGAACATGCAACGGTGCCTCTAGTTACAAAGCATCATGAACGACCATAACCAACGTTCGCTCCATTCTGACGCCCCTTCCCTTCTACCTGCACCGTCAACTCCTCTAACCCGGATATTCTCTGCCTCAATAGTGTATCCACCTTCTCCACCACCCTGTCAATTTTCGTATACGTTGTGCGTAAGGATGAGTGCGGCCCCGTCGGGTCGGAGGACGCCGCAGAGGGCGCTAGTTGGATGTGGATCGATCCGATAACTGTCGACGCATCTTTAGGCCAGAAGCGAGGGCAGGAGTAGGACGCTAGGCCCTCGATCAAAGACAACTATCACAACAAATTGAATGAACGCGAATCAGCATCATGTAAAGTTTTTTTGCGGCACTGGAGCGTACCTCATCGAGCGCTTCCTGGATTTCTCTGTCCTTCTCAGACACATCGAGCGCCAATATTCTACCAGTGTCCATCACAAGGGGGATCACGCTAGCAGCGATCAAAACAGCTATGAAAAGTGAGGCAATAGGATCAAAGCCAGTCCAGCCATAGAATTGGATAAGGAGGGTAGAGATGATCACGCCAACCGAGCCTAGTGTGTCCTAAAAGGCGAGGGAAGAAGGGGATCAGGCATGATACGAAAGGAGTGATCGAAGACACATACTGCCATGACATGAAGGAAAACACCGCGCATGTTATGACTATGGCCATGCGAGTGGTCATGCGAAGCCCGGGGTGCTGGAGAAGGAGCTGCAGCATGACTATGACCGTGTCCTTGGTCATGGCTATGATGATCATGTTCAGGACTATGGTTATGCTGGTCATGACTGTGGTCATCATCATGTTCCTGGTGATCGTGACTATGACCATGCCCATGGCTGTGCTCACTCGGCACCGAGGAGTGATCATGACCGTTAACATACGCAGGGGTGTTGGGATGGGAGGAAGAAACAGCAATAGCGATGGGGGTCGGGTTGTTGACCTGAATCGACAACGACGCGCCATGAGATTGACGTCTTTGAGCCAGGGATCGGTCTGATTTTGAGAACGACCGTGAATGACCGGCCACGTCCAGTGCTGAGCTTGGCGGTGAAGGGGAATGCGAACGGGAGTGCGAATCGGAATGCGAGTGAGAAGGAGTCGGGTCCGAATGAGCGTGCGAATGGCTGTGTGCATCGGGCGAATGACCATGGTGACCATCCAAGTGAGGGCCTGAGGGAGTCTCGGAGTGCGAGTGACTATGGTGTTCGGATGAGTGTGAATGGTCATGGTGCTCCTCTCGGTGAGCACCGTCATGGCCATGAGAGTGCCCACCATCCCCATGGTCGTGCGAATGCGAATGATCATCCTTGCAGCGAGAATGTGTCGATGACGGTGGTAGGGATTGAGAGTGAGAATGCCCATGATCGTCTTCATCTCCGTGGTCGGAATGACCGCCGATCAGCGCATGCGAGTGACCATGAGAGTGCGAGTGGCCGCCCTGTGCAGGAAAAGACGTGAGTTACATGCGAAATAGTAAGAGTTTTATGCTTACATGGTGATGGTGGCCGCCCATGGCGAACATGCCAAACAAATTCACGCCTAGCCCCACTGAACTCACCAAAAGGAGTTGGTTGGTGCTCATCTCTGGTGGGTCTAAACTACAGGCTAATTAGGCCAACGAAAACTAAAGAAAAGTGCCCAACTCACATTCTCTGAATGGCCTCGAACACGATGAATATTGAGATTAAAATTAGGAAGATGCCGTTGGCGAAGCCAGACAACGTTTCAACGCGTCCGTATCTGCCCTGTTATTAGACAGGGAAGCAAAAAGGGGAGGATGCTACGCACCCATAAGTGAAGCGATCATTCGGTTCCCAGGTCGCCATGACAGATGCGAGGAGGCCCACACCAATAGCCATGCAGTCAAAGGCCATATGGATAGCTGAAGAGCGTGGGCTGAGCGAAACATCCTGACCAAGGTGGTAACACATACCGTCCGATATCAGGCCCAGGCTATTTGTCCACACCCCGTAGAGAAGTTGAACCAGCATGTAAGCGAGATTGAGCATAAGGAAGTAGAATATCTTCCGTGACTCATGATTGGATAGGATGGACTTGAGGTACACTTTCATCAGCCTTGATGTCGAGGTTTGCGCGGCGGGCGGGGCGGTCTCGATGCCATCGGGATACATGCCTACCGATGGTCAAGGTGAGGGACGGTGGGTGGCAGTAAGGATGCGTACCATAGTATAGCAAAGCGGCGGCGACAAAGTCGCTCCAAGAAGGCAGGTGCTTGAATGTCAGTGCCCCCAACAGAGCAGAGAGCACCGCCAAAGTCGGGAATGAAATGGTGAAGACAGGTAATGTGAGGTTCGTGTAATCAAATGAATGGGTAGTGAGGGGAGTCATGAATAGCAGCGAATATGCTACCAAGGGAATGACTGCCCAGGAAAGTGCAGGCAGTTCCGGACTTGGGGGGAAATTGAGCATAAGGGACCTGAAGAGATAGAATGGTATGGCAAAGAGTGAGGCGCCAAGGGTCGCAGCTGAGATGGTAAATGTTGAGCCCAATGACGGCGAGAGGATCCCAATAGTGTGGTCGGCAGCGACGGATGATAGAGCATGTAAAAGAAGGGCGCCGTATCCAGGGACCAGTCTCCAAAGATTCCCTGAAGAGAAGTGGGTATCGGCAAGGATGGAGACCGACATTGCGGCGAGGATGGCCCCAGCCTTGCGAGCGGAGGTATATCGTGTGAATGAGCTGATCCAGTAGGTCGAGAAATGAGTGAAAAGGATGACCCTATCGTGGAATGTGAGCGTATAACGAAGCACCATTGCGAGAAACCCCTACCGGGTTGATGGCAACCTAAACAGGGCCACGAACAAGCACCCATATTGCACGAATAACAGAAAAGAGGCCAAGGCTAAAGCAGACCACTACCTAGGAGGTAAGAATCACACTCTAGAAGTCAAGACGGTGGACGCACCTCGATTGATTTCCGCCTCACCACCTGTCTTGTCCCAACCTCCCAGACCAGAACGCCGAATCCACCACATCCCAACACCCTCATCAAAACCCATAGTACGCCAACATCGAAATCGAGGAGCCAGGCCTTCGCTGCCTTGACGGAGACTACGTAGAGGACATTGGCTAGAAGGATGCGGGGCAAAGCCTTCCTCGGAAGACTGTCAAGGGGAATGTCAACGTGTCGCGTCAGTCTCGGCTACGCTGGCAGATTCGTGCACATACGAAGGGGGGAGCACTTTCGACGGGTTCAAGCTGATCTTGCTCCGCGTCCGCGCATCTGGCATAGGCATGCTATAGGGAAATGGGAGAGAGTTCCTGAGATTCTGCTCATTATGGACACATTCATGTCACCGCCCGGGCATCGACGCCCTCTGATCATAACAGCTGCAAACGGCGCTTACCGAATTGACATCCGGCCTTTCCCCCATCTTCACCCACCATGAGTTTTATAAGACGCAGACAAGCAAGAGATAATATCCGCCGTTCAAAACGTTCAAAGCTCTAAGTTCCTGTATTATCTAGTAAAATTCGACCGACAATCCCTGTCTACGTATAAGTCCAAAAGTTGTAATGCGTATCAGAATAAGTTGTTCGCATCCTGACAACACCTCGCACGTGGAGATGTGGAATAAATATAGGCAGGTACTCCATGAGATCGGCGTTGGCATCTTCTTGGATGTCCTGTGACCGGGCTGTACACCAGATAATGTTGAACGAACACAGCGACGGCCAACGCAAACTGACCCCTGGAGCGCGAGCGTCAACAAGGGCGGGCGCGATGTCTGGGAGATGGAAGAGTGCATCGAGTAAACCCCACTCGCATTGCTTGCCCTGCTCTAAACTCGGAGTACGGATGAGGAGGGTGACATCCTGCAGAAGGGACGTGGTGGGTATGGATGCAAGGAGTTCGATGGCCCAGTAAAATCGGCACGACGCGTCGAGAATGTTGGTTATATCCGCGGCGAGGGTTAACCGTTGTAGGGACGGAAGGCAGTCCAATTTAAGAGGATCCGGCACTGGTATCAGGTTGATAAATTGAGGGAACAAAAGGGGTAAATCAAGATGTGGACTCACGTCCGCCCGCCGTCCCGACGAAGACCTTGAAAAGTTCGAGCTTTTGGCAGACTTGAAGCCCTTCCTGCACCGAGGACAGCTGTTTGCCAGGTAGGCAAATCTCTAGCTGTTTGATATGTGGTAGGGAGAATGGTTTATGCGAATGACCAGAGAACCCTAGCACAGACATTGGATTTGAAAACGGGTTCCGGTCCCGTATCTTCAAGGTATCCACTTGCTTGGGACGCTGATCGATTAGGGATGGATGGAAAACAGAGGGACCAACGCCTCCAGTCTGGAATTCGACCGTTCGAAGACCTTTAACCAATGTGAGAAAGTTAACGGGGAGGAGGATACCGGAAAGTGCGATTTCCGAGAGGGTCGAGGAGGCGAACATTGCGAAGAAGGCTTCTTTGACGTGGATGGGGAGGATGGACCATGTGAGAGTTGTCGTAATACGAAAGCTCTTGAGTCTCGGCATGCGTTTTGTCTGGACGAGGAGTAGCGAAAGGGTCATCATATCCTCTTGGCTACTCGATGCCAGGCCTTGTTGAGCCCACACCAGTCGGCCACGGTCCTGGATGTCCAACTCCTGGACATAGTCGTATATTGCGGGTATCCGATCTAGGAGTTGGAGGAAGAGATCGACATTGCTTGTCTCTTTCTTACGCTCAGTTTCGCGTTGGCGGATGATTATTTTAGCACTGTGAAAAGCATGTGTCCAGCAGTGGTGTCGTAAATCTGGGACTGCACTCGCCAGGTTGAGCATCGCCTTGAGATCGTGTGAGAGATCATTGTCGATAACCAAATACATCAGTTCCAGTGGTAGCGGGAACGGGGGAGCCGTCGGTGGGTTGTGAGTTCTCGGATAGGTTTGGACTTGCCTCGTCGGCTTCGGGAATTGCGATAACGGGGTCGCCCCAACCGTTGAACCGGGGACATAGGATGGCGTTTGCCAGTCAAGTATCATGGGCACTTCTTGGTACGATGCAAGATAGGCATCAGGAGAGTCATCCAGGAGCAAAGGTGCTGGGTTTCGGGACGCGCTTTGCCAGGCTTCCGAGCCTGACCCGGCGGTTAAGCTCCCTCTCGCACTGGTGGAATTGTCACTGGTTTCCCTCCTTTGCTTGACCTTCTTGAGAATGAACTTGCGCATTTTGGAGGGAGGGTGGTGGTTAGGAGACGAGGACAGGGAGCACTGCTGCAGATTTCAGAATGCATGATGAGCGTTGTTGACGGTCGGAGTAGAAAGGCCGCGGTCGCACAACGCCCGGCGTGTAATCCCTTTGATCATGACAACTACTACATACCCAGTTCGATTTTCAAACAAAAGCCCAAGTGTCATTGCAGAACTAAACGGCCAAGGACATCCTTTACCGTGACCAAGGGGGGATCATCCGAGCAATCGTGATTTACAACCTGACCTGTCGACCCGCCCTTCACAGCGCCGGGGTCCTGCTGACAAATCAGCGGCATCGCTCGATGCCGAATCCCGACTGCGGTGAGAGAGACTCGACTGTTACACTTTGGTTGCACTACACTTGGGTACCGCCTGCTCTATAGAGCGTTCACACTTCTCCGTGGGGCTGACTCAGAGGTGAGCGATGGACCCATATATGTATTTATCTTTCCCCTCGCCCTACACCCCTTCCCAATCGCACATCCCTTCCTATAGCTATGCGGGTGATATTCCCCTGGTTCTCTCCTTGAATGCGAATATTCCTCTTTCTAGAGAAGTATCCTTTTTTGAGGTAAATTACTCGCGTTGGGGAGGTACTTGACGAGTAGTTGACCCTCTCTGCCCTCCTTGGCTAGAACGGCAAGGCTGCCGCGGTTGATGGGATGTCTCAAACAGGAGTAGGACCCCGTAACGCAGTTCCAGCCCCCGACCCAGGAAGTAGGGGTCGTGGGATTGCTCGGATGATCCCCCCTTGACCGTGACCGTACCTAGGGCAAGGCAGGGCTGATGAGCCGCCGTCGTTCCCGAGGCAGTACTCAAGCTTAGCCCAAGATGAATGGCAGTCGAGGCCTCGGCAGCTCGCGGCAATGCAAGTACGATTCGGCCGCTGCAGCACCAGTGAAGTCGATTCTGAGGACTAAAGCCTTCCACTCTTGCGGATGCGTTACTTTCAAGGGACGCGACAAGGATCCCTTGAGTCCGGGGCTACGCCTGGTTTCGCTCAGCCCACCAACCTCGGCCCTAGGAAGGGAAGAATAGCCTTGGCCGACTGGAAGGGACCCTTGTTAACCTGCAGACCCGAATGGACTTGACGGCGAGGGAGCGAGCAAACCTACCAACTTTCTCACACTGCAATGGCCTCGTGCTACATGGTCGACCTCGCTCTTTTTGGTATGCCGCACAGTGGGGTCACAGAACGTTCTGGTAGCGATATCCGAGGACTCGTAGGTAAGTACTTCAGTCTCATGCTCCAAATGCTGTTGAATCGTAAGGGTGGCCCAAGCAATCGGCGCGGTGCCATTCTATCAGCGCAAATGGCTTGGGGGCATGGAGTAGGTCTTGGTTTGTACTAGACCAGTGGGAAGAATCGTCCGTCGAAGGTATGCAGACTGGTGCTATCTACGAGGCGGTTCGGGTCTTGCACTACTGAAGCTGATAAAGACCCTAGCAGATCGGTCTACGACGTAAAGGAACGAGCGCCGTCATTCAGCCGGATTTCTGGCTCTGAGATGAAGAATCGCAACGGATCCAAGCTATTTGCGAATGCATTGGAACCGTCAATGGTTACCGTGCTGCGTCATTTCCACGAGGCCGCATCCCCCAACTTGAAGACCCCTCGAACCAGACGCCGAGTATACATTCGAGGAGTGCGACGGTAATGCGGGAGGATTGTTTGGTAATTCGCCGGTTTTCGACGCCCCGTCTCCCCCGGTTCGAACTTGACATTCTTGGATCGTACGACCTCCGGCGGTTAGCCTGTGGCGTGTCGCTAGTGGTGCGCGTGTTGTGGGTTAGCAGGGTCCAGGCGAGCGAGAGGTCGCCTGACCTCGGTAGGCGAGGGGTATCTGGTGCAGTCCGGTATGCAGGGTGTTGGTTGTTCTTCGTGACTTGACGTATCAGCAACGTGTTCCCAGTCGCCAGCTTTCGGTGTTTTCCAAGGCTCCTCCGAGTGCGTGGATCATATAGAGTGAGTATAGAGTGGATCCCACCTTACGAGGGATGAGTTTACGTGGTGAGTCGCTCTTTGATTTCCCAAAATCAATCTATGAAGGTTGCAACGCTCATAATGCATAACACTTCGCACATAGAACTCAGTTCGAAGTGGCTCATTTAATTTGAGCATGATTTCAATCTACAATTTGCCCTGATTTCTTTCTGCGCCGAGGGTTCTCGCCGAGGTTTTCTCGAGCTGAACAGCTGGACGCCTCCCCCACACGGAAGCCTGATTGACGAAGTTACCCCAGACTCTACCCCACGTCGAGCCCATAGTCGCCCCATTGAGTTCGCTTGTTCTCAAGCTTCGTTACGTATTTATTCCCTGTCCTCGCATCGTAACGGTAAGCGGCGAACCCGTGAACGCGAATGCTGCCCTCGTCCTGGCTTCTCGGTGCTGACCTGCTGCTTTTAGATACGGATTGACGTCGCTAAAGGCCTTTGCGCATGTTCGCCCGCGTGCTTTCCTATCGGCTCCTCCAAACTGCGCCAACAACTTATGTGTGGCTGCGGGTAATCTCAGAAAACATGCGGCCGGGTATCTAATACCACACGTACAAGGAAGGTAGGCGCCGAGCGGGGTCGTTTGGGAGTGAATATCCCATTTAGCAAGAGTCAAAATCTCATCACAGCTGATCTGCCCTTCATGTAGGTGTCTATGTAATCGCAAATGACAGTTCTCTTCCTCGAAGCTGATAACGGTAGTCCGGACTATTTCAGCGATCAGAAGGTGTATGAATCATCGTATGAGAGCCCCTTTGGAAAAGGCAAGTGTGTACCGGATGGGGTGGTGGGGGCGTTCATAGGATGTTTAGTAGAGGATGTTAGTTGGGGGTTTGGAGTCAGGTGGAAATGCTGTCGTCGCTGTCGTCGCGTCCGACGGGCAGCCCGCCAAGACTGACCAGTCGTGTGCGTTGCGATTAATAATTCGATAACTCGACCAGGGACTCGGGACGGGCTATCCTAAAATGCAGGGAGGCTTCGTCCTCGTGAGGTGGGCGCAGGGCACTCGTATGTACTTCTCTTATGCGGCGTTGATAATTGTTTCATGGGTCGCTCGTCGGGCGGGACTTGCTTGGGTCATGTCATTCATTCATGGCACTTTATCCCCTATCTGCGGTGGTTCCATCCCGGGGATACACTGTCCTTCGTGTCTCCTTTCGATACCGTGAAATCAGGTGGCCGATCTCTGCGGTACAGAAATGCCATAACTGCTGTACATCGAGAACCAGTTGGGTTAGACCCAAGTTAGACCCGAGAAAAAAGGTGGGGATGAATAGGATCAAGCGGTGCATACAGGCGGCGATCCTTTCCAAAGCAAGTGTTCAGTCCAGATGTCCGGGTCGGCTGTATCACAAAAAGTACGGGCGCTTAAATGTGCGCCAGCTTGAAGATCGGCGACTTTGCTGCGGTCTTAGGTTAACTTGACGTCACGGGGGACACTATAGTAGATTCTGGGTGCTATGATACACTAGAAGTACATGCAGTAGAGATGCGAGACGGAATGCAGCGTGAACTGAATAAAGAATAGACTATGTGAGGGGAATGCTAGAGAGACCAAATGCTACCGTCCGTTGTCTGAGTCGAGGTAAGCGTGAAACGCCAGGTAAAGGGACGTAAGGCCAGGGAGGAACCCTCCGGCCACAAAGGGAAGGTCCCTACATCGGGCGCGTATGACGAAGGAAGTCCCTTCGAAGGTCGTAAAACATGCGTCGTGAGGAGTTAGGGGAAAGCATCCTTGACAGAATGTGTGGTGATGGAGAGCTGATGACGCTTTGGTTGAATGGGAAGAAGCTGCGGGGTATGCGGGGTATGACGGCTTCCGGGACGGTTGGCGCCAAAGAGATAGCGCCGTGTGGAGCGAGAGGAAGCCTGACCACGGTGTCGGGAATGGGTTCCTTCCAGCAACGATACAATCGCCGCCGCCATTACAGAAAGGGCCCCAAAAACCGGAAGGACCGATGGAGAGCTCAGGGGAGGACAGAGAGACTTAGAGTCCCATTCGCTTCCTTCGCAACACGTCCGACAAGTCAGGGGACGAAGTCTCCTGCCTGAATGGCACAAATATTGGCTTTCCTGACGAGGAGGTCGGTGGGTGGCTGGAGGAGTGTGAAGGTTGCATATAAGGTTGTGACGCCTGGAAAGGGTAGCCACTCCCAGCGGGAACGGCAGTGGGATGGTGCAAGGTGCCGTGAGACGAAGATGAGTGATAGGGTTGTGACGAGTAGGAGGGGTATGATAATGAACCGTGCGGCCCCGTCGCAGGCGCGTCCATGTGCAGAGTAGAAGGGTGCGGCAGAGTGTGGACTTGATTTGAGTATCCTTGATGACTAGGGTGGCTCGGTCCAGAGAAGTTGGTAAACGGGTGCACCGCAAAGGGGTCAAAGGAGCCCAGGAGGGGCGCGTTCTGGGGCGAAGGGGTCCTGGAGTCTGAGGAAGACGATGATGAGGAGCGCGGCATTTTGTTTGCGGGGGATGCTTGGTGCGCTGAAGGTTTGTGAAGAGGAAGACGACGCTTTATATGGCAGCGCCTAACGTGGGGTCGACCGTCGACAAAGGCTAAGTGGCAGTGGAGCGATGCGTGTGGAGCTCGTCAGAGTTGGAGCTGCAAGAAGATGTGCTGCAAACGAGGAGCACTGGCGGTGGCTGGATTGATTCTGGTCGTCCATCCAGGCATGTCATTTTATAGTGTGAAGGATGATGGTACCCTTTGGATTGGTCCCTGATGAAGGCGAACGAAATAGGCAGGAGCGAGAGGCAGAACTGGTACGCCGAGCGCTTTGAAAACGCCGTCACCCGTGCCAGGGCCATCGGGTTCGCGGGGCGATTAGAAGGGTGCAATAGAGATAGGGTGCGATGATTTGGGAAGCGCGAGGCAGGACAGTCAAGCTCCGGACCCACATAATTCAGCGAAGATTAGTTGGGTTCCCGTATCCTGGTCTTTGCCACGCATACTCCTTTCTCCGGTCAACTCGATAGTTTACACATGGCTGGGTCCTGTGATCCTGTTCCTACGATGCTATTAGGGGAGAGAAGATCCCAAGAGCGGTGAAGTGAAGCACGAGTTGGAGAGCTTACCTTCACCGTTTCATTTGTACGTCAGTGTGCTGGAAATGCTACTGAGTGCGAAGGGCAATTGCGGGGAACATGGCAGGGTCAATGAAACCCATGGATCGGAAAGTTTCCAGGGCCATGCACGTAACTCAGCTTGATCAAATCCAGGGTAACCTCCCGCTGCTTCGACTGGATTTGGAGATCGAAATGAAAGCGAAGGACGGGAACTTGAAACGGCCCTCGGGGGGAACCTTCGATTGCAGTTCGGCCACAGTTCCTATCCCATGCCAAAACAGACTGAGATAAGATATTTTTGTCTGTGGCAGCAACACAGTGTACGAAGGCTTCATCGAACGAATTATGTGACAATGAACGGGGGGTTAGACGGAGAATCTGAGGAGATTCGAACTGCATGTTGCGCCTGTATTCGCCTGGGGCTGTTGCCATGAGTTCTGAGTGAAAGAAAGGATGCAAATACGAGAAAGAAAAGAAGTCCGCTTATCATCCCATATTCTCTGCCAATGGTCCCATTCGAGGCGCCACAGTGCCATTTTTCTCCGAGGTTCTCTGTGCGGGTGAAAGGACGATACACCATGCGCTCGCCGTTGTTGACGGTCGAGGTGCAACTGAAAATGGCGAAAAAGATCCAGGAAATGCCCATGAATATTACGTAATGAATTCAAGTTCACACGTTTCTGTCGCGTGATCTCCATCAAGGGTATTTGATCCGCAGCCCCGAAGTGTTTTGATTCCGCTCCGGCCCAAAAATTTTGCCTCTCGAAGTTTGAGCGCTTGTCCAGCGTCTATTCGCGTCTGGGCGCTCAAACCGATCATACTTAGGCGCCCCCTACCAGGCCAGAGGGAAACAATCTTGTGCGCCTCGCGGTACTCATCCACCACCGGGATGGCAATGGAAAGCCCCTGATTACGTATCCCGTTCAATTACGATTCCGCCAGATTCGTGCACCTTCCCCCGCTGCGCCATTCCTCTTGTCCGCCACCACCACCGCCCCTTTCGCCTCACGAAATTCCTCGTACCGTCCTCCAGTTTCACCCACCTTATACTCCATGTCGGCCAATGACCTCTTTCGAAAGGCTGAAATCGCCTACTCGGTGGAAAACAATCATGGTAAAGCTTTCGACTTGTACCAGAAGTGCATCAAGCGCGTCATGAGGCACGAGAACGTCCTGGGGTCGATCTTCCCTGGTGGTCGCGCTCCTCCTGGCTTCCCCAACGATGCACCCACAGAGACCATCGCGATGGCATTCCGCAGCTTTACTGGATTCTTCCGCGATCCCTCGATGAACTTCACAGAAGGTGAGCCAAGTTCTTTGACAGACCTTACCTCCTGATCCGCGTTCCCTGATGCGTAGCTTCCAGCTACTGCCCCAGAAGCCTACAAGTTCCTCGCCAGCTTCCGCCCGAGCCACGCTCGCGAGAAAGATTTTGAACGCTTCACCTCACCGAGCGCCCAATTCCTCCTCAAATGCCTTCAAATTAGCTCCTGCATGACCCTCGGCCTCCTCGCCTGGGATGCCAAAGACCGTTCTACTGCCGCCAAGCGGTATAAGGAAGCCATCGATCTTGCCGCCACAGAATCCACTTTCAATTCCCCAACACCTGCCGCTGGGCTCGAGACGTGGATTCAAGCTGACCTTCAGCAAACCAGAGACAACTTGGCCATGCTCATTCAGAACGATGAGATGAACGCCCGGATGGCCGAGGAGTCGACGGGCGTGAAAGGGGCGGGCGGTACAAGAAAGGAGGTTCTAAACGTACCGAATGTCAGACTCAATGCGAGGGAGGGGGATGCGCCAAGTCAGGAAGGGCAGTTCGTTACTGCGACGGATGCGTGTGGGAACTGTGGAACCAGGGGCGTCAAGTTCTCGAGGTGCTCGAGGTGCAAGAAGATGCCGTACTGCGGGGCGCAGTGTCAGAAGGTCCATTGGAAGTGCGTGTTTTTTTCAGCGTGACTGTGTTGGGCATATACTGATTCATCCCTTCACGTTTAGAACGCACAAGCTGACCTGTGTTGCGCCCTAGGCAGCCCAGCGAACGGCTTCTCTGCTTTCAGTAGTCTCCTCACCATGTCATCCATTAATCCATTCGCCCCATTGCACCCAACCACACGAACCCCAGACCTAGTTGCAATTGTATGTACGGACTCAACTCAAATGGAATAAGGAATTAAACAATCCGTCCGAAGGAAGTCAAAGTGTTGCTCTGCGTCTGGGCTGCGGGGGCCGACCTGTCGGCGGAATTGGATGGAGGTGACCGCGACTAGACCTAGCTATTCAGTGTTGTGCTTAACACAAGGGACCCGATTCGCGCGCTCAGACTAAGCGTGACCCAATTGTCAAATCGCCCAGCTTCTCCCGAGACCAAACCCTCCTTGTTTCTCCTCTTGCCATTTTCTGGCAGGCTGCACTTGATACGCCCTACCGCCCCGGATTTCCTGGAACACGGCACGCAGCAATTCCCAATCCCGGGCTTCCAGAGCACCTTCAAAAAGCCTAGAAGCCTGGATCTTGTCAGCGAAGACGGCGAATCCTATTTTGACTGAACAAGATACGTACTTGGCGCCTCGCGTTGTGTGATTATCGTGCTGAAGAATAATAATAAGACCACCTGACATACGGTGGAGGAATCTCGCGGGAGAAGAGGGCACCTCGAGGTATGTCTACCTTAAAATAAGCTCTTTGGTTCTGGCGACGCGGGGGTCTAAAGGTCCGCGTAGACGCCCATAGACGCGTCGCACACCGACGGTCGAGGGTTGCTTGAGGTGGTTCCTCTAGGAAGGTGCTACGCGAGATTCCGTGGCTCGATGTGCGTGCCAAGAGCAATGCGTCGAACGGAACAGAATTCGCCGGGAGAAACTGTCAAACACGACCAACTCAGCGATTGTGAAGAGCAGAAAAATAGGGCACTCGACGGACTTTCTGCGGGTGACCGGTGACTGACGAGTGCGGTCACGGATTCTAACCGCGGTTGTACTTATGTGCATATGACATACGTGCTTTCTTCGAATATTCGAATTTACCTACTTACATACCATCGCCCGGGAGCCGGTGACCTCGAACGATCAACCAGGAATGACTGGGGTCTGTAGAGACTTCGAATTGGGTGAAGAGGTATCACAGTGAAGAAGTATAAATGACACAACTCACCGGCTGACACGCAAGAGTTAAATGAGGTGTTGGGTCTTGTGGGTGCTCAGATACAATCGAGATGTGATGAGAGGTGACGAGGACGAGGGACGGGAGGGGTAGAATGAAGGCGAGAACCTTGCCGCGGGGCTCGATTACTGTGTGACAGACGCTAGAGAGCCATGGAACCGTTGAAAGAATCGGAGAAAAAAGCGCGAGGGTTTGAGTTGCGATTGTGTTACCGAGGAGAGCCACTGGGCAGAAATTCCTGCCTGTTAACGCCCACGCCAGCGATGGAAACATGGTCGCTCGAGGACGTCACGTCGGACCGGACATATGTAGGTCGGCCGTTGAGGGGTGCTTCACAGGAAGGGGAATCTGTGACCCCAGGTGCATTGTAAATAAATGGCGCTGTGCGACCTAGCCGTTGGGACGTACTGGTGCCGTTCGCTTCACAGATTCGAACCTGGTTAGCGGGGGTGACAAGGGTGGGGATATTCTGCGCAGAGAGGGATCAGGAGACATTGAGGTCAAGTCGAGAATATGGGGCATGTGACTACAAGTCGTCAAGGATTTTCAGCGTCTTGGGAAGCCGCAACCCATGATGCATGAGGCACTGAGACCGAGGGACAAAGGAGGTGGGTCGTGACACCGGCATATGCCTTGAACTGAGATGTTCTTAGAGCCGAGGGGTGACGACCCGAGATGTAATCGATGAGGAGGTCAAGAGGAGGCCCGGAGCTGTAAGTTTAGAGGGGGGTCGAGGGTATCTGCCAGGACGCGGGGTTTCCATGCCATTGTGGCCATTTGCCGAACACGATTAGATAGAGGCCTTTAGCGAGAATGAACACGACGCGACTCGCCATCTGAACGTGTCGGTCGCAGAAGCAGAGCCGAGGGTATGGCGCCCATTCTGGAGCACATTGCGGGCTGCACAGGGCGGTAGCTCCGAACCCAGCACGCGACTGCTGGTGCCGACATGACGCAAATCGTTGTGTTTGCATTCTAGCCACACCACGGGGAAAAGGACCAAGGCAACGGCGAATTCTATATCGATGGCAGAGCTAATTCCAAGAAGTTTGTCACCAACCCAGTAGAATTCTTGTGATGCCTGATGCGACAAGAAAATTGGGTCACAAGATCGTATTCTGGCGGTAAAGTGGTGCAGAAAGGCCGGTCTGCGAAAGGCCTGGCTCATGGGTTGGACAGAGAGGCGACATGTCTCGCGTGGGTGGTGCTGGTGGTGGTGTCGAGGCAAGAGACATGTTCGAGAGGGTCAGACTGTATCCGGATGGGAATTGTATTTTAATGGAGCCGTCGTGTTTTTCCATCAAAAAGGCTCTCGTCCGACCACCATCCAGTGTTGCCTCTCCTGGCCTCAGAAGCCGCCCACAAATCTGGAATCACTCTTCCTCTCATGTCCTGCACCCACACAAAATGCCCAAGAATCGTTTCACCAGTGAGTCTCCTCGACGCCCACCACCTCGACGACCACGCCCACCCCATCGTCAAGGGTCCCCGGTCCAGGGTCCTCGATGGTCCCTGCGCGTATCCCCGTCGCTTCGTCGTCCCTCCCTGTCCCCCACCCGATTTACCAGGATTTCGCCGATAAACTAATCAATCTAATCTACAGTCCAGCCAAAACAAATGGGCCTCGCAATGTCGCCTGCTCATTCCCATACCGTAAACGGCGCACCAGCCTTATCGCCCGACGACGAGGACGACGGCGATATATGTCCCGTCTGCGATGGAGAGTGCACTTGCACCAACACCAACCTTCCCCTCCGACCCCCCTCGCCGCCCCATGCATCGCCCAGACCCACAGGCCCTCTCTCCATGGAGGAGCTCAGTCGCCAGTTCAGCTCAGCTTCATCCTCCTCCACACCCTCTTTTCTCGTCCCCAAACAGCCCCAGAGGCCTCCCCCACCACCCCCGCGCCCCTCGCTCAAAATCAAGCTCGCCCTCCCACCCAGTATGCTCGCCAAAAGGCACGCCCCTCAGGAGGCCGGCACCTCCTCGTCCGCCCACAGGAAGTCCAAGAATCAAGACGAGATGATGTTCGTCGACGGAAACGTCGGAGAAAACTTTGCATACATCGGCCCCTCCACCTCTGCAGGCAATTCCACCCCAACCCCATCCCATCCCTATACATCTCACACATCGTCCAATACCGCGCCTGCACCCAGAAAACGAGGCCGCCCTCGGAAAATCGTTCCCGCCCCACGCGATCCTTCTCCAGGTTCCAGGAGGGACTCCACCTCTCCCGTACACAGGCGCACCAATCCCAAAACCAATATCATCGGTCGTCAGAAGCAGCAAATTTACGCGCAAAAGTTCGCGAAGACGCTCAAGGCACGTGCCCCGGCGCCAAAGAAACCCAAGAAGGCGCCGATGCCCAAGCGTCGTCGTCCCACCAACCCAGATTCGTCCCTCTCCGATCTCACTGACGATGACGAGTTTGGCGGGCACTCCAGGGCGTACGATCCCGACTCTGAGGACGATACCGCATCCGTCCAATTCCCTACGTTCGTCTCAGCTTCGGCCCTGTCGTCGATGGATTCAGGCGGGGATGGAAACACTTCAGATTCGTCATCATCGCTATCAGACTTTGACAGCGATTCGTCCATCAAAGAGGAGGAGGAGGAATTCATGGTCTCGGAGATGCAGCACGACAAGGTTTCCGGGAAGAGAAGGGACTCTAACAATGAGTGGGTGATCAAGCCGCGGAGAAAGAGTGTGGGACTTAGCGACGCGGAGGTCGAGATGGATAGCGATGTGACAGATGATGAAGAAGATGAAGAAAACGAAGAGGCCCAACGGACTATCATTGCTGAGCCGCCAGTTGGCGCTCCAGAGTACGATGAAGGAGAGGAGACCGACGGACGTCGCGGCGATATGAAGGGCCTTGTCACATGCTGGAGCGACGAAGAGTCAGACTCTTTTGACGCCGATGTCTTCTTCGCCAATCTCTCGTCGGAATCGGACAGCACTGACGACGAGGCGAAGGAGAGCGCTGGAAATGTGATGGATGACGACGACGAGACTTCTTCGGACGTATCCACTGAAGCGGAGCTCATGCACATGAGGGAGGAATTAGAAAATCTCCCCCTCGAGCTTGCCGAAAGTTGGGATGGCCAGCTGATGTTCACAAACGGTACCCTCGGTGGGCAAGCCATCATCGATATTGACTTTGAAGTCAATGCATCTCAATTCGTCACCCATCCCATCCCCAACGCTTGCTTCAAGGGCCGCGAATGCTGTTCTCCCACACACAACCACTGCATGCCGCACGAAGGCGTCGACAGCGATATCCAGATGTCGGATGTAGATGATGGAGGGTACGAGGAGGATGCTGGGGAAGGTGAGGGGGATACAACAGACGAGGAGCTCGTCGGGGAGGACGACCTACCCAATGAGCGGGCAATGAGGCTATTCAACTTCCCGCTCAGTGTCTCCGCCATCAATCCCCTCTCCACTGTCAGCCCCGCTGTAACTCCCGCGTCCAAGCGTCCCGGTCCTCGCAATTTCGACTCGTCTAATCGTCTGCAATCCCCTTCACCGGCAGATATCCTTGCTGGAAAGGTTGGCTGGGACTCGGCCGATGAGATGGATGAGCTGTTTGACAGCGCACAGCGAGGACGAAGGCTAGTCAGAGGCGACGGCACGATGAGCGAAGGAGAGAATGGCCTTTTTATGGGCCCTCGCAAGGGTGTATTCGTTCCCGCACACGAAACCCGCCAAGTGGTGATCGATGGCAGTCAGAAGGAGGTCCCTTCCCCTCACCCCCGGTTCAATCGCCGGCGTACGAGGCGCGTTAATACTGTGAGCATCTATATTTCCTACCGTAGAGCCTTGTAATCGTGCTAGTCGTTGTTACGCTCACGAGCCTCGTTCCTTTCCTCTTTGCTGACCGATGATTTTTTGCAGGTGGAGGCCCTTCTTCGAAAGCACCTACTTTCCATCGCAAGGAACCCGTCTTCCTTCGTTCCCGCCGCAACGGTTGTCCCCGATAGTTCACCCCTCAGACTCTTGCCATCCGTCGAGATCTCCGCCACTGCCACCTCCGCAGCGTCTGGCCTCCTCACCCCAGGGACCGCGCCACAACCAGGTGACGATGGTCTCGCTGCCGCTATCGATCTCGACGACGTGTTCGAATCCTCTTTCTTCAACCCCGATCCAAGCGACACTTCTGGACCCAGCATAAGCCGGCTGGGAGGCTCACCTGCCGATGTGCCGCCGGATTCCACCACGGCGGACGAAAGTGATTCGAACAAGAACGAGATGAAGCATCTCCATCGATGGGATGTTATCTCAGTCGGCGCGTTCAGGCAGACCCGAGAAAGCGTGTCCGGGATCCTCGATAGCCCTGCCACACCTGGATGGTCGGATCATCGGCGGACCCCTGCGTCGAGCACTGACTACGGCAACGTTTTGAAGACGGGCCCACTCAGCACGATGTTGTGGCCCACTGGCGACAAGAAGAAGGCCTCTTCCTCAAGGCGCGTCAGCGCGTCGACTGCTGCGCTTGGCGTGTCTCCTCTTATTCTGCCGACGCCTGGCGATGGAGACCGTACCCCGACCTCCCACTCGCACCAACATCAGCAGGACGGGGACAAGCAACAACAGCAACAGCAACAGCAAAACGGCTACACTCCGAAGACGAGGAGGGAACTGAGAAAGGAAAAGAAGAGCAAGCAGAAGTACGGCCACTCACCACGCGGGAATCATCACCCAGCACACCAATATCACTCCCACCATCATCACCCCAACTCGAAAAGCAGGGGCGGGGCCCAAAGAACCAATTTCTTCTTGTCCTCTGTGCCACCTCTGAACATCTAATCCCGTTTCGACCTTCCCCTCGGTGTTCAGCCTCCCGTCCATATCTCTCACTTAAAAGGGTGCAGATCTACCAGCCGACTTTCCTTCAACTATGGCCACCAATATCGCCCATTAGCAAACCGACACTCCCTATCCAATGCGCTCGTCGCAGGTCTGGCTACGGCCGCCGTCTACATGCTCTTTCCCCCTTTCCTCCCCGCACGTCTATTTCCATGCTTCCAGCCCTCCCACATCCACATCCCCAGAACCCTTCCCCATCGCGTCCCGGTCCATCATCCTCTTCCTCCTCTTTTTCTTTCTGTTCTACGGATGGTTTATGTTCGCTCTATCCCCAAGCCCTTGTTTTCAATTGTCACCGTCACCGTCACGAACACACACCATTTGTTCTCCGCATCTTTTGCATCCCTGCCCATTTCTTGGTAGACAGGTCTCGTTCCCCATCCTACATCCATCCCCAGTCATCTGCATGTGAACGACGCTCTCCCATGTTTTAGTACATATCCCCATTCCCATTCCTTCTTTCTCCAGTTTTTCGTTCGTCATCCCTCGCTTCCTTGCCTCTCACCACAATCATCTTGCCTGCGCTGTGCGGTAGTCATCCAATGTCCCAGTATGTTATTTCTCTCAGCACCACCATCCTTCATCTTGTATGTATTCATTTCACATTCCATTCCCATCTGGACGCCGCACAGTCGCCCACTTCTGGCCTCCCGCTTTGTATACAGATCAAAATCTACATACAACGGGCAGCGGCCCCCCACCCCCCAATGAAACCACGTTACATTTCAATGCTCCATCGCATCCGGGCGGCACCCTTGACACCGACTCGATACCGTATCAAGAGGCCTAACCCATCGTGAACTGTAGACCGGGAAACGACGCGTTCAGGGACTCTTAAGGTGGTATGTACTACAACGTTTGGCCCAGCGCCACTGAGCGCTTCTAGGGAGATCAAACGCCGACTGATTAAGCTAACTTTTAGGCGCCCGCATCCTCAACCGCTAGAAAGACGGCCCAGGGGAGAATAGAGAAGCCACAGCTTTCGAGAACCCATCTTAAGTGAAATATGCGAGTTCGAGGTTGATATGCAGCTACGCGCTTGTCCCATTAGGGGCCAAACATGGGCGAGCACTGGATCCATGGAGAACCGCATAAACCGCGCCGCTAGTCTGAATCGGCTGCCCCCTTCCATCTCTTCCATTTCTTCTTCCATCATCAATAGCACCAGACTCGCCTGCCGACGTGATCGCTCGCTGCAACAACGCCTGATTAGAAGAGGGGGGACAGGGCCCTCGGTCCCTAGCGCTCCCTTCTCTTGGAATGACACGACACCCCGTCTTGTGAAGCCTCATTGAGCGTGGTCGTCAAATAGCTTTCCTCTCCGCCCTTCCATTTTTCCCTCGCATTTCCCTGCCATCCCTTCGTCGCGGCTATTTGGATGCTCGCCACTGAACGTGGGGGTAGAACATCTTGATGTTATCGTAAGTGTTGATAGTGCCAGAACCCTGGACCCCCTACCGACAGGGGACGAACGCGTCTCTTGGGTGGCACTTAAACATAGTATCGTCGCCTGGGACTTGTACACCTTTGATACTCGTAGCTGATACGACCGTCGAGAGGTAAGTATTTAAGTTAGCTGATTGTGTGGGCAAACCCCACGGCCGTAGGCTGCTCGGCTGGGCGCACAGGAAATTGCTGCGCTTGGGAGATCGGCCCACAATGGGAGGTCTAGGGGTCGATCCAACGAGGACGCACCATGCCTTAGATGCCCCCTAGAACTATGTAAACCCCCTGCGACGGACTACCATGCCTCTGCGAACGAACCGAGCTTGAGGAGGGGAAACCACAAAACGCTGGTTGAAACCCTGCGCTCAAGCACATCATTGACAAGGTCCCCCCAGATTGAAGGCGACGCGTTTATTGCACCATTATCATGTAGCACAAGATGGTTCTGTGTCTGATGAATCAGAGCGTTGATTCAGAAAAGGGCGAAGTTCATGGCCGACCTGGGTGCCATACTATTACAAATCAGAGATCTCTCTGAGGATGGTGGAAAGGCCGCGGAGGGCTGCTGTATTCAAGCTGCTCCCTATGAAAGTGTGCAATTATTAGCAAACGAAGGTATACCAGAGCGAAGCCGAATTTGAATGCGCAAGGGGTCAGCTTTCCGTTCTTGACCCGGATGGAGTGGTTTCTTTCGTTCGACGAAAGCGTACCGAAGCCAACACAGAAGGTCTGGGGTCACATCGAAACTGAACGTTTCTCGAAGGTGTGTATTTCGCATCGTTCCCCGTCATAGAAGCTGGAGAACACTTACAATGCTTGTACATCCCGAAACGATGTACTTGAGGGAAGGAGACGACGCAATAGCGTTGTGCGGCGTGGCGGCGACTGCCGGATTCGCGTCACAACGGTCACAGGTCACATGCCTCAGGGACCGCGTTTGTCACGCTCGCGTTCTGCCCCTTTTCCAGAACTACCATCAACCTCCTCACCAACGGTATAACGGGGTCCGCATCCAGGCAGTATGAGTGGCCTCGGACCTGTTCCCACCAATGCGACACAGGCAAAAGAAAGGCTGTACTCGCAGCTCGCAGCAAGCCTCGGCCGTATGTCTCGCGCAATCCGACAAACTGCCGATTTATGTGAGCTCATGCAGACGGATTTGCACGCGATGAGGGTTTTCGCAGGATTAGACGCCGCAAAGTGAGTAGTCGGCGCTATCATTTTGGAGGGCGCCTCTAATAAAAGGCATATTCTCCAGATTCATGACAGTTGCTGCCGAGTTGAACCCTGAAGATGAGGATGGGGAGGACGATCCAACAGGCTCAACAAAAGACAACCCTTGAGCGCTTGAGCACCATCCCACACCCTAGGACCCCCTGATGTCCTTTCGTCGACCACGGCGGATCAGTGAGACCCCTTGCTCGACGGTTGCTTAGACAATCCCGACGCGTGGAGAATGAAGTATATGAAGGATTGTAACAATGCGATTATAACGTGTGGATAATGAAACTCCCACTCGGTCTGTCAGCTGACAAAAGTGTCTTGTAATTAGATATGTTGAAGGTGCGTTCATCTGTCTCAAGGCGTCCAAGAATTTACCCAGAAGGACATGCGAGGACTTTCAGCCAAACCTGACGACTCCTGGACAAGTTTCAAGGCATCTGAACAGAGGGCGACGTGCTCTGCCTTCGATTCCGGACTAGGAAACGCGCCCTACACAACTGTCAGGCATCCGTGAAACGGCAATTCGCAAAACATGCTCACGGTCATCAGAGCTTGTCGCATGGCTGAGAATGATTCCGCGAGGGCGTCGATAAACTGGTCTACCCCTGGATGAGGTTGTCCGATGAGGGCGTCCAAGTTGGAGATAATGGCTACCATTGACTATTAACATTTTGCGAGCTTCATGGAACTATACGACTCACCCTTGAGAATTCCGGTGCGAATTTCGACGAACTCTTCAACGTCAAAGCCATACGCGCTACCCGAGGATGGGAGCAAGGACTGGCATCCACGCAGCAAGGGGTGTTGAAAATAGTCGACAGCGAGTATTTCGCTAACGTAGTCGGCTGCAAGGGCTAAAAAGGAATCGTTGCCGTTCATCAAAGAAATCAATAAGAACTCCAACTTGAAGTAGCCGGCTAGGTGCGGCGTCTAAACGTTCGTTAGCGCAGAATGAGGATTTGTGCGTTGTGGGCGTACAGTATAAGCCATGGGATAGCGCCGTAAAAGGGAAAGAGCGAAAGCCATGTCGATTGTTTGCCTCACAGGCGGAGTAATATCTTTCGGCAACCGCTTCGCCAATATATCTGACATGGCATTTATCTCCTGGAAGGAAATTGAGAAACTGATGGATGGATGGAGGGGGTAACAAACCTTCTCGGCCGCGTCGCTGTTGAGGAGAAGTTTGCAACCAACCCACGTCGAAATAAAAGTGCGACCATGCTCAATGTCTCCGCCCTCAAAGCAGTCCTTGAAACTTCGGAATAGAAACCATTGGAGGTGATCGTCGATGGTGTCTCTGAACGTTGGCCTACCCGCGTCTTTCGCCTCCTTTTCCTGAGAGCCCACTGGCCCACCGAGTTCTTGGGGAATATCTGCTCCGTCCCAATCGATATCGCCGAAAGCGTTGCCGTACAAGTCTTGAGACTCCTCCTGGACCTCTTCCTTTGGCTCTGGTGGTCGCAGCGGGGGGTGCTCCTTGTACCAGCGGTCGATACCGATGACCAGAATCATCCGCGCATGTTGTTGGATCGCCTCGTCGTCCCATGTGACTCTTAGGAGTTGCTTCAGCTCAGCTGAATTGGGCAGGTTAGAGGATGGGTTAAGGCGGCCCTGGTTCTCGATCACTCACCTAGAAAATCACCTTCTGGATCACGGGGAGACGACGCATACACCTTTTGAACGACCCGCAGCACCATCTTTACTAAAAGTTGAAGGTGAGTTCGCCCTTGGCCTTTGGCCCCCTTCCATTCCTTTGAAAAGTCGTCGGCCATGTCGGCCAGCCACGGCGTGAGTAGGTGAGTACCCAAGTTTGGTTGATGCTGAATGACGAAATGAGTCCAATAGTCAAGCCCTCGAATGAGTGTGTGTCTGGTCTGTGTGTTTGCCGTGGCGAAGGGTATGGCGTTACGAATCTGGGCAACTTTGCTGGAGAAGTATTCCTTGCTGTCAACGAGCTGTACGGCGACGATGGCTGCTGTAATCCGGTTGATGATTCTGTCCATGTCTTCACATCGGAGCGGGTGTTCCTTGTCGAAGTGGATAGAGGTAGCAGGTTCTGAGAGCGATACGAGCTTCTTGATTCCGGATTCCTTGACGCCGGGCTCCTTCGCGGCTTTGAATACGAACTTCAGGAGCAGAACGTAGGCCGGGTCGGTTGAAGTCCATGTCGACAAATCGCCTCCATCAGGTTCACAAAGGAATTTTGGGAAGTCGGGCTTCTCCCCTTTCAGATTGCCAAACTTGATTGGATGAAAAACCTTTTCCACAACAAGCTTGACCAGCGAGGCGACATTAACCACCTGCCATTTCCACCTCTCATTGAGAATGAAAAATCGGGAGAGCAGATAACGGACATAGTGATGGTGTATTTCCGGTTCGCCTTCGGCCTGCTGGAAGGCTTCATCGCAGAGGAAGTGGACCAGTTCCCAACATGCTGGCAGGTTGACCGGCTCGCGCACCATCCCATACACGTTGAATTGCGAAAGGGCGCACAAGGAGAAGACGGTATGCCAAAGATCTTCATGATACCCTACGTCGGGAGTGATCCCTCGGAGCGAACCCTTGAAAGAGGCCAAGATAAATTGCCAAAAAGCGGGGTTGGGCATCTTCGCCTCTCGCCTGTCGTATCCACAGCAGAGGTGGATGAGTCGCGTCCACAGCTCTGCCGTGTAGCCTGAAAGAGAGGACTTCGAAAGGGGCTCTGTCCCTAGGCCTCGAAGTATGGGCCTCATTGTGCTGTCGAGGCCGAAGAAGAGGAGTTGATTGACAAGGAGTTGAATGGATTGTGTCAGAACAGAGGGAGCTAGTCTCATGTTCCGGGTCAGGGGCTCTCCAATTCGAACTGAGAGCTCGACTGCAGTCCAGTTCGCCAAGAAGACGCGTGCGTCGAGTCTACAACGCGGTATCCTCCAGCCTTCAAGGCGGCCAACCAGTACCCTGATGGAGAGGCGAATGCGTTCCACAAGCTCAGATCGATTTCCAACTGAGAGTTTTGACAAGCAAAGCGACACTCCCCTGCAAACATTTTGTGAGGTCATCGCCCAATTGTCGAGGAGTGACTGCTGTTCAGCATCGGGATCAGGTATGGCGACAGGCGGGTCGTTCGTGAAGTCGAATAGGTAGTTAAGAGCGTTGTCAACGATACTGGCAACATCGTCGAGGGTGACGTCAGCCGGGATGTCAAACTCGGATCCAAGGCGCGTGACAGGGGCAGGAAGGGGCGAGCCTGGTGAAGGATTGGTACAAGAGATTAGCTCGAATAGCCACCCTTTCTGGGTGTAGGTATCAGAGGCGAATGCAATTCCACTCAGGAGGCGAGGGACGCTCGAGTCCTTGATGATAGGGATTTCTTCCGCCTCGGTTTGCCGCG
Source organism: Coprinellus micaceus (assembly GCA_951394405.1). Classification (NCBI taxonomy): domain Eukaryota; kingdom Fungi; phylum Basidiomycota; class Agaricomycetes; order Agaricales; family Psathyrellaceae; genus Coprinellus; species Coprinellus micaceus. The sequence continues at coordinate 2,782,060 of OX596334.1, read as the reverse complement.
TTCCATCTTCTACCTCAACCAACGGTGGAGAGTCGCGCTCTGGGGCCCACAACGGTTCAGGAGTCAAACTGGCCTGCCGTTCGGGGGTTGGCTTTTGTGAGTCAAGGGGAGGTCTGCGGGCGGGTGGGCGTACGCGCCGGTAGGCGCCTGGTCCATCCCATGGGCGGATTTTAGGCCCAGAGTGGGCATCGACGCCTGCGTCCTCCTCAAGCTCGACTGATTCCAATCCCTTCCACGCCCCACTGATAATCTTAGCTTTCCCTCCACCAGCTGGCTTGAGGATATATAAACCCCGTTTGGGTTTTTGAACCTGCTTTCCCTTCTGGCGCTTCGTGGCCCTATGCGACGTCCCCCCTGCTCGGTGTTGTACATTTTCATTTTCATTCTGGCTCCCGCTGTCCTCATCATCCTTGTCGCTGAAATAAGCTGTCTCGTCGTTGTTGCGGGTTGTTGGTGTTTCAGAGCCTCGGGAAGCCGACGAACGACGGGTATGCCGAGCCTCCGTGCCACGATTGCGACCATAGCCATTAAAGTTGCTCAGCAGCGCCTGCTTTTTGTGTGGGTTCCCACGAGCGCCCGCCGTAACGATATCCAGCTTTGGTTTTGAGGGCTTCTTCTTTTGCTTCTTGACATCTGAATAGGATTTGAAGGCACGGGTGCTGGCCAGCATGTAGTCGATCAGGGTCACCTCCTCCTTTGGACGAACAGCGGTCTTCCCCCAAGTTGTTAAAGAATCGATGACTTTATCGTCGATAGACTCGACCTCCGACCCTGGATCACTTTCGTATTCAGCTTTCACTCGGGTTTTTCGAGGGGCAGTGCGTTGCCTTCTTGGTTGAAAGCGCTCGGGGGAGCGAGACGAGCCAGGGCGAGGGCCGGAAGTTGGGGGTGAAGGGCTCCGAGAGTAACCGCCATGGTCAGACATATCCAGTTCGCTTTCGGAGTCTCCCTTGATAACTCTCTGCTCAGCTCCTGTACGCTTGCGAACCCTTGTCTGCCCAGGCTGGAGCGGGCCGTCTTCTTCAGGATTGGCAGATTCGGCGCGTCGAGGCTTGCTTCGTTTAGACTCGAGTCTACCGCCCCCGAGGAGCTGCCTTGCGAGACCAGGTGGATACATCAAGAATAACGGCGCAACATCGCGACCCCCTGCAGAAGAGTGAATTGATTCAACGCCGGAATCTGAGCCGTTGCTAACTTCCGGCGACGGCGAACGGGTCGGTGGGGTAGACCCTTTGTGGGATGGGCCATAGGAGTGGGTATGAGGTCGCACGGGGGACGGGACGCGAGACAAGACCTGAACCTCTGGGTCAGATGAAATGGATATTGCGTCATCCTGAGGCGCCCGAGGGGATGCTCGAGGAGGGGATTCCTCCAGGTCGTCTTCGGCGTCCAGTTCACGTTCATACCTATCGAAAATGTCTTCCTGTCGTTCTGGGGATGACTTGCTGTCCAAACGTTCAACTGGCGGATGGAGGTGAGATAAAATAGAGACGCTACATTGTGCGTACACACCTGGTTTGCTTGAGGGACCGGCGGCGGAATGGTTCTGCTGTTGCGTTTACAATATCAGGGTGGGTGGCAGCAGAATAGAAGTTATTTGACTTCACCTTGCTTGGCCCAGCGACAGTAGTACGGCTTATGACTGCCGCTTCCTGCTCTCTTTCCCTCTTGCGCTGCTCCTTTTCCCTCCGCCTCGATTCCCTCTCCTCTTCCCTCTGCGTCTTTTCTGCCCTCTTTCCCTCTCTCCTCCTCCTCCTCCTTTCCATCTCCTCTTCTGTATTCTGAATTTCATCCAAGGGGTCGTTGACCACAATACGCCTCCGCCTGTTCCCTGTGCGCTCCCCGTCGCTCTTGTCGCTTTCTTCGTCAGCAATGAAGGCAGGATCCTGGCTTTCTTCGTCACGATCGCCGCCATTCTCGTCAGGCAGCCGACGGTTCCCCCTGGAGGGGCTTCTGACGGTAACTCTGGCCTCCCTGTGGCCTCTAGTCAGAGCCTTGTACTCGAGTTTGTCGGCTGTGTAAGGTAGTAGCTGCTTCGGTTTCCGTTCGCGAAGAACATAGGGCTGTTCGGGGGGAATTTCTGGAGTCTGATCTCGGGCGAGAGCCATGACTTCTTCGTCTTCGTCTTCCAGTCCAGCTGGTATTGATGATGGCTCTGAGTGGGAACGAGGCGGCTCTGGAGACGATGGTGAAGGGGATTCGTTCCCAAAGGGACTGAAGGGACTAGACGTGCGCGGAGAATGAAGAGGGGAGGCTGAGCGTGTATACGGAGACGAAGCAGCTGCCTCGTCGGGCCCTTTAACAGGAGAGGAGAAAAGGGAGTCGATTCCGGGACCATGATCACCCATAAGTACATCACCATCTTTATCAACAGCGTGAGGCGACGCAGGAAACTGGGGAACAACCCACGGGGGTAGACTTGACGATTCACCTTCAAGGCGAAAGGCGCGACGAGGGACGGGGGACTGCCCTGTCGACCTTCGAGTGGTAGTTGGAGTGGAGGGGGGTGATATCGAGAACAGAAAGGGAGATGGCAGGACCGCGAGGCTACGCTGTTGTGGAGGGCCATGCAGGAGCAAGGGATCTTGGGAGTCGTAGGGTGGTTTTACAGGTTGGTCATCTTCGTGGTCGAGCTCCGCTTTCGATGCCATGGGGTTCGCTCCCGGAGATTCTGATACTTGAGTTGGCGAAGTCGCATGATCGACGCCAAGGGTCGCTGAGGAATGAGAGGGCGTCGGCGTTTGGAGGAGAGGCCTCATCGCGGGGGTTTCCGGGACGTAGTCACCAGGCGCCACTTTGACTGGAGTAGAGGGCGAAGCAAGGGCGCTAAGGTGATGATCGTGAAATAGCTGAGAGCGCGTTGAATGACCGCAGGTGCTGGCTTCCAGAAGTGTGCGCCTCACCTTGATCCTCTTGGACGGAGGTAGCTGCGCTCTTCCCCCCTCGGGGGACAGACTTCTGGTTCGTGGAATCCAGTCATTCCACTCCTCGAGTTCTTCGATGTCGGATGTTTCTACGTATTCGTCGTCCATTGGTGGAATCTGGGGCCGCAGATATAACCAAGAAATGAGAATAAGCAGTATGAGGTTTCTGGGAGGTCGGGTATACTACGGCATATGGCCGGTCCTGGTCTCCCAGAACTACCAATGTCGTGGACAGCGTCAAGAGCTTGAACTCGAGGCGACAAGCCAGACCGGGACGTGGGAAGCTTGTTACGCGTCACGCTCCCGTGATGTGTGACAGCGCGTCTGAGCGTGACTGCGCAGCGCGGATTCCGAGTCAAAAGCGGCTCGTTGAACTTGCAGGCGAACGAAAGCTATAGGGCATTATCTAAGAACGAGGACGGGTCCCCAGTGCCCTTCAAGTTACCCCATTTAAAATGCTCGCCCATGATTCAACGATTTCAAGAGGTTCACTTGGCGAATACCTGTTGCGTTCGAACTTTAAATTGGAAGCAGCCGGTCATAGTACCCAGGGCACTTTGCCCACAGGTTCCTGTGTCCCAAGTGCATACCCACCGCGATAATAACAGTTTTAAAGGCCACCCACTGTTGGCTAGGAAAAGCGGCGTATGGAGGGGCGTTTTTCGAGTCTTCGACCTGCCAGTTGTCCCGCTTCATGCTCCTCCATGTGGCGCCACGGCCGGTGGGTGCGCGCTTAAAAGTGACTCCGGCGTGTCGAACATCTCCTTGGAGGTCATCCCGAGACGAGACAACAAACGCTAAACGATGGCGGCCGAAGCCCCAGCCAGCCCAGCCGATCCTTTGAGGAAGCTCGCTTTCCAAATTCGAGTGCGGCCGGAGTCGGCCCCATGTTCTATGAACGTCCGGGCCTGGGGTTGACGTACAATACTGGTGTGGGGCCTTGGTACCATCTTGAGGCGAGAACGCTCGGATGCGGGACACAACCAACCGTCGAAAGTCATGTCAACGGGTGTCATTCAGTCAGGCAGGGCCATCCGTGGTAGCAGTTTTACCACCTCTAACGTGACGGAGGTCGTGTTGCTCCTTACTGGCATTGGGTACCGTGATTGAGAATAGCCAGGTTGTTGTGCAATTTATCAGAGGAGCGGACAACATAAAGACTACGTGTGTAAAGGAACAAGGATGTTTCTACCCATTCGAAAATCCAGAAACGGACTAGGCCGTCAACAGACAGTAGAAAGAACAAGAGAAGTAGATCTTTGCCCCATTTCCCCTAACCAGTGCCCATTGATTCAAGGCACTGTAGTGAATAAGGGGCATGTATCGCAGCAACACAGAGGAGGCGTTCCAAGAGGAACATCGCTGGATCGTTCGCCCAAGCAAGAGAACGGAAGAAACGCACCCTGCAAAACAGTGAGAAACTTCGAGGAGAGAACGAGTGGGTGATATTTGATCTATTGCCACATAACTCATACATGATCATAGTCAGCATAAAGTGGTTTTGACAGCTTTAAGCAGTTGCCTCAGTGAAGCTGAGGAGATCAGAGTCACCCTGGTCAAGAACGGTCATGACACTATAGATATCGGTTCCGAATCAGTTCCTGAGCGAGATCTAAGCAGAAAATACAAGACGCACCCGACACGGAAGAGCTTTCCAGCAGCGGTACCGAGAGCGACGTTGGTACCAGCGAAGTGGTGGACGGTGGTCTTGGAGAGCATGGCGTAGTACTCAAGCTCAGACTTGCGGAGAGGTGGGCAATTGCCGGCAATGAGGACAAGCTTGGCTAGAGACACACATAGCAGTCAGTCAAAGGGACCTTCTCAGCCTTACGCTCCAGCCCCCAAGAGAGTTTGGCAATCGAGACACTCACCCTTGCCACTGCGCATCTGCTTGAGGGCAGACTTGTAGCCCAAAGAGTATTTGCCGGACTTGACGACGAGAGCGAGCCTGGAGGCAATCGACTCAGTGTTCTTGGTCGCCTTGGACTTCTTGGTGGGGGCCATTGCTGCTGTCGGTGTCGGCGGGGGAGGTTTTTTGGCGTTGTCGCTTGAGGTGATCGTCTTTGGGTCGTGATGGCAAATGCGTCCGGCAATCCCCGATGAGCTGTACAGTAATTCACCGGCCCGAAGAAAGCCGGACTCCGATCACCAACCCCTCACCCATCACAGCGGAACTGGACTTAGGGGCTTGCACTTCGGAGCGGGTGCGGGCGGTATGCCTTCCGCAGATTCCTTGGAGGACTTATACAACAAATCTAATCGATCATCTATTACACGGGATGCGTTTCGGAACGACGCCCCATGACGTCCACGCGATATTTCGCCAGACGTTCGCAGCGCCTCCAACCCTTTGCAAATCAGGGGTGGCCATTGGGCAAAATCACGGAGGCGCTGTCCCATCTGCCTGTCTGATACGAAGCTTGCGACCATCATTCAGTGAGACGATCCGGGGAAATGAGATTGCAGAACTCGTTTCGTCCTCCTACACCACCAACGCAAGCTACCTCCTCCCCTGAAATGAAGCCCTCTCAAGACAATTACGCACCCTCACACCAGGGCCTCGTCGTAAAGTTCCAGCCTGGTGATTTCCGCTCAGCTCTGGTAGCTACCAGGGTAAGATAGAGATCATCATCCCCCCTTGTCGAGCACAGTCCTGATAATTCATTCGACAGTCATTTCAACCAGGGGAGTTGGTGGCAAAGCTTGAGGGGTTGACGCGAGGCCCTAAGAGATATACATCCGTCCAGTGTGGTACTGGTACGAAGGATCACGTCGAACTGAATAGCGACCTTGTATTCAGTGCGTCCAGTTCTGGCCCATTTGTTCGCCTCGTTAACCGCTAGACTTATTTGTGCTGCGCGCAGTTAACCACTCGTGCGACCCCAACGTTGCCTTCGATCTCTCCTCCCGAGATCCAAACAACTGGCATCTCCGTACTCTCAAATACATCAAGGCCGGGGAACCTCGTATGCTGTCCTGCTGTGCTCCAGCCCTATGTCAACCCTCATCGTTCTTGTCACAGTTGGCTTCTTCTACCCGAGTACGGAGTGGGACATGGACCAGCCTTTCACGTGTGAATGCGGTGCGAAGGTAAGAGAGCGCTCCCTCCTTTGGGTCGTGGCTGACCGTGCGATCCCTAGTCATGTCTCGGCTCGATTCAAGGAGCGAAATACCTCCCTCTCAAGCAGCTCGCTGCCCAGGCCTTTATCAACTCCTACATCCTCGAACTCGTCAGCGTACGGAACGGTGATAGACTTCAGGCTCGCCTTTAGAGTAGGGCCGCCCTACCAATTTAACGTACCGGTACGTGTAGTAGAATAAATATCGAGCCAGACTTAGTCTCGCATTCGGGCCGGTATGAACCTTCGAAGGATTACTTCTCTCACAGAATAATGAGAGAGGCATGCAGGGGTGTCCAGAATGTTGAGAGGTAGTCGTTTCCGAGGAGGGATTGTGACATAAACCAGCACTAGAGTCTACGAAGTCAAAGGTGAGGGAACTTGCAATGAATTAGTACCGGGTTGTACAGACGCACCTTCTGCACTTGTGAGTTGACACGGTTAATTGTGCTCAACCACGGCCAACCGAAGGGCGTCGAATTTTGAAGGTTTGTAGGGGCATCCCCTTGATCGTCAGGGTCCTCGTACACTGGGAGAACAACTAAAGCAAACCTGACGATGGTTCAGCATCCTACGGCATAGTCAAGGGGAGCGATACGGACTCGGCATGGCTGAAAACTGGTCCCCGTTTGTATAACAGGTAGTCAACGCAGAACTTGATTCCCCCCTTCACCACCCAGCCCAGAGACCTGTAATGATGATAGACAACATAGTTGATCAAGAATGGGTTATCAAATCGCAAAGGCCCGGGCGAATCGACGGTGATGGGTATGTGTGCTTGCTGGAATTCCTGCCATATGTCCTTGAGCGCCATTGACTCTAACTGCTCTGATGAGTAACGGTCGCAATTCTAAACGCAACACGCACAGTATTGGGATGAAGCACAGTCAAACAATCCAGATTCCAGAGTAGGAAGAACGCCTCTTGGAGGGTAAGCTGCATGTGCTCGACGTTCTCCAACTGTTCCTCTTCGACGTCTTCCGAAAGCGACGGCTCCGTAGGAGCGACAGGATCTTGAGGGAGTGGGGATGGGGAAGGTTTCCAAGTCGCCGCAGAGGGAATGGCGGGACCAGACAGAGCGGGTACGACGATTCTCCCTTCTTCTTGGAATAGCTTTTCTGCCTCTTCGGCCACAGCTGCAATGGCGGCTGCACGGTCAAGCTTGAACTGCTTCCGCTCAGCTCTCCGTCTTGCAGTCACCTCCTCCGAGGTCAGTTCTGTGGGAGCACAAATGAGGCCCATGTTAGATAGAAGACCAGGGAGGAATGCAGATGGCAACACACGTTTTCCTGCAGACTTTCGAAGGTTCGACTGGCGAGCCAGCCAACTAGGTTCACTTCTTGACAAGTCTCCCTTCCCAAAGAATCCTTGTCGCCAGATAGTCATGGAATGGTCCATGTTGGTGACCCATACTGAACGCGTTACTGGGTCAAAAATGCCTTCACAATGTGGGTTTTGAACTCGAGTCAAGGAGAGTCCAAGCAGGCCAAGTACAGAGTTGAGACGGGTCGAGGGCGGGTCGATGAACACCAAAGGGAGTGGGTGGGCATATATTTTGTTGAGCTCAGCTTTCCTTCCTCCTCCCTTCATACCGGAGGGCCGCCTCGTGCCTTTGGATGTGGGTATTATGAGGGACATTGTGGTTTGTGGTTGAGGACGATGAAGGCAGAGATCACCTCCAGCGCCATCAATTGCCGGGGTCAATTACGAGTGTGATGTCGGACACAGCTCGCGTCGTACTCTCCAACAGCCACCATGTCTGAAAAGCGACGAGCAGAAATCGAGGCCAAGAGGGCGAAGCTGGCCGAACTTCGCAAAGCCAGGGAGAAACGACAGGAAGAAGATGTCCGTCGAAGAGCCGCGAAGATTGAGGTTCGTGCAGCCACCCCATCCACAGATAGATACCCCTTGGCCAAGGGGTCGCTGAACGCACACGATAGATGCCAGGGACACCCAAGCGAGAGCTTATCGACGACATCGTGAACAACTTAATTGGGACGCCTGCCCGTGGGACTAGCGGCGACTTGACGCCCTCTGAGTCCATACCAGGAACACCGGCTCTCTCTCATACTATCCAGTTGGCCGGTCCATCTGGCCCGTCGATATCAGGGAGGCTGAGTAGAGATGGTGGCTCCCAATATGACCGTATACCCTCAGGAGGACCAACTGCCCGCTCAGTGTCGAGTAATTCGGGCACAGATCATCTCATGGAATAGTAAGCTATCCCAGACCCACGTCTACTCAGCGAAATCTGACTTGCGACCCAGCACTCTTATACCCCGGTCTTATGCGGACCTCGTCGACATTGAGCAAGAACTGTTCGAGTTGCCCCAGAAAGTAAGCGTTTGGCCCGACCTTGTTGGGAGAGTGTGTTAACGAGGTCTAGGAGCGGGTCAGCTATAGCAAGGAAGTGCAAACAATGGCCATTGACGAAGATACTTCATATGACTACGAGGAGGAAATTCGACGGCGAATAATGGAGGAGAAGGAGAGGACCGAGGTCGAGAGATTGCGGGAGAGGGAGCTAGAAGAGGAGAGTGTAAAGCTCGATCATGAGATTGAGCAAGAGATTCGGGGTACGCTGCACCTGAAAGCTATTGACGCATCATGCTCACTGTACCAACGCAGAATTGACGGAGGAAGAAAGGTCGAGCATTCTTACCGCTCCCGAATTCCTCGATTTTGTAGAGCAGTCCTCCAAGATCGTTCAACGAGCCTTGAACGACAATTACGACTACATCCGGGATTATACCATTGGCGCCGAGGCAGGAGGGTGAGTATTGAAGAATCGCACATCGTCCACCACTTGACAACACCCAGTGACGAATCAGAGGGGAGGCGCGTGAAGAAAGTCTGCGAATTCTTCGACGAACACCTTGGGAAGAATCGTTCAATTACGGACATCGACTGGTCCCCGAAAGTGCGAACCCCCCACTTAACCAAGATTTGATACTGACAGAGCTCAGTACCCAGAATTGAGTGTCGCATCGTACAACAAGAACGGAAACGCGCTGAACGAGCCAGACGGAATCGTCGCTGTCTGGAATCTCCACTTGTTAGAGCGACCAGAATTCGTATTCCATTCGCAGGTCCGTCCTGGGTTCCTTCTGACTCGAGTAATATTCGTCCTGATAATGCCACAGTCCGATGTGTTGACAGTCACTTTCTCCCCGTTCCACTCAAACTATATCTTTGGAGGCACGTACTCGGGTCAAATCCTTCTTTGGGATACACGATCGAAGCACCTCCCTGTCCTCAAGACCCCACTATCTGCGGCTGGGCACACGCATCCTGTGTATGCGATGAAGATGGTCGGAACTCAGAACGCCCATAACCTAATCACAAGTAGCTCGGACGGCACAGTGTGTAGCTGGCTCGTGGACATGTTGGCCCAACCCCAAGAAACCCTCGAACTTGTGCATCACGGCCACAACAAGACAAGCGAGGTTTCCATTACAACCCTCGACCTCCCTTCCAACGAGACAACGACGTTCTGGGTGGGTACGGAAGAAGGCAACGTTTACCAGGCCAACCGGTACGACAGGGCCGGAGCTAAAGCAGGCCTGAACCCACACGACGTTTATAAAGGACATTTTGGACCTGTCCTCGGACTGAACTTCCATTCCTCGGTTGGACCTGTGGACTTTGGCGATTTGTTTTTGACTTGCAGCGTCGACTGGACGGTGAAGCTTTGGCGCGCCAAGGGAGTGACCAAACCCTCTACAACTCTCCACCACATCCCACCACTATATTCATTTGACGAGGCGGATGACTACGTGTTCGATGTTAAGTGGCATCCATCGCACCCTGCATCTTTCGGTACTGTCGATGGGTCCGGGAAGTTTGACCTGTGGAATTTGAACGCAGACACCGAGGTAAAGATCCTAATTCCTTGCAGTACTTATTTCTGCTAAAATGGACCGTAGGTCCCTGTGGTATCCACGACTGTTGGAACCGGCCGTGGCCTCAACAAGTTGCAGTGGGACCGTAAAGAAGGTCGACGCGCAGCCCTCGGCGGAAGCGATGGGCATCTGTACATCTACGACATCGGAGATATGGCCTTGCCCCGCGAATCCGAGTGGACAGACCTGCAAAAGGTAGTTGCTGGAATGACAGGTGGTGGTAATATAAACGGGGTTCTGAGTGACGATTCAGGAAAGGTTGCGGCAGGCAGGTGAGGTAGTCACCGTTCGTTATCGATGTAAGTGTCGACACCCCCTCGCCTGCTTCCCGAGATACTGAATAGCATTTAGTCCACATGTGCATTCACCTTCAATATCTATACAACGACGGAACAAATATGTACGGTGCCCACGACACCTCTTCATAGAAAGGCCGTGCGCCTTACACATCGTCCGCCAGAAGGACGTCGTGGCGCTTGGTCGCGTACACGCACTGGAGTCGTGTAAACTGCGCAGTGTTCGATTGGTGGATCTCGCGAAGGACGTTTTGCTCCAGTATCTCGAAATCTACCTCCGAGATTCCGTAGCCTCGGAGCAGAGGTTTCGCAGACGCGAGGTACGACTAGCGATGAACGAGCAAGGTGAATATCACGGCGCTTATCCAGGTCGAATCGAGGACGCACCGTCATGATATCGATCATTCTGGCGTACACGATTTCGTTGTATCGTTCATCGTCTCCAGGAACGACGGGAGGCCAGAAGTCATGGTAGGAGACGTTTTCGAATGCCCCGCAGTTCGTCACCCAATCATGGATATGCGTCGCTGCATTCGTGTCGCCTCCTTGCGCATTCGTGGCGGCTCGAACGTGCCCCAAGAATCTTGCCCACCACGGAGGCCCAAGCCTTGCCTCCGCGATGGAAACTGGGACCCGTTGGCCGTGCCGGTCGTACGTGTGGAAATCGTATTCCATTAGTTCAACCATCCCACCTGGACGGAGAACACGCGCGATTCGGTCGACTAATAGTCGGTAGTCTGTGATCTAGGATAGGCAGTGAGGCACGTCTTGCTCAGCTCGATCCGATAGGTAGCGTACCCCAGCTGCAATGAGTCGACAGTGCACAACGTCGTAGCCATCGTAGAAGTGGCTCAGTCCGAAATTAATGTCGTCGACCTCGTTTCTTTAAACCGTTCAGGCTCTAGTGCCGGAACGAACGAAATAGCCTGACCCACCTAGCATTCTGCGGCAATGTTGATGCACTAAATAATAATATGCATGAGAACAAGCTTCTGAAGATGCGGTGGCGGAAAACGCTGACTCTCGAATCGGGACCAGGTCCACTCCTACAACTTCGCAGAACGGGAAGTCCCTGGCCACATCGCGTATCCTATCAAATTGAGGGGTTAGGATGAATCACATTCCGATCTCACGACAGCCACCAGGGGGGGGCTATTGACCCACCAAGCACCACTGCCGCACCCCAAGTCAAGAACCTTCTTTTCGCCGGGAATGGTGCTCTGTAGCACAGGGCCCATCGGAGGAGGATACTTAGCGCCGATCATATCAATATTCATCAGATGCTGCTTCTCTGACCAATCGCATGAGCTCGGAAAAGTGAGGGCGAAACGGGGTCTGTGAGCACTCACCTAGTCGCGACCATTCCTCTTCGTCTGCAGGAAGTCGGTAAACTTCCGAGTAATTGTTGAGCCCTCTCCCGTACTCCTCCCTATACATACGCGTTCTCAACGATTCTGTCATGGAGATGACAGACTCGGGTGTAGAAGATCGCGTCGACCCTTCGCGCGTATACGAGCTTATTGAACTCCCCGTTTCTCCGGCGAACGCAGACAAGGTGACTCTTGTGGGTACGGTGGAACGGCTCGCAGCGCTGTAACTCCCAGATGCGCTCGCCATGTCGATATCCTGGTTCGTTTCGTCTACGTCTGCATCGGCGATATCTCCATCTCCGCCGGCTTCATCCTGCTGCATGTAGGACTGGTCGTCGTCTTCAGAAGTGCTGGTGTCGCTGAAATCGTAAGGATCGTAATAGTATGGAATTCGGGACATTGCTGTTCTGCGCAAGAGCTGCTATGCGATATGCCGAGAGTGAAAGAGACGGGATGAGAAGTTCGAATAGCGACAGCACATTGTGCACGGCTATATATGTGTGCGGTACCTCTGATACGAGACAATGAGGCGGAGCCACGATGACAGGGAAAGCGTCGATTCCGTAATGTGATTGAATGTAACATCTATCGTGGATCAAACTCAAAACATCCTACAGACAGCTTACAGACACCAATCCTGAGCCGCATAACCGCCGATGGCCATGTAAGGAACACTCTCCCCTGAGTCAGACGAGTGGGTGAGGTCCGCAGTCCAAGGCCTAGGGTTGGTGACGGAATACCTTGAAGAAAGCAAAACTGCCATGCAGCGGATGCCTTGTGGAGGGAAGGTCGCGGAGGTTTAGGCGCCGACAGAGCGCCCGACGAGGTTCTCTTGTGCGAACTTCGAAGTGATGCAGTCGCGACTTGACCAACTGCAATCGGAAGAACATGGGCTGCGACATCCCCACCGCAGAAGCGCCCGATGCCCCCGTGCACCCGCCATCCAGAATGCCGAACGACCCCCAGTGCCCAGGGGTGCCCAGTCACACTGACGGGTTTGAATTGAGGGTGCTTTACTAACATCTTAGGATCTCCCCGAGTCCCCCCAGACTCAGCCCTATGAACCAGCTGCATATGATGGATCCAGTGGCTACTAACAGGCAGCGCCATTCCAAACTTTGTTGTGAGGTGTCTGAAGGGGGTGCGTTTAGCGGCGCGCCTGGATACATACGTCCACCAAGGTCCGCCCCGAGTAACCTGGTAAAGACGACGACGGGAATCATGTGAAACCACGCCGGGACGTATGAGGTCCGCGAAATGATACCCCAGTCGCGTCTCGTCCAGTCCCATTCCGCGTAGATCGACACGAGTGTGGCTGAGATGGCGAAGAAGGCGTACGCGTTCCACAGGGCAAAAAGAACGGTGTGGAAGTTGACTCCCGCGTTGACGAAGCTGCGGTGAATGGGGCCGGGAAGGGCGATTTCGATGATTTCTGCGAATGATGGTGAGACCATCGCCGCGACGACGAGTAGGGAACCGGAAGAGAAGAGCGCGAATGCGAAAGCAGGGAAGGCAAAGGGGGATGGGACGAGCATGTATCTTTGCCAACGGTACAGCTGGGTCCCAGCCATGTAGGCGAGGATGAATTGAAAAGGCGCCGCTGGAACGATTGTGTCGTACGTGGAGAGCCCAAAGCCTAGTCGCAGGAATGAGTGATCGGATTTCCCGCCGCAGGCGGCTGCGACAGTGTACAGAGCCACTGTGAACGACATGGTTGCGGAAAGTGCATACCAACCCTTCGTAGACTTGACTGCGAATGGAGAGGACTGGGATGTGCGAGGTTGGTATGGTGGGGAAATTGTTGGTGTGGGTACCACTCTTGCGAAGGTGGTTTCTTGTCGGGATGGCTGCGTGACGACGTAGGCAATGTCCATGGCATATAGAAAGACGAGGTACACCACAGGACCTTGAAGCTTTGTGAACCCCTTATCTGAGGTTGATTCGACCCCACCGAATAAGAGGGGCCATCCTTTTGTGAGGACCGTCCATAGGGCTGCCTGCCCATACGTTCCATAGACAACAGCGGGGAGAAAAAGCCGCTTCGTTCTTCTCCACAGGAATTCCGCGTCGCTTTTCCCAATACCAGACCGCAGAGATGCATCCTCCCTCGATATGCTTGCTGTATATCCTGCAATGAAGTAGAACAAGCCAGGGATGATAGTCTTGCATAGAAAAACGAAGATGGTGAGGGGCAGAGAGCGGATGCTGGGAACTGCGGATGCGTTTTCAATTAGGGTGTGTTGAATGATGAGAATTACGGTGAGTGTTGTACGCAGGTTGTCGATGTGGTGGATGCGGTCGTCCTCGGCCCAGCCTATCTCTTCGGGCTGCTCGAGATCCAGCGAGAGCATGGACAAGGTGGTGGAAGGTGGAAGGCGACGGCCGTTGCTGCTGGACTTTCAGTAAAGGATCCATATTTATGGGAGAAAGGCTAATGGTCGCCGTGCACTGCGCCGGCATGAGAATAGTCAACAGCGCGCAGAAGCACAAATGATGAAACCACGGATCATTGGGGGCTTGTCTTGCATGCGGGAACCATTGGGCCATGATGATCGCAGAAGGGGAATACGTTTCGCGACCTTGAACGCCCCCAAGGAGGATAAACCGAGCGCCAGGGTAGTAGTGTTGTCATAATATGTGCAATTCGAGCAGGCAGCCTAAGCGTGCAAGCAAATCACGTTCGGTGGTTCGCTGAATCACACAGCATGGAGACAACTCACGGATCGGCGCCAGCTTCGAGGATACACTCTAAAGATCTATGGCCCGGGAATCCCATTGGCGCACGATTCCCGTAGTTGGCCACGGCCTCCTATCCCGCCTGCGTAGTGTTCTAGATGTTCGTTTTAAGGACTTCAACCTAGGTTTACGAGGACCGCTATCATTGAAAGACGTCACGTACTGCAAGATGCCATCCTAAACCACGTAGATCCCCTTTGGTGGTTTGAAGGCTCGGATGTGGCAGTCAATTCGAAGGCGATTCGACCGAAGGCTGATTGCCATTTCAAACTCCCCCGAGAATCTCAGTCAATCTCCCTCTCCCCGCTCCTTTTGGATGCTTTCTTTCGAGAAAGAGTTTCATCGCTCGAGCTCCAGAGAAAACTTATCTACCTTGGCAATCGGCTGGTTCCCTCAAAGTATTCAAGGTCAAACCATAGATCTATCTATAGATCCAGTCCAGTGAGCCATTTGAACGGTGCTGCATACGCAACTCGGACATTACATCATCAGACGAAAATACGGGAGCATCCGGCAGACTACGTATGCTCCAGGTCTAGAACTACCAGCAAAACACGTTACCCGTGAGCCCTGGCGGCCCCGAGTCCTCCTAAGGAGTTCTGTAAGCGTCCGGCCGAGGGTAATGGTCTCGGCATTCGATCTCATGGGCGGTAGTGGGCTCACGGTCTCTAGGACAGACGCATCCCCTGGGGTGACTTCGAATACTACTACCGGAGAATAGCCTACTGTTCATAGGGGACTGTCATGGAAGGCTTCCATTAGCCCTTACGTTGCATGGATGCTGCACAGGCTACAAGGTAGCTTTCCCTTACGCGGGGAAGTGAACGGCTTGTAAGCGTTCCATACGGAAAATCAGCCGCAAGGGAGGCCGACCGCTGGCTTGACCTCCAACGTCGCTGTGATTGAGTTTGGCGCCCAGGCGCCTATTACAAACACCACTTTGACACGTGACTGTTGGCTGCTGCTGGAATTGAATTGAAACCGAGATGCCTTGGGTAAACAAACCGCAGAAAACCGATGTATGAAAGTGCGTGACTAAGGCTTTTGAGCAATACGCCCGTATAGTTTACACCATTCAAGGGCTCGCAGTTCGTGTGTCGGGCGCCCTTCGTTCGATGGTTGCAGAGGGGCCACTGAGAACCACCTCTCGCAGGTTTCGTACGCAATCTGCCGCCGGGGTTCTTACCAGTAGTTGTGGCTTCTCGCCGAGACCGGTTGAGTGAATGGAAGATCTAGAAGGAAATGTGATGATGTTAACTCTTCAAAGAAGTTCAACCAACATCCTTCAAAGTATCTAGGTTCGAGTGGGGGTACAGTACAGGTATATCAGGTATCCAACTTCTTCCAAGCCGTTATTCCAAGTCACGACGCAGCTACACAAAATAGAGTGGGTGGCACCACTTCGCACGGGAATATACCACGGTACATACACTTACTCCTATAGGTCGTAGTCTTGGGCCATCAAAGAGAAACGAGGGAATGAGGAGGAAAAGGGTGGGCAGCTGGAGGTATGCTCATCTGCAGGGGGGTTCGGTAGGTGAGCGGGAGAATGAATGGCCCGTCAACACAAATCAACCTATAGGCGTGCGAGTCACGCAGTCTTCTCTGCTCTAGCCTCAGCGATGACCTCCTTCAACAACTTGACGACGCGGTCAATATCGGCGCGCTCCGTGTCGACGACGGAGACGCCCATGTGACCAATCCGGAAGTACTTGTCTACAGAACAAGAGAAGACGTGTGAGCTAAAGGGATGGAATAAGGTCGCAGACGACTGCCACCTACCTTTGCACTCTGCATGGAGGCCGCCGGCAGCGACAACGCCTCGTTGGGCAAGGCGAGGAAGAATGTCTGCGGCACCAAGTCCCTCAGGGTAATATAGCTGCAGGCATGATGGGTAAAGACACTTGAGGACGCGAAGTGGATATGCTTACAGCGGTCATACCGTTGGCAGCCTCAGCCTCGTCCAGAGGGAGTTGCTTCAAGCCGAGCTCGGTAGCGGCGGCCCTGACCTTCGCGCTGGCCTCCTTGTGGAGCCTGAAGCGCTCCTCAAGGGACACGACAACTTCGGAAGGCCAGTTTGCTTCTGAAGCGGCGCGCTTGACAGTAATGAGTTTGAGTGAAGCGTTGTAGGCGTAGATGAGGTTGACGGGGGGAGTAGCAAAGTAGGCGGGATTGCCGACCTCATAAGCCCTCATGATAGGAAGCCATCTCCGGGGCGGATGGTTAGCTGGGACGTGGTTTGTCATAATGAGAGAAAGCTGTAACGTACTTTGCCCAGCTGCCATAGTATGAAGAAGGAGGTGTTTTGCGGTTCTTGTAAACGTCGATGGCACGGGCGCTTGCGAGGAGAATACTTAGGCCTGGTGGGGTGCCGAGACCCTTTTGGGAGGCCGTCATGACAACATCGAGATCCCACTCGTCGAACTTGATCTCCTCGGAAGCCACAGAGCAAACGCAATCGGCAATAACCTGGAGGTTAGCAGAGGCCGGGCCGGGTCATTGCCGGTTCGGAATTCGGGAATGAAAGAAGCGCGCGATGGAGAGATGTCCGATGTGAGGAGGGGGTCAATCACATTTGGATCGTCAGCGAGGAAAGGAGAGAGATTGGACTGACAAGAGATGAGGGCGATATCCGGCGGACAATCTGGGCAATCTCCTTCGCGTTGGACAGAACGCCCGTCGATGTGTCAACATGGGTGAAGGTGACTACCTTGTACGATCCTCCTTCCTTCTGCTTCTGTAGCAAAGCCTCCTCAAGCTGGGTGGCCGCCACCGCGCGACCAATGGGAGCCTTAACCTGGGTGACCTTGGCACGGTATGTCTGGAGGCTATAGATGGACAATCAACACACCAGCCGACACGAATGCAGCATCAGGGCGACTCACCAGTCGGCGAAGCTGTCGGCGAAGTACCCAGAGTGGAGTACCAGGGCCTCTTCGCCCTCCTCAACCAAGTTGGCGGCGACCTGGTCCCATCCAAGGGTGCCGCTGCCGCTGATAAGGAAAGGTTGGGTACTCTCCCCAGCGTAGAGAACCTCCCGGGTCATACGAATGGAATCTCCGAACACAGGAACGAAGTCCTTGGAAACATGGGACATGGAAGGGTGGGCATTAGCGTAGAGGACAGAGTTGGCGACCTCGATGGGGCCAGGGATGACTAGGAGATCGTGTGGGTCCTGCTGGAAGGCTGCCATCGCTGAGTGGGATGTGTGAAGAAGGGCTGAGATCGCTGTGGGGGGACGACGGGCAAGGGTGCGCAGAGAGGCAGAGAGAGCCCTGAGCATAGGTCTGCACAGAGTTAATCCGGCGCTAATGGACACACGTATCATTATTCGGACCCCGGAATATTTCCGGTCGGACGCGGGGCGCCATTCGGTCGTTCGGGGAACGGATCATACTGCGCTCAGACCCATCACTGGCATGACGAGGGTTGCTTTGACCTGCAGTCATAGCTTCACGGAATCGAATGAGTGGGTGGTGGTGACAGGAAAAGCCACATGTCAAAGCTTGGCTCGCCCCCACGTTCCCCTTGGTCGCTACCACGAGGCATGATTCGACGGACCAAAGCACTCATACCACTCACCGAACTGCAGAAACGCAGGGCGCCAGCACCTTTCCACTGCGACTGGGGCCAACGGAAGAACGCCAGTGGGAAGCTTGATATTGATTCAATGCAGGAAACTGCTCCGATTACATCTGAGAAGGTGGTACGAGAGTGTCTTGGAAAAGGGCGATATGGATACAAGAAAGTAAGATTGGCATATTAGGTTTCCGGACGAGGGACTAGAGTTGGATAGACCAACAGATAGCAACGGAAACAAGGAAGCATCCGAAGGCCGGGCATTGTGAGGTCGTGGGGCTATCGTCACTGATGGGGCGTTGTACACCCTGCGTGCAGAAGCGGCAACGATGAGGGAGAGGTGGGAGCCACCACCTTTCAAAGGATTAGAGCCACCCTGCGCGAAAAGGCTCACGTTTGTTGCGGCGATGCGATGCGCTTAGCAAAGGGCTGATAGAGGGGCGCAGTTTAATTAGGGTGTGTACTATCTTTGGATGACGAAGAGAACACGCACCATCGGCACAGCAGCACAGGCACATACCCGCGAGACAGGCCATACACCCAGTCGACATTCCGTCATCTTTCTTTTGCTCACTGGTAGAGGAAACGAAAGAATAAGAGTCAGCAGACGCCCCTCACAACTCCTCTCAGGCGCTTCCAGTGTGCACGATAAGACGACCCACATCAAGA
This sequence comes from Coprinellus micaceus, assembly GCA_951394405.1. NCBI lineage: Eukaryota > Fungi > Basidiomycota > Agaricomycetes > Agaricales > Psathyrellaceae > Coprinellus > Coprinellus micaceus. The sequence goes on along the minus strand of OX596334.1, from coordinate 2,763,465 downwards.
CTGGAGCCGCCAATTCACGCTGGGGCGATGCCCGGGAAGTGGACGGCTCTAAAAGCCGTTGAGAGAGGGATCGGGTGAAGCTGGACTCACACATAGATCTGGGGAGGGGGCTGTTGGGGGTAACCCTGCTGTGGGTATCCTTGTTGAGGGTATCCCTGAGGGGGCGGTCCGCCGTAGTAAGCCTGCTGGGGTTGCTGAGGAATATATATCACGATTGAGCACATGCACGCTGCTATAAATCACGGTACATCGCACCTGAGGATAGTAGCCGCCCTGGGGAGGAGGACCTAGAATGACAAGCCTGTCAATAACCCACAATGCGAACCCGCTTTACCGTCACAAGTCCAGGGTCGTGCCACTCCTCCTGTACATGGGGCCCGTCGGGGAAAATGGGACTTACCACCGGCCGGGGGAGGGTAGTAACCACCCTGAGGAGGAGCACCCCCAACGTAAGGCTGGTCCTGGGGCTTTCCTGTGTTGTAGTAGTCCTGGGCACTCATTCTGGGGTTTCAAAGGGTAGTGGTGGGAGTGATTCAAGGCACTAGCCTAAAGAGCACATGTCAGCTATCCCTCAGCCTTTTGTTTGGCAATGTTGATCACCCCCCTGCCGCTCGGCGCTTCAAGTCAAGCACCCACTCATCATCGAAGGGTTAAAAAAAGGCTTGGTGGGCATGGCGCCAAGTCCCAAAAATGCGACATTCGCCCGGGAGGCCTTGCTTGTGTCGCGGGTAACCATGTGTTTGCCTCGCTGCCTTCGTCCACTGTAGTACATACCCTGGATATAGATATATCTGCACTGCTTTCAATGCTGCACGGCAGGCCCTGGCACTTCTCCACCTCTTCAAGAAAAATGCACCCGCAAAAATGCAGGCTGGGCTTTCTGGGCCGTGAGGCAGTGTCAGTGGCTCGAAGATAACAGGCGCCCAGAAAGCCTTACCCGAGGCTGTGGCCTTCGCACCAGTCGCAGCAACTACGCACAGAAGGAGCCCGGCAGATTACTGATATCGTGTATGAACTAAACGTCTAGAACCAAGTGCTGATACACAAGTTTCAAAAAGGAATGTAGAGTATGGCGAACGGGCGAACGGTAATAAATATCCCAAGAAATGAAGAACTCGAGGCAGTATCCAATGAAAGTCGAAAACTAAAACGGGATAAGGAGAGCGCATCGCAGGAAGACTAACTGGTTGGGAGCAAGCTCGCTAATCGGGCACCTTGGCGAAGAAAGGCCTGAGTAAGCGGCGTTTGAGCTGGAAGATGAATTAGAGACCGGAAAGCCAACCCGTCGAAATATAGAGGGAGACTTACGCGCTGCGGAATACTGATTCAATGGTACAACATCGAAAACGGATGTTCGTACATCGCAAAGTTGCGTACCATTGCCTGCCTCGTTATGCTTGCCCAGCTCGTCGGACCTGAAATTCATAGAACTCACTTCAGTGTCGCAATTCCGACGAGGAGGGGGGAATGTACCTCGAGATCCTGGACAGAGTAATCCCCAGTTGATACCTGCCGCTCCATCGGACACTTACATCAGGGAACAAGAAGTATAGCCCCATATTCCCCTGTAGATCTTCCAAATGATCGACGGAAGAGACCAACTTTCCATATAAAATTGGGGCCTGATTGTCCCTCCCAATTTGTGATCCCATATCCAACGACCTGGTCCCGTCCTCAGAATGCAATGATAGATGAGCGATCAGGAACGGAAGTTCAGTTTCTCTGAGGAGCGTGGGTAAGCGAGAGAAAGTGGAAGGGCGTAGTGGACCACTCACGGTACGACCGGGCTCCCCGTCGGGTCGTTGATTGTGAGCTTCACCAGTAGAGGAGGTGTTAGAGGCAAACGGGAAAGGTTGTTCATGCCAAACTCGGCCGTGCGTAGTGGCTGCTGAACGACTTCAAGTCGGTAGATCCTAGAGGTAGATTAGACGTTGCATCTCGCGTCAGAGGTGTACAAGTGGCAAACACTCAGTGTTAACCGACCTTATTTGAGGGTCCGCCAGGAGGGACGAGACTTCGATACTTGGTTTCCGGCGAGATGGAGAGATTTCGGTTGGGGGTCGAGAAGTCTGCCTAGAGACAGAGCTTCGAGGGGAGGCAGGTTCGGCGTCCGTGGAGAAGGGATTGCGGTTTCCTGGAGACTGCGTACGGCGGGGGCTATTTCCTCCTGCTGTTGAAGGAGGAGATGGATAAGAAGTGCGAGGAGGTGTATCATCCCCCTGATATACGCGTTTCTCAGACACGCGTTCTCCTCGCAATGCAGAATGATGGGGGCTGGGGACCCTCTGCTGGGAACCACCTCCCAGAGCCCTTGAAATAGACACAGATCCATCGCCGTGTTGAACCACTTGAGTGCACGAAACGAGTAATGAGTTCCTCGGGCGAGTTTGACGGCAAGGTTGTGAACTTACTATCTCTTCACAACAGTAGTCAGCAATTTTGTTGGGTAGGCTGGATCTGCTTTGACACCTAGAGGAGAGCAAAGCAATTTCCGGGGATAGATGGAGGTCGTGTCGGGAGAATTTGCAAGACTATCAAAAATGGGAAGCCCTCATATGATGTCCGGGCCTGGCTGGCAACGACCCGAGTCGAAAGCATGGCTTTATAGTGGCTGGAGACATCTTCTGGGCAGGACAGTCATAACAGAATGGGGGAAGCAATGAGGCCAACTTCCGTCATGCAAAATCCGAGAAGTGTGTCACTGCCGGATATCCTGCATCAGGGGTCCGAATCTGTCGCCAAACAATTGGAATCTGGGTCAGTAATACGAGATCAAGAAAAGTTTGTTTCACCGACGGTTTTCGGAACCTGGCTCAGATCTTCGTGAAATCGTGAGTGAGGTGAGGAGGGGTTATTAAGGCTGTTATTACATAGTGTAGTGTGTCCATGGATAGGATTAATGGGTCGCTCAAACGCTCTTTTTCACAAGACTCCAGAGGCCCGCAGCGCCAGATACGATTGTTGCGGAAATGAGAGCGGGCTTGACTCCAGCTAACGAAAGGATGTACAAATCAGAAAGGTCAGATCGGATCTCAAAAAGTCAATACTCACCCGTCGACCTGAAAACTGCGCCAGTGAGTGCACCAGCCGCCACGCTTCCGGCAGTATCGTGTTGACCTCGGTATGCGTCGATGCTCGAGTTTATCCCGTTATAGATGAGGGCTAAAATAGCAAAAGTATCGATCTGAGACGCTATGTCGGGCAGGAAAGGACAACGGCGTACCCATCACTCCAGCTGAGTTTCCAACGAAAGTTCCCCTTCTCGTAACAGAGTTCAGGATGCTGTTGAGCCGCAACCTTGCATTATACACGGCAAGTGGCCTTCGAGCGCCTTCCCGAACACCCCACAACCCTCCAAGCGTCAAACCTAGAAACACGGTGTGAGCATGTGACCACAAGAACAATAAACCCGCCAAATGGGCCGTTCAAGAACGAGATAAGGTGTGAGATGTTCAGGGAGCAAGAGGGGCCCAAACAGAGCACCCGGGCTCTAAAGAGTAATTTGAAAGAGATCCTGGACTTACCGCCAAGATACATAGTCCCCGTCCCATAACACAGGTCATCGCTCCAACCCCTTGAGGGCATAGCGGTGCCAGACCCGGGCACCTCGTTCACCTTCTCATCATCAAGGACCAGATAGTCCAATTTGTCCCCCAGTTCTGCCAGCGGGTGTAGTTTTGTGGGGTCATAAGCAGCCAGCAAGAGGTCTGTCGACGTGATGGTCTCTGGTGACGAGGCGGATCCGGGCCGCTGGAACTGGGCGTTCTGGAGGTAGTCTGTGGCGGAGGTGGAGGTAGATGCGTCTGGCTGGTTGCTGTGAGAGGACGGCATCGGGTTGAGGGGAACGGGTTGACGACGGCGGCGAGCAAGGAGTGACGATGAGCTCGCTGACCTGGCTCAACCGAAAATGTAATTCCGGAACATTCGAACCCCGCGCATGATCCCCGGTCCCCACGTGACCGTCAGACTCTGGGCAACACCGGCGGCGTTCTGCACTTGCCGATGTCAAGAGTCGTTGTCACGACTCACCACCAGACATGTCCTTCGCATTACGACGTGCAGGCAGGCTCTCAGTCGCGCTGGGTCGCTCTGTATTGGGTGCTCGAAACCCCTCGATGCATGTGGTCCCAATACGACCCGCGGTCGTGTCACGAACCGCCTTCATTTCACAACGTGCGTCCTCTCGAACTGCTACCACAAGTTCGGTGTTATTGACATAGATATCTGTATTCAAACTCTATCTTGCGTCTGGACAATTTTGAATGCCTTGCAGTATATGCCACGTCTGTGACACCGCACTCTTCCCCAACAGACCCTGCAGAAGCAGAAGCCCTGAAGTCCTTGGAGCAGGGCACTGCCAAACTTGAGGAGGGCGACGTGCAGTCTGCCAAAGAACTTTACCAAAGGAGTGTAGACATCAAACGGAACGCCAGCTCTCTGTTTAACCTTGGGGTCACGCATTACCACCTAAGTAGGCTTCATTTACGGTGTCCGAGGTAGTGACAATTCAGTTCATGCTATCTTCCTTCCAGAGGAGTATGACGATGCTATCAAGGCTTGGAAAGAGTCCATTGCACTCCAACCTTCGAGTCCAGACGCGCATACAAGTCGGTCTTCCTCATGTCACCCCTCTAGAATGGATCCCGCTAATGTTTTACTAGACCTTGCTAGCGCGTACATTATCTCACCGAGTGGGCATACGCAATATACCTCGCCGTTTTCCGACACGTTGTGACTTCTTTTTCACGCAGACCCTCAGCCGGATCTTGCATTACACCATCTGGAGTAAGTGTGAAAGATGGAGTCTTGTTCTTCACCGAGCTGACTCGACCTCGCGCTTTCAGGGTCGCCGCGTCGCTGTGCCCCGAAGACCCTGAGATTATGTTCAACTATGCAGCTGTCCTCGAAGCTAGTACGTCGTTTTTCTCCTCCGGTAGACGCATAGCTTACTCACGATACGATCCAGCCGGTAATCTCGAACAGGCCCTCGAGAAGTACCAATTGAGCAAAAAGTACGGTGTGGAGCGCGCAGCAGTTCATATCCGGAACGTAAGCCCCAGTCCGATCAATGCAAGTACGACCGGACTGACCTATGGTCCGCAGGTTGGCGCAAAAATCCTTGCCAAGCAAGTGAAGGAGACGGAAAAGTCAGGAAACCCCAAGAGCGAGCAATAAAGTACTGACCCTTTGCTGGAATCGTCATTCCTTGCAGTCTTCCGCCGTAGCCTCTACTCCGCCCCCAATACCTTCTGCCTACCCGTTCTTGACCCAGACTCAGCGATACTGCCCCGGATTATCGGCTACCTCGTACGCCGTTTCGCGTTCCGCAAACACTAGAAATTAAATCCGGTTCCGACGTCCAAGGCAGTCTTTGGATTTACGTTTCGGGTCTTTCATCTAAGTTTACAGCTCGAGCATACTGAAAATGGATGTGGTCCCCCAACTGCATGGCCTCTCCTCGATCCCCGGAACCAGTTCGTCCACTATCTCCCAACACAGTACGATACGCCTCCACAGGTACCCTTTCCCCTGTCCAAGCTGTCGGCCTCTTAATTGCCTTGTGTTGGTTTTTCCTCGGCTCCAAGCGCCAATTCCTGGCGACCTGCGATGTATTACCGCCGCATTTCACGAAGTTCACTGAACGTCCGTGTTATTCCCAGAGCTGGGTCGATCACGCCATCCTCTAGACGAGTGCCCGAGACCACCTTGCCAGCCACCTCGGTATGCGAGAGGTTGCTCTGGTGCTGGCCGCTGGTAATTATAGGTTGGTCCACCTCCACGCCAGCCGCTGCCCCTCTGCTGAGAAGGCGGGTAGCCTCGACCTCTCCCTCTCCCACCCTGATATCCGGGAGGACCTCGTGACGCATGGGCTGGTGCAAGTTCCCCCTGTCTACTTTGGTGGGCTCGGGTTACAGGTGGTGAGTCGCGAACCCGCTGGAGGATGGCGGCGATATCGGTTTGACCGTATTCTGGGGTGGGGTGGTCCAATGGTTTGAGATACAGGATGTGATGGTAGCCTTCGTAATCCTGTGGGTACTCAAAATCGGATGCGAATCTCGATAGAACCGACAAGCCCTGCTCTGGGTTCGTGATAGTTGGGTGCCCCGTTCCTGTTTGGATCGTAAAACGGAAAGAAGGGATGTGTCAGCTTCTGTTCGTTCACCGAAACGGCGCTCGCTCGTCATCATCCCCCGTTTCTCTGTGGACGTGCTTGTGACCTCGGAGAAGGGGTCTACAGCGACAGGCATCAATCGAGGGGCAGAAACCATACTAACGTGCTTTGAGACGTGCTGCGCAAACCTGCCATGGTTCCGGGGGCATAGTCAGTGTGTTTGTCGTGTGGTACAGGAATGTTCATTCCCAAACGAGCGGTGTGTATTGCCTGGGCCTTTTATCTCCCAGCACTGAGTGACTCACCTCGTATGGCGTATCGAAAATAATGACCCAGATTTGAGTTCCTGGGAACTCGCGGGCAATCTTGATCCAATGGAAACGTTGCCTATGGGGTGAGCAGACATGATTAGCCAGGAACACAGCCCGGCAATGGCAATTCTGGGGAGGGTCCACGAGATCGCCGCGAGACGCCGCCTGGGACACCAAATCTTTTCACCCCAGAATCCGAAATGTCATGGACTCACGAGGCGTTGAAATTCGTTCGATCGATGCAAACCGAGTGGCCATCGGCCAAAGAATCTCTTGCCAATTGCTCGACCCTCCGCCTATCACCCAGATCATCTTGGTTACACCGTCTGAATTCTGGGAAGTGCACTTGCAACTGTTCCGCGAATGTGCTCTATCGCCCAGGGGATGTCATTGATTCCTTGTTAGTAGGAATGACAGGGGCCTTGAGAATCGGATATACCTTTCCAGAGGCGATGAGGCCGCAAAGAATGAGGACGACTTGGCTAGGAGGCGGAGGACCAGCGGAAGTTGTGACCAAGTCCTCTAAGCGCCCATCGCCGACGTTCAGACTGACGGCATCGTCATTAGCGCCGCTGATAACGGTGGTCGCAGGAGCGGTTACGGAGCCCTCTAATGCATTATCAATGCCAATAGAGATGGCTTCAGCGGAAGGCAGCTCCCAGGACGTCATGGGGTGAGGGAGGATGAGTGTTGTGGAAGGGAAGGGGCAAAGTTTAGGTGGCCGATCAGGCGTGCTTCCAAGCGCCGAGCGGCGACCTCGGCATCGGAGTTGGATAAGCTTTCAAAGGCTCATTAGCTCTGAGCGTACATGGTCTGAAGGTTCCAATAAGTTCATCGAACTAGATCTGTTTTACTCAAAGCTAAGCATCGGAAGTGGGTTCGCCAGTTTGGTACGACTCTACCAGAGTAAATTTGTTCGTGACCAACTTGTCTCTTCCCTTAATACACTGGAAATCAAAGTTCTCCCCGCGAACAGTTCTTTCCCTTCGCCTGAAGCAGTCAGAACATCTAGTCGATCTTCTGTTCGAATTGACTCGAATGGAGGAAACGATACGAGGGTAGAAAAGCGAGTCAAAGCTACCGAGACGCCGAACTCTAAACTGCGCATTCTTTACAGTTGTACAGGGCCCGACAAACCCTCAAATTAGTGCTCCCCATATGTGCAGGCCTGCGCCTCCTTCTGAGCCTCAAGGCACAGGCAAGCCGCGTAAAGTCCCCTTCCAAAGTATGCCTTGTGTGCACCCACACGTCTATCCTTAGTGATGTTTTCTCCGAACGAGAGCCCGCTTCACCAGACTGAATCGAATCGAATCGACGCAACGACGCCGGAGTCTGACGGTGCTACGGGTCTCCCATAAAATAAGGAAAGTAGATCTCCCGGATACTGTTAACAGGCTAGGTATAATGGTATTGGATGGTGGAAATGAGAAACCTAAAGGAGGGAGGCAAGCTGCGAAGATGAACCAAATCACCGCGTGCAAGACTACCGCCCATTCACTGTAGCCGTCGAGTCTCTTCGATTCGCCGGAGACGGGGCGATGGGTTCGTCTGCACTGGTGGATGTGCCACCTTCAGAAGGAGTTTTGTTTGGGTGATCCGGTATTTTCTCTATCTCCCTCTTGGCCTCTTCCCAAGCCTCAAGATTCTGTCACATACGAGCAAGCCATGAACCAAAACGATCGAGGATGGTGGGGAGGGTACTCACCTTCTTACACCAATCACGATGAGCCTGCGCCATGGCGATCCCCATTTCACGAAAGTCAGCGACCTTTTGCCGTTGGAAACGATCGAGATCCGCCTGAATCGTGGAACTAGAGTACTTGAGATCCTGCGCCGCCAGGTGAAGTGCGTCTTCGAGCTTGATGATGCAACTGTCGTTCAGGCATGGGGAGCCACCCAATGAGAAAGGCACGTACCGTGGATATAGATTCTCTGGTCTTCGTGATACTGTTTCTTCGCGCCGTCTCAGGATCAACGTCCATCATTCCGTGCAAGGTGTAGCTCAGTGCATTTATTAGGCCCATTCCAGGAGCACGAGTCCGTCTTCTTGCCGGGTTTGAGCCAGGATGGGCAGGCAAGTGACTGGACTCGGCTGGGCTTGTTCCACTGGTCGCGAATCCTTCGCCTTCACCGTCGCCAGCTGTGGGTACGCTTGGCCCCGTTGCTCGACCCTTATTCAACGCTTCCTCCAACCTTCTCGCTTCCTTCTCACTCTTCTCCAACTCCTCCAGTTGTTCGCGTTTGTTCTCCAAAACGTCCTGCGTCATCTCATATTGGACATGTTTCTGGTGTCGATACGCGAGGAGCTTCTTGATAATGGACGCAAACTGGGTGTATTCGTGAAGTGGTTCTGCCCAATTTTGCTCAACTTCTTGAAGCTGCAGTACAGCACAATGAGTCTTCAGGTTCTAGAAGCTAGGAGTGATACTGACCAACTTCGTCGTGGATACATATGTTGTATCAACTGCCTGACCTGCCTTTTCGATGGCAGCGGCGAGTTCATCCCGTTCGTTCAAACTGAACCCGTTAAGAGCAGCCCCCAGGTCGGCATGGTCCTGCGCATAGTCTTTATAGCCCTAAGCAATGACGTCCAGGAGAGCATCCGAGCACGCACCTGCCCACCGTTTCACCACTCTGCGCGTCGTCTTTTCCATTGGGCCACTCATATGGTTCGCGAACTTGATGGTGAACGCCTCCGAATCTAGGAAGCGCTGATCCGGTCTTCTGAGAGGATGCGCGGCGGAAGGGTTAGGTAGAGCGGAGTACGCCTGAGTTGCATTCTGATCGGTGGGATTGTGGGAGGGCGCTTTCAAGATGTTCTTGGGTAGGAGGGTGATGGGTGGAGAGTTCAAAACTTCGCCCTAAGAGAAGGTTAGCTATACATTGGGGATACGCGACACACGACGCACCCACGACACCTCCCCGTCAAGGAACCTGTGGAAAACGTGCTCGGTGGACAGGATGGGATGGCGTCCCAGCCTGTTCAAGAATGTTTGGAGCATACGCTTCCTCCTCGCAATCAGAGTTGCATCCTCCTTGGCTTTGCCCTGCTTCACGGCATAGTCCCCAATCGTCTGCTTGTCGGGTATAGGCGGGACAATAAGAGTTGGGTAGAGTCTCGCCAATGATTCTCGCAGTGACTCGAATTCTGAATATCGGTGTCGAGCTTCCGCATTCTGCAATGGGATTCCGTGAGCTTGAAGATCATCTACAGAGCCCATGAACTGACCCACCCCTGTACGAATGACGTAGACTATGTAGGGTGAAGTGGTTCCTGCGCTGGTCTTCTGGGCGTCGGTGATCTTGGGGCCGGTTAGACAAATGTAACAAGGTGAATCGTCGATTGAGACCAACCGTTAGTTCAAAATCGTCGCTATTATGGAGGTACCTGTCGCGAGCGCAGCAGAAGTCGGTCTTGAACTGAGGAGCAACACCCCCGTGCAGTTCACCAGATGGGAAGGGGGGCTGGTGAGGGGGCGACGATGGCGAGAGGGCATGCGCAGGGTGCGGGGGAGGCGATGACGGTTCGTAGATTGCGACCTTCGACAACGACGACGATTCAGACTGGATGTGGTCGATATCTTGTTCAAAGGGGTTCTCGTCTTCAAATCCCTCCAGGTCCATCTTGGTAGGCGTCGAGGAGCGAGGTACGAGGAGTTCAATTCCAGGTCGAGTGCTGCGTCGGTGTTTGACCAGAGGATGGGCACACCGCTATTTGGCTTTGTGTATGGGGCTGTCCCCATGAGATCATCCGCAGTGGCAGCGCGCTTATCCACGCTCTCAAAGGCACAGTAGGAGCTCTAGGCTGAATTGAGGATACCAAGGTCACATCTTCTAGTACTTAAATACACCATACAGGGCCTTCATCCCATTAACCGAATACCCTGAATCCAGCCGGAATAATGGCTGGCTGCTGCTCTTCCACGTCCATGGCAGTACCACCAGTGGCGCTCTCGAACCCCTTTCCAAGAAGTGACGAGAACAGTTCGTCGATCTGTGCTTCATGCCAGGAGCCAACGACGGGTACGGGGACCATAAAGTTTTGGACCTTTTCGTGTACATGATACCTGGGAGGATGTAAGCGCCGGAGCACCCCACAATCGAGAGAATATGCACCTCAATTTCCGACCTTTGCTCGCCTTGGTATCCACGCTCTTTTTCGCCTTCTTTTGCTTTTGTATGGCTAGCCAGTCGTCGGAACTGCCTTTGCCGTCTCCCCGAGAGTCAATAATCGCGCGTAGCATCTTCTGGTAGAAGTCAGTATCGTCAAAGAGCTCCGCTTCCTCCTTGACATTTTGACTATCTTCAATGGGGTCCCTTCCTATCCGGCCTCCTGGGCCTCTCCGCAGTTGCGTCCTCGACAACAGTTTGCCGTGATCGAGCAATATTTCGTCTACTAGCTGCACTGCAGACTTGAGGTTTTGCTTGCCCTTGGAGAACGTGCCTTTATTGGAGGGAAGGAGAACGGAAGGGGCCACAGCCTGGATCTTGGCAGACCATTTGGTCAACGTTTGCACAAGGTGAGGATGGTATCTATAGAGGCTATTAGGCAGTGGTCGATCTAACCGATAGAGAGGACGAACACTTGGTCGAATGCAGCGCTTTCGTTCGACGCTTCGGCGAGGTCGTCAGCAGCAGATGAAAGGGATGCTTTGTTGTCGAGCTTCCGCCGCTTTCTTGGGGGAGGGGTCACGCTACTCGCGGAGAGCAACCGCTACAACAGAACATGAGTTGGAAGTCGGTGATATCCTCACGAATGACACACCTGCTGCAGCTCAAACAAGTCATCTGCTAGGCCAAGCGCCTCCTCAGAGAGGTTGAGCAAAGCCTCTGTGGACCCTTCGACGTCGTGATACTGCTTCACGGAAGCAGGCTGCAAATCAGGTGAACATAGGAAGCCAAGAAGGAAAGCACTCCCTTACATCAGGTAGTTTGTTCGTCGCGAGTATCGCCTTTTGAAGCCGTATCCTAGAGTCCAGCAAGCCATCCCACAGGGCCTGGACAGTAGTCAGAAAAGCGTAAGGCAGCCTGTGATCACGGGCGTACAATCTGTTTCGCGACAGCTTTCCCTTTCCGCCGGTCCGTCTCTCGAGCAGTCTTCAAGGACGAGGCAAGATCTTCGTTGGTTTGCTGTGGTTCAGGCGAAAGGCGTTTTAGTGCAGAGGGTGCCGGTCGTTGCGATTTCACATGTACGCTTGCTTGTTCCTCGGCGTCTTCCAAACCTTCGCTCTCGCTCTCGTCCCCCTCGCTCCCGCTCCAGGGACCCTCCGCCCCAAAACCCTCGAACCTTCCTTCAGAACTGTCCTCATCCTCCTCCACCATATCATTTGGGACGGCACCGTGGTTCTCGTCTTCATCTTCGTCAGAGCCTTCATCCTGGTCGAGGATCTTTTGTCGTGATGTCCGTACCCCATCGTATTTAGGATCGGAGATGCTGTCGGCGAGTTTCCGCAGCGAGCTTGGACTGCATTGTGTTGGATATCAGAGGGATTGTAGCGGTGCAACACTGTGCGATGTAACTCACCCGACGTCCAGATAATGCTCTCTTGCAGCAGATGCATCGAGCTCCTGAAGCTCATCGTCTTCACCATGGGGGTTCAAGCTTTCCGGGTCAAAGTCTTATCAGGCGTCGCGTCAGATTTGTATCTTAAAATCCAAGGGACGCTCAACGCGTACCAACAGGTGCTGTATCCTCAAACTGCGCCAGTTGCTCAGCCAACGAAAGTCCTAGCTTAAGGGTGAGCCAAACTGCATCGGCACAAGGCCGTGAGTGCTTTCTGACATACTGGACATGGGTTATGTGTTCCCAGGAGGCTCTCTCTGCGTGAGTGTTTGAGTGCGAGAGGTTATGGAGAGGTAAGAGCGAGTGAAGCACCAAACCAAAAAATCTCGGACGCCAAAACCTCCGGAAATGACCCCACCGAAATGGAAAGAAAGCCCCTAACTAAGGCACCAAAGGGACATTCATTGAACGGCAACAGCTTGGACGATGGCAGTAAGGGCCAGGGCAGTATGAACTATACAGAGGCAATGTACAATATGAAGGTAATAAAGGTTTAAGGCTAAAGCTGGATTACTCGGGGAATAAGCGACACCCTTCATGGTTCGATGGATGGGCCAGGGCAGTAAACAGGAGAGCGGGGGTGAAAGCGACGAAAGCGATGAAACGAAAGGGGAAACAACGAACGGCCACCACATTCAATGGGAGAGGAGGTGCGTGTCCATGCGAATATGTTATGATGGGTTGCGGGATGGAAGGGGTGGGGCCGGCAGAGGCGTAACGTCCATTTTTACCTCCGGTGTTGATTGTGTCGCTTGGGCCTGCAACCTCTCTTCTGCCTCCTTTTCCCCCTTCTCGATCTTCCTTTCCTCCTCCTCGATAAAAGACTTGAAGTATGGGAAGTAGATGCTAATGGGAGGCTCGCGCAGACCATAAAGGCGAGGGTCGAGCATCGGACCAGGACGCGACAAGTCCATATCCATCTTAGCACCGGGTTTGGCAACGAGAATCGACCGTGCCACATTCTCAGGCAAAACGGGGGGATATACAAGATCCTCCATATCGAGGTCGAAGTCTTCGTCGTCTTCACTGTCGGTGCCCAATCTCGATGGCAATTTGGCTTTATGCTTGGACGACGGGACTTGTCGAGGATGACGGGGGATGCGACGTTTTTGGCTGGGCGTCACATCAGGATAGGGATGTGGCCCTTGTTTAACGGTTCCACAACGAACGGGTGTCAAGCCCACGACACGGGTTGTGGGAAGAAGGGGTGGAGGGACCTTGGGCTGAGGTTTGAAGGGACGGAGTTGTTGTGCTACATGGAGGTGAGAGCCTGGCGGGATCTTCGTGCATGCATCAGGGTGGTGGTCGCGAAAATGTTGTGGTAACTCGGAGTACTTGAGGGATCGTTGGGCAGAGCATTCTACACAGATATAATAAGACATCGCCCTTATGACGGCCACAGAGGGTAATACTCACTTGCTATGGGACAGGTGATTGGCATGCGGAAGAGGTGGGAGCTGTCGATGTGGGCTTCAAGCTCTGGTTGGGACCGGTGATTACGGACATTGCATTTCTGCAGTCCACATTCCAACCATGTCTGCGGGGTATCAGTCACTGAGTTAGATATATTCCCGTGTGTGACATACCTGGGAGCGAATGGGCCTGCAGTGAATGACGCGAAGATGCTGTTCAGAGACAAAAGGTAAGCGCGTCATTTCGAGCTTTCCGAAAACGGCAGTCAACTGCGCGGGCAAAAATACCCACGACAAAATGGGCATTTGAGTTTTCCGTCGCAGAGTGCAGTGCCACCTTTGGAGGACATATCACATCAGAACCACCAGAGGATACAGGTGAACCTGAACATCCACCCAAAGCCATCATGGTGGCTCTGGAAACACCGTAAACACTCTTCCTTGCATCTGGCAAGGGGTTCTGTGATGCTGATGCCCTTTTAAATGGCACAGCACATTCTCTGGGCAAAGGAACCTGGGGTGCAGTGATCTCACCTTCCTGTAGGCATTCCAGCTACCTAGGATGACACCACACTTGTTGGCACGATCCTGCCACTCGCATAAGTAGCCTGAAGGCTGCAATGCATCCTTTGCCAGATCAAGCAGGGGTGCAGATGGCCCAATGATTGCTGTTGAGGTGGCCACCATTGACATCCACAGCACAGCTAGCGTGAAGACAGATATAACCAGGAGCAGATTGTCCTGCAACGCCAGCAACAGCAAAAGAGCGTGTAGCAGAGTGCCAACAACTACTCAAGGTGCTTGTTGTGCTGGCGTGTGAGTCGGAATCCGCTAAGGAGTGTGTTTTCCAGCTCTTGACAGTGTAGAAAAGATGAAAGATGCCTCAGGGGTTGTGAAAGGGGGGGTCGGGGAGCGGTTGGGAGGAGAAATAGCCCCAAAATGGCCAAGGCACTGTCACATGGCAATCGGGGCCCTTGCCAAATATACATATACATTACCAAGCACATACAAGCCTGATTCCGTCCCGTCATGTTTTGGATAGGTCATTGAGAAATACAATTTAAAGGTGGGCTATCCTGTATGCCTCTGAATGGGTGGGGTATTGCTTTTTTATGCTGCAGGACATTCACCACAAATGCTGTCTTTCCACAACCTTCTTCCCTAAGTCCTTTGTGGTGATGCCACACTCTGGAGCTTCCCTTTGGTTCCAGGCTTAAAACAGTATGCTTGCTTTCTATTGACACTCCCACAACATGGTATGACTCTTGACAAGGTAATGTAACACTCAAGATAAAGCTTTTAAGGAGATTCAGGGACCTATGAAGTTATATATGGACCTACAAGTCCCAGTGGTGATGGCATAGCTATTCTGCAACTACCTTGTAATTACCTTGGGAAACACCTTAATCTGTATTGTGTTCTGGATGGAATCAGTATACCACAAGTTCTGTGTGTGAAATGAGCCCTAAACTACCCAAAGTGGGGCTGGAACTTATCAAGTTGTGATCACAATTCACTTCACACCTCAGGCTTTCATTGGGTGTTCTCAACTTCTCATCCATTTGGCCTGTGTAAGGGATGCACAAATCATGTTTCAGTCATGAATTGACCCAGTGTGTGCTTCCCTCAGGTGCCACTATATGACCAATACTCCCACAAGTTTCAAGAAAGATTCCATGCTTGCTTCTCCCACCTACATTCTGAGCATGATACTCTGTGTGTCCTAGAGACATGATAAAAGAGCCACTACCCCCAGTGCTATGTGACAACCAGACACTCCACCACCATGGCACAATAGAGGATACAAACTTGAACATAAAAATGTCCAAGGCAATATAACCTGTGTAGTACAATGCATTGCAGCTACTAGACTACTCTCACATTAATAAGCCCTTGAGCAGTGTGGCAACAAGGACTAACCACCACATTACAATATGCATGCCATAGATATGACTCATAGGGTCAACTTGAAGGCTGAATCCTCTTTACCAGCAATTCGGAACAACTGGAAAAGCAGCAATTGCAGATGAACATCATTAACAGAGCAGCCTTATTGACCCTACAAGATCAGATCTCCCAGAAAGTTAAGGAGTGAATTTCCCTGGGATCCCAGCTTCCTCAGCACAGGTGGGCACCAGTTTAAATGCTGAACCCAATGAAAATGGTGCTGCTGTGCAAACCAGAGCAGCAACATGATTACAGTACAAGGTCCATGTGCTGACCCAACATCATGACATCTGTAGGGTATTGGATTTGGAAAAAACCACCATACCCACCTGAAGGACAAACTGGTAGAAAATGCACACAGTGCGGTGGCAAGACCTATTCCAGAAAAGGAACCAGAAAGGGGATTCAGCCACCCAAGATTGTGTCATGATGCAATCATGTAGATCAGAGCCCAGAGCATAGTTTCACCGAATATCTTAACTGGGCGCTTAAATGCCACACTCAATATATCACTGCATCAACTACTTCCCACCAAGCACTATCAACCTTGCTTCTGCCGCGCGTGCTCTCCGTTCACGCTCCAGCTTCATTCTCATCTCTGGTGTTAGCCCTGCGGCGGCCTCAGCAGACCCTGATGAACCTCCAAGGCGGCGTGGACCCCCATCAGAAACCTGATCCTTCATCGGCTTCGCTTTGACAGGCAGCTCGACCAGCAGCTCCTTCTCCTTGGCTTCCCGCTCCTTCAACTTATCCTTCAACCCCTTCCTGCGGACCTTCTTCTTCTGATCCTGCTCTTCCTCCATGTCATGCGAAAGGATGCTGGGAACATGGCCCGCTCCGAGCCAGTCCCACCACTCCAGATGCGACGCGGCACAACGCCGGAAGACATCTCGCACCCCCTTAGATTTTGCCAGATCGTATGCTGTGCGCAATGACCCCTTCACTTGCGAGGAAGATGCAGCATCCTCCCTGTCCCCCTCCGATCCATTCTCCTCGATGTTTTCATTTGCCCTCAGCCCAATGGTCACGGTGGGGTCTGCACGTGCCTCCTCCAATAGCCACTGAACAACCTCAACCTGTCCTCCCCGAGCCGCAAGCTGTAGTATCGTGGTCGCCTTCTCTCCTGCCCACTCTGGTATAGGCGCATCGATGGTTCCGAAGGTCGTCCGTTCGCGCTCCCAGAACACTTTCAAGGCATCTACCCGACCCTTGCTAACCATTTCGACTAGGCGTGACCACCTCTCGCGGAGTGCTTCTTCCTCCGGGCTCGGTTTGGGTACTTTTGTCTTCTCGCGGGGTGGTACAGGTGCGGCAGGAGCGGGCGTAGGTTTCGGTTTCGGTAAGGAAGCTAGGTAGGCTTCGTCTTGATCTCGAAGCTGGTCTTCCGTGAAATGGGACATTTTGACTCGAGTAAGCTCGGCGAGGCATCTAGAAATTTCTGATTGTGTCTGTTGAAGGGATCGGTTAGTTCCTCACTCTCAGTCGAATGGACGGATGGGCTCACTGGGCGTCGGGTGGGGAAGGGGAACGTTCTCAAGCGTTCGTCGCCTTTCTGAATGACAGCATCTTCATAGTCGAGGAATATCCTCCGATTCGACGTCGACGCGCGTATCCAGATGCGCTCACAGTCGTGGATGTCATCCGCCCAATCGGCTAGTAGATTCCGGATATCCTGTAGGAAGGGTGTTCAGAGCCCAGAGGCATCAGAAAGAGAGTCACACGACTAACGTCTCGAAGGGCTTGCTCTCCATAACGACGCAGCAGAGCGCCTGCACTCTTGGCAGGACCCTTCGCGTTATCGTTTATTGACTGAGAGCCACCCTGCTTGCGACGCGCTTGCGCGTTGGTCAACATCGGCGACTACATGCAAACGGAGAACTGAGAGCTTACTGGTATACCGGTGGAATGTCTTGTGGAGGAGAACCTCGTTGTCAGGCTTGGGCTTCCTTTGCTTCTTTGACTTGCCGACGGGTTGTTCGTCCTCTTCACCTGGATCTCGACCCACTCTGACAACCGCCCCAGCGAAGTGACCGCCCGCGACCATGAACATGGCCCAAGTCCGCCCTCCCGGCTTCGGTACTTGAAGATCCGCGAGCTCTCTGGCGTAGTCTTTCGTATCCGTTTGGAGAGGGAATATCGTCCTGTAGACACCGATCTGGGTAGACGGAGGGGAGTGGAACCAAATAATTGGCACGAGTGGCGATCGAGAAGAGGACTCCGGTGACGGGGAGCGGGGGTTAAGACGGCCTGTCCTCTTTACCAGGGTGTTTACAGCATCGTCTGAATCGTCTGAATCGTCCGACGAAGAAGCGGAGCCTGATAACGAGTCATCCAAGCCTAGAGCAAAGACTTCAGCCCCCACTTTAGATAAGGAAACAGGGAACGCACCTTCGACGAGCTGTCCAAATGCTGTTTCCGTCACAGCAGATCCCGCACTCATCCTCATCTTGACATTGTATCTGTGCCAATCCGACTTGAAGTGGTTGCGTTGTTCGTCGACATCATTGAAGGTCGTTCCCAAGCATATATTGCAAGCACGTTGGCCGCTGGAGACGGCAGACAAAGAAGGCTCCGGGGATGGTGTCCTCGTACGTGGCTTGTTGACCAGGTTCCGAGGTGTAAGAGAATCCAAGAGGTCCTCGGGCAAGGCGAAAATGTGGAATGACTGCGAGGTCTGCATGATGCAGTCGATGAGGAGAGCTTCAAGGTACGCAGGGTGAGGTTTCCTCTTCTATTGGTATCTACGGCTTATTAAGAGCCATCTCGAGTGAGGCCTGAGTGAGATACGTACACAACAAGGTGTGGACTGACTCGACTCAGAGCCCAAGGGACCGAAGAGGCAGTGATGACACAAATGATGGCCCCGGAGATTGCCGACGGTGAGAATGGGCGCCAACTTGAACTGAAATGGTACAGACGAGCGCTCATCCCCAACCCACGATGTCATCCCATAACTCCAGCTCTACCTTCCCAAACACCTCAGAAGCAGGCACCCCTGAGTCCGCGCGTCCTGACCCAGACTCTGGGAAAGCTTTCGCGAAGCTCCTCGAAGGGTTCGCACACACTTCCACCCGTCGCTCCAGTCTGAGTAGTACTACCAAGCGCAAGTTCGAATCATCACCGGAGATCAGGCCAGGAACCGAATCTCACCCAAAGCGGACCAAAAAGGCCAAGGACGAGGGTTGGAGAGAGTCGAGAAATGTGCACGACTATCTGGGTCCTGGGCTCGATGTGGTATTCTGTGGCATAAACCCAGGTCAGATATCAGCCTCAGCTGGGAGACACTTCGCCAATCCAAACAACCACTTTTGGAGCTGCTTACACGAAGCTGGATTCACGAATAGGCGCGTCGACCCAAGCGAGGACCACACCCTCCCCGAGAAGTTCAACCTTGGCATGACGAACCTCGTTCAGCGCCCGACACGCGAAGCCTCCGAACTCACCCTATCTGAAATGCGCGATAGCGTCCCCCTCCTTCTCTCCAAGATAACCTACCACAAGCCCAAAATTGTATGCTTCGTCGGCGTTGGCATCGCAGACACCGTCTCTTCCTATCTCGCTTTGAAGAAGGGAAAGGGGAAAAAGAAAGGGAAAGGAGGGCCTGGGATGTTGCCGTTCAAGCTGGTCTACGAGACGGAGGGTGAGGAGTCCCGCGGAGTGTCGGAGACGCTATTGTATGCGGTGTCGAGCACGTCTGGGAGGGTTGTAGCTTACAGGAAAGAAGATAAGGTCAACCAATTCCAGGTGGTGAGGGAATTACTCCGTCAGATCCAGAGTGGAGGGTACAAGACGGGCGACGTGATAGCCGTGTGCAAAGGAGACCTCGAGGCGGCGTGACCCATGGGACAGCGTCTGGCGCTTTTTGTCGATCCTCGCTAGGCTGGCGCTCCGAGTCGGCCGTGCTACTCCAGGCCTTGGATTTCCGGGCGACCTTGGGCCCGGTCAACCAACCATGCTGGTACTACCGCCTTGCCCGAGGGCCTCGTTCACCGGCGCGAGCTGGCCACTAGCTCTCTGTCAACACATCGACTGGAAGCCCCAGTTCAGATATCCTCAGTATCCTTGACAACCCCCGTTATGACAATACTTGCTCTCCAGCTTGTATGCCTTCATAGGTCACTGTCAGAGCCTCCACAGATCCCTCACCAGCGGACCTCCTCAGAACCCTCCGTCTACGTACTTGAATATTCCACAGCGCTTCCGTGAGGCCCACGCTGTGGGCAGGGTTCGAAAGGTAGCAGAAGTCCTTCAAACTGGAAGTACGGATATCAGAATAAGCCTCGTAGTTCAACGGCGTTTTTTTATTTGTGTAAAAGATCCAAGCCAGGGAAGCGCCTGGCCATCTATGCAAGGCCGTTCGTTGGAAGCTTCCCTGCCCTCAACTGCTCGAGGTATTTATCGACCTTTCCGAGCATCCAGATAGGGAACGAGAACTTGAAGTTGGGGTAGGAGATCGCACAGCTCTTGTTGAACACGCCTTCGATGGCTTCTTGAGCCCAAGAGCCGTCCTAAACAAATCGAATACTGGTGAGGGGTAGGGAAGATGAGTGAACAAAGGCACTTACGAGAAGTTGTCTGTCCATGACCATTCTGACGCCCCTCTCGAGGGGCTCGATATGAGGATACTTGGCATACATGAGGGCCATAATTGCCCAACATGACTGCACGACTTGAGTATTTTTATGCTCTACCCAACAGTTCTTCTCGCAAGACTGTGAAGGGCGTCCCCCGTTAGTAGGTGTTGCGTCGGGCCCCGGAAAACGACATACCTGATAGCTCTCGCCCCACCCACCGTCCTCCCGTTGTTTCGAAATAAGGAACTCACACGCCTTCTTGGAGTAGGGGCTTGTGGCATAGGTCTCCCCAACCAACGCAAGGCTCTCTGTCGCAAACATCGCGGCGTAGGTAAAGCAGATACCCCAGTTACCGATCCAGCCCCCTTCCGGTGTTTGTGCAGCATGGAGGTATTGAACGGCGCGTCTTATGGAGAGGCTGGAAGCGCTGCTGTAAGTACTGGAAGTCCCTGTGATGAGCAGCAATGTAACTTACTCTATATCAGTTGTGCGGTAGTTGGGATAGTGCTTGCGGAAGATAGCCAATGGCGTGATGGCTGAAGTCGTACACTCTGGGTAATTATACTCCACCATAATTTTTCCTGCATCGGGGACCGTAGGTCAGGTGTGGGTGCGCTGACGACACAAGAGGAAGGAGCTCACCGAAGACCTCTGCGGGGTTCAGATGCTCCATCCAAGAACCCGCACGAATCAGCTCATAACTGGCAAACCCACCATCGCCATTCTGCAGAGAAAGGATGGTGTCGATCGCGTCTTGGATACGTTCCTCAGGCACGGGCTTAGGAGTGAAGCTAGAGAACGAAAACGAATTGAGGTCGCTACTCCTCGTTTAAAAGCCTCGGGGACTGACTCAAGGTGGTTTTGCAGATACATAACTGACTTGATGCCTTCGCCAGTGCAGTCACTAACAGTGTAGCCCTGCTCCTGCGTACTGGAAAGGGGTGGTTAGATTAGAGAAAGTTATCGGACGAGAACCGGCTCTTACCTGAAACCGAAAGCGCCCTTCGTCCGATGTCTATACGCCTTCTCGAAGTGCCTGGGGTTGTCTCGCATCTGCGATTTATCTAGCCAGTCCAGAGCCTTCAGCAGACTTGGTCTATACTTCACATCTTCTGTCGCGAGTCCAGTCTCCACAAGCGCCTGGATGATGAATCCAGTGTCCCAGAGCTGACTCCCATTCGTCCCGCATACCATCATCCCTTGCGGCCCCATCCACATGAAGTCGCGCCGTTTCACCTCATGCAACCGCCAAGAGTTATTCTCAATACCGTCTCTATGGAACCGTGCCACCAAATTGAACATCTTGTTCACGGGTGCCAGATCTTGGTATGAAGTATTCTCGTCTTCCCAGACGATGAGCTTGTATGCGCAGTCCACGGCCCGACGGCGCAAGGGCGGGAAAGAGCAGTTCTCGTAGAGGCTGAGGACTTCGGAAAGGGCATCGTACAACTTGGTGTGAGGATGGTAGATATCGACAGAGGCGATGTTGTTCCGCTGCGATGGCCAATGAACCCTATAATAGTCCTCAGAATATAATTCCTATGGAAAGTGCCGGTCAGGTGGAAATGTCACAACCAGACTACACAGTTCCAAACTCACCTCGCGCAATTTCAGAACCATGTCGTTCTCTGGCATGACGAAGCGTACGCCGTAGAGGTAGCTCATGGGCAGGAAGACCTGCCGAACGTGGATCCACCACCTGTGAGGGTGGATAGGCATCCAGTCAGGTAAGAGCCTGAACCGCTGTCAGAAAGGGAGCGGCTTGTGGGACGGCAGAAAGCTTACCATAACTCTGGTGGAACAGGATTATTCCCTGCCCAGTCGTAAACACCAAGCAGGGAGAACCAGAATTTTCCCCAGGCTGGAATACCAGTTGCACCACCTATAATACCGAATAAGTCTCCAACGCCGACTAGCATCCTATAGACTTTCGTACCCAATTCATGCAGCCGTTTCCGCGCCTTGACTGCAACAGGATGTTCGGCGTCCATGCCCAGTAGTCGAATAGCAACGTAGTTCATCCCGGTACCGAAGACAGTAGAGGGTCCTTCTATATGGCTTTGTGGCGATTAGACGCGTCGGGGCTCAGGACAGAGAAACGCACGTACAGTCCCCAGCCTCCATCCTCGTTGGCCTTGTTCATGAGGTATCGAATCATCTCGAGCCGCTCTTGCACAGTGAAACCCATGTTGGAAATGTAACTTCCAATAACGACACCAGGGAGAAGGAACATGGGTCCACCATACTCCCCCGACCAGTGTCCGTCTTCCGACTGTAGATGTTGGTAGAATTCATATCCATTCCGAGCTGCTTCGTATGGCGTCGTTGCTTTCGGGAGTGCCGGAAGCCCCTAGCGAAAGAATCAGGCACTTGGCATGCAAACTCCTCCATTCGACATGCTCACCGTCTCCAAACCCAACCAATACTTGTCCACCGTGTTCTGCGGCCATGCCGCTACCTCCTCGTCCGTTTGTAGGAAGTGCCAAATGTGGCGCCCACCGTCACTGACCTTGAGCCTCCACCGTGTGTAGTCTGTGAATGGCCGGCTGCGGTCATGGGGGACCTGAAGGGGGGCCCACGCGGGAGAGTCTCGAGCAACAGGGTGAGGAGTAAAGGATACGGGAGGCATGTTTCGATTGGGAGGAAGGAAGTGGATCCGACATTTAAGTGTTCCTTTTAGCGCCGGTCATCAATCATACGATTTCGTGTTGGCGGCGACCAAAAAGCGCCGACGCGTTTCAACGTTCCACGTGAAGTTAGCTCATTGCTCTCTCTTATTGTGCCTCCACATCCTCGAAAATTCTCGATACCAATGAGCGAACTGTGTCGAGTACCTTACAGCTGGGGTGTCCAAACAGGCCGCTTCCACCCCTTGCATTGCGCCTTTCCACGCTCTCGTCCGTTCCGTTCATCCGGGGCTGTCATTTGGACCTCCTAACCGTCCATCTATCCGTACAGCACTACGTGTTCCTGCCCTCAGGCTGCCTGGCAGGTCATTTAGTCCCTTCTTGGCGGATGAATCGTACCACATTGGCAGGAGCGGCTCGTTTGGTCGTGCTGACACCCCCTTACTTTGGCACCAGGTCGTATGTCAAAGGGAGAGGGAATACACATGAATGTCGGCCACCATTACCTCGCAGGGAATGACTTCCTCAGAGTCTAATGGAGTTTCGCACCAGCGCCTAATCACCTTTAGACTCGTCACTACAGTCGAAACTCTCATACCGCATAGAGTTGGTTCCCAGTCTAAAATCACGATCCCTATGCAGTAGGAGACCCATGCACGACGAGACCCAATCTGAGGGAGAATTGGCCATTGGTGCATGGGGAATCCTTATGCATTGTGGCTTATTTTGGCGGGGTATACATGATGAGAATATGCACTATGAGAGTCTCAACTGCACTCGCTCTAGTGCGATTCATAACAGGCTCGACCCTGTCGGTGCATTTCGCGATTCATCTAAAGTAGATAGCTTAGCTGCTATCGTTGAGGGTGCAACATATCTCTCCGTTGGCCGTCCCACGCCCCTACCCTCTGAACAATTAAGTCGTCATCGAGCTTCCTCAATACCGAGCGACCCACCACATCCATCTCCCCATCGTCAAGCGGGACAGAGAAAATGAGCTTGAACTCATCTAACATATGCCCGCCCCGATCGCCAAAGGCCCTCGATATGTCCGCGACCAGAAGATCCAACTCGGTCTCTGCTTCCGCCTCTGGCCCGGAGGGAGGTGGCCCATGCCAAATGAGGATGATTGCACGAAGTGAGGGGAATGAGTGTGAGGCGCCTCTCTCTGTGCCTACTTCCTTGAGAAACGGTCCTGAAATGTATGCATCTGCCCTTATGATCTCCAAGTTTCTTAGGCGCCCAAGCATCGGCCAGAATTAATCAGGGATCTGGGGCGAGAGGCAGCACGCCCCAACGGTAACAACCCGAAGATTATCGAGTGACCACAGGAAACCGTACCTGACCGCAGGGTCAAACGGAAAGGTTCTTCCCATCCTAATTGCACCCATTCCTCCCTTTTATCGAACTGTATAGAGGGTCTACCGGGGCCGTGGTTCCCCGATGTGCTGCTGTAATCGGGCCAGTGAACTCGGTGCTTCATCCACACTTTTACAGCCTCCCAGGAAAAGTCTCCTTGACAAATTTCTCGCTCCGAAGAGGCCCACCAAGACGACCACGTAGAAGTCCATACGACCCCATGGGGCTCCCGCATAGCGTGACGACCTGCGTCTCCTCCAGATCATCAGGGTGCGTGCGAATACTGAACATGGATTTCCGTTCAAGTGAGGTGATTGCTTGAGAAATCCGAAGAGCTCGTCAATAGGCCCGGGTGTGGCTTCCAATGAGCCAATGCGAGGGAGTGAGGGGAGTTTGAATAACTGAGAAGCCCATGGGATGGTGATTGCAATGGGTTCGAAATGTCGAAGATTGGGTGTACCCCCCGAGAGAAATTGCTCGTTGAGTTCCAAGGGATCGAGCTACCTCGAACTCGCAGCAGCACTACAAGAGGGTATTACTATGAAGACCCAAGCCGGTTATCTGCAAGCATTCAAGTGCATCCGCGCGCCCGGTCATTTCCATGAGAATGGTCTTCAGAACTGGTATCTCGCAGCTGGTGCGGACCGACCTGATGCGACCTAGTTCGGTGCGGACCATCTTGAAGATGGCGGTAGTTACCTTGAAGCACGGGTCGCCGTCGATAGAGACCCTGCTGAACTCTAGATCGACAAGAATTGGGCTACTATTCTTCCATACAAACTCCAGTATCAGAGGGCTCGGCGCCATCTCGATCTGGATGTGCCCCCAGAGCTCCGGGGAACTGAGGGCGACGCCACGAATTCGAGACGTGGGAGAGCGGAAGGCAAAGGTGGGGATGAACGCGATTGTGGACGGCGACATCCAGGTGCAGCTCCATGAAAGTGAGACTGGCGGCCACTATCTGGGCAAGGAGCTCCGGAGGGAGACGGGGGATAGGGAGGGATGAGTTAGAACGGCGCCTCACATATCCAGAAGACCTATCCATCCTTGGTGTCGTTTGTGGGATAAAGGGACGAGTTTTGAGGGAAGGTGGTGATAAACTGGTATGAGTCCAGAGCAAGTTCCGATCGCAGTGGTATTGCAGCTTGCTACTGTAGATCAATCGGATGGGGACGAGACGAATCGGATGTGATGTTCATGATCAGCGTTGAAGTCCGCACCCGGAACTCCTTTGAAGTTTGGCTTGAGCACAGTGGTTACATCCTACTGAGGGTCAAGGCCCAAGACTGCGAAAAAAAGCGCCATCTTCCAAGTGACGGAAGATCGAACTCGTGAGTCGTGACGGCACTGACGGGTTAAGGAAGAGACTCGAGACTCGAGAGGGCCGAGCTCGCGAGATGGATTCAATTTTGTCTGAGCATCAAAAGCAACCCGTGACCACCGCAGGGGTCGAACCTGCAATCTCCTGATTCGTAGTCAGACGCGATGCCATTTCGCCAGGCGGCCAGATGGGTGAGTGGGCGCCGTGTTTGTTGACTCGGGGCGCCGTGCCCCTCAGGCCAAGGAGCGGGGACACACACAGGGGTTTTCTTGGGCCTTCAAGGGGTCAAATCGCGTCTTCACGGAGACGTTTACAGCTTGGCTAATCGCTGTCCTGGAAAGTGGCTTTTGAGAGGAGAGGAGCATGGACTGGCAGTGCGCCACAGACGACGATAGCGCCCACCTACGTCAACAACTGGCCGGCGGCCCGTTAGCCCCGCCATCAAAGGTGTTCGTTACGTAAGCACCGAAACTTTCATCGTTTGGAGAGCGCTTAATGGACTGTCGTAGGCCGTCATGTTGCGCGTAGTGTGAGTTCTCTTTTCCTATACCCGAGGGAAGAACTCACGGCCTTTTGTACAGAAAACCCAAAAATGCCCGATCTAAGCGAGCCTTGGATGCTCGCGAACCCAAGGAAGTCGAGGACCCACGAACAGTGATCTTCGTCAAGGGTACGCACACGGGAGAGGTTCTCAATGGCGTGTTCAAGGACTTGGTGAGGGATAATGTCCATGCAGATGAAAACGCGCTTATCCATCACCACCTTCAGATGGCCTTGAAGCGTCCCCATGCTGTTGCATTCAATAAGAAAAATGACATTCACCCATTCGATTCGACGGCGACAAACAATGGCACGACGTCTTCGACTGCTGCCTCGTCATCCTCAGTCCAGTCTCTAGAGTTTTGGAGCACCAAGAACGACGCATCCATGTTTGTGGTGGGGCAGACGACGAAGAAGCGGCCCAATGGATTGACGTTCGTGCGCATGTTCGACGGTCGGGTGCTGGATATGATCGAGGTTGGCGTCGAGGGCTACAAGCCCATGTCGGATTTCAAGGTGTGTCTTTACCTGGGTCAGCGGTGAAAGTCTTCTTACGCAGGTCTCTTAGACACCTAAATCAACGCCAGGAAACAAACCTCTGATCCACTTCGCATCGGAACTCTTCGACACTCACCCACGTTTCATCCACCTCAAGTCCATGCTCATTGACTTCTTCAACGGCGAGGAGGTCGACTCGATATCGCTCCTTGGCCTCGACCATGTTATCAGTATCTCTCTATCGCCAACCCCCTCCACACTCAACGAAGCGACGAGTCTCCTCCCCAGCACCTACTCGGCTGATTCGGTACAAGCCAACCCACTTGCCGCGGTAGCCTCCGCATCCTACCTTGCATCTAATTTGCCCTCCCCCGGTCCCACCAACGCCACAGCCCCCAGTCTCCCAAAAGTGCACATTCGCACCTACACCACGAAGCTCCTCAAGTCGGGGGTCCGCATCCCCCGCGTTGATCTTGTGCCCATGGGCCCCTCACTCGACCTCGTACTACGCCGCTACCAGGCGCCCGACAGCGATGTCCTGAAGCACGCCATGAAGCGACCCAAACTGAAGAAGCAAGACGTCGAGAGTGGGTTGGGCAAGAAGAAGAAGAACTTCGAGGTAGATGAGATGGGTGACCTGCGCGGACGCGTCCACGTTGGTGTGCAGGACCTCCGCAAGTTGAAGGGCAGGAAAATGAAAGGCCTGCAAGATGAGAGGTCGGAGAAGAGGCAGAGATTTGAAGACGATGACGAGGATTCGGAGTAGACAGTCTTGTACATCGCATACCTGATACATATGATGTTTTGGTGGGCCACGCCAAACAAAGCGGACGCGGTCGCAGCGATCAAAAGTTGAATCTTGCTCTTGCACTCGAGCATGTCTCTACGCGATTCCAATGTCGTTATTATCGAAACAAGTCGAACACACATCAGAGCGGGTCTGGGGCTGCAGGAGCTGTTGAGAACACCTTCAGTCGTGAGTTGGACAATCTTTTGCGGTGCTCATGGGAAATGGGCTCAGGCAAGGCCCCTCCTCTAGGAACTTCTTGCCCGCGTTGGTCTGCGAAAGGCCGATGGTTCAGAAGGACACGGGGAGGCTTCAACCTCCAAGCCAGCGGGAGTAACAAGGTCGGGCCCGCAAACCCAAGTGACCGACTATCTCGTCGGGCACTTACTTGATGAAGCGCTCGGTGGTCCTGACGCGCAGGATGTCGTTGTTTCCTGGCCGTTTGTCACTGGAGAGGTCACAGATTGGGTAGCAGCGGAAGCGCTATGGTGCGTCTGCGTATCGATCCCCCCTATATATAATCCATGCCCACCGTATATACAGGAAACACGTTCTGTTCACTCACTTGCAGCGTAAACGAACGGTGAACGAATCCCCAGTCCTCATCACGCTTCCCAGCCCCATACCTTCCAGGAACCTGTACGAACGCACCTGCCAGATCTTTTTCGAGCGTTTCAACGTCCCAGCCTTCGCCATCCTCGACCGTCCGCTCGCCCAACTCTACGCCGCGAACACGCTCTCTGGTGTTGTCGTCGACATCGGACAGGATTCCACGGACATCACGCCCATTAACGAGTCCCTTGTCATCCATAGCGCCAAGGTCGCAACGAAGATTGGAACGAGGATGTGCCGGCACTACCTCGCCCATCTGCTGAAGAGCAACTCCAGCGTGATGAAAGCCCTGTTTCCTTCCACAACCGATGCAGATGAAGCCACGATCCACGCTACCCTTCTCCGGCTGGCCAACCACCTAGTGGCAGCGGGCCTTGTCAAGCCACCATCTTCCGGAGAAGCCGTCCCTCCCCCCGAAGACGAAGGCGTCACAGATATAGCCGCGATTGTCGTCGCGGGCAAAGAAAAGGCTGTCATTGAAAGTGGGATGAAGAAGAAGCTCAATGCCAAAGCCAGCGCGGCAGAGCAGGCTCGTGCAAGGGAAATTGAGGCATTGGATCTCGCAACTATTGAATTCGAGGGCAGGGAAGTCACTGTCGGGAAGGAGAGGCATAGGTTCTGCGAACCGCTTCTCGACCCCGCCGTTGTGGCAGGGTTGGGGCTGGAGAGGTTCGGGGCTAGCACCACTACGGCCGTAGCTAAAGGAGAGGAAGGTCTTCCAGCATTGCACTGGGGGGAGGGAGGGCCAAGGGTCGAGTCACTGCAGGATGCTGTTGGGAGGGCGGTCGGTCAGGCCGATTTCGACCTCAGGCAATACCTATGGCAGGGGCTGTTTGTCACGGGAGACGTGACGCGGTTTGTCAAAGGTATGGCCCTCTAGAGATGTATTATCGTATCTATCTCATTTTGGGCTGACGTTGGTCTGGTTTCAGGTATCGGGGTATCTCTGCAGTCGAGGCTTTCACCGTTCATCGCTACACTCGTGGAAACAGACGTTCAACCGAGGTCGATCCGCGTGCTGAACGTGCCAGAGTACTACGCAGAGTACCGCGAGACCGGCAATGGGTATGCGACTTTCTTGGGGAGCAGTATCGTCGCCAAGGCATGTGTTTCTACTCACCTTTCTTTCCACCACTTCCACCGCTTACCGACATGTTTTCCTTTCGGCCAAAAGATTATCTTCAACGACCACAGCTCCAAGAACTTCTTATCGAAAGTCGACTACACCGCGAAAGGGCCGCACGGGATCATTGAAATGTCTCCTTCATTGCTGTAACATATGTATGTGCTATATGTGCTATTCTAGCTTATTGCCTTGTTTCTTGCTTTGTGAGGTTCATCTATGGCAGTACCAGCGTGTCCATTTTTTCGGCGACAGTTCTTTTCCTCGGTCTCGCTTTGGACGTTTGTTTTCTCTGCCTGGATCCGCCTGGCAAAACGCGTTTGACTGCAATCCTTGTTTTTCTACGTTTTTCAGTTGGATTGTACTTCTCAGTTGGGACGGCCTCGCTACCACGGTTTGGATTGGCAGTTGCTTGTGCTTGATGAAGGCCACCACACCCAGCTGGTCCGCATCATGAAGCACAGGCAAGCTCTTCATAAACAAAAAATCTTGTCTATGCGGCATTTTATCCGAAAGAATGCGATTTTACTTCGTGACCTCCCCTGGCCACAGTGCTTGTTTTCGATCAGGTGCGTAGTAATTTGGTGCTCGTTGCGGTCGCCCTTGTTGAGGTGGTCCCTCTTTGCGCATGAAGCGGGGAAAGGATCTCTCTTGTGACCTGACCTCCCTTCGGCTCAAGTCGGAGACGGTGCATGAGTTAGGCTGCTTGGAACTGCACTGGCATGCATCACTAATAGGCCTGTATGTTAGTTCAGATGGTGGCCTTCGTCGACCGAGCTCAATTGTCTCCAAGACCTCGAGCTCCCATCGCTGGCCGTCGTCAGTCTAGCACATGTAATAGGCCTCCCCTTCACTACCACGGAGCGTACAATAAGCTGACAACCTCTTGCAACGGAGCAGTGCATTCCTCGGGCTTCACGAGAACTCAATCACGGAACTGCGCTAGATGCGTACAGGCGTTCCCGACAGTGTATAGTATCGTTTCGGTGCAAAGCGCAGAAAAAGGTGTACAACACACCGACTCGATATGCATACCGCCTTCAATGCTGGATATGAGAGGTACAATGAGGTGAAATACAAGGGCTAGGGGGAGCCGGCCGAATCGGGAAGGGTGATTGTCCGGTGGATGCGTCACCCTACTTGCTTGCTTGGGGCGTGTAAGCGCCTTCTTCTCTCCCAGGTAGAGCGTTTGGACCGTGCACAGTGCGTGCCGGGCACGCTTCTTGTATTGTCTTATTCTGTCGGCCACCATCACTGACAGGAAGTCGAATAGTGATGGATGTCGTACTCTCGGGTCTTCAATGATGGAAACAGAACAATAGCATTGCTTCATATAAAGAATGCTTGTGTGTGCTGGGGAAGGATATAGTTCCCTTTCCCCTCGGCATCTAGCATCCTCGTCCCTCCTCCAACTACCCTCTAGTTCCGTCTTCCCTCCTCCGAAAAAACATATCATCCACAATGATGAAGCAAGGATCATTCGCTGTTGCTGTCGTCGACCGCCAGGTCGTTATCGTGCAAGGTAAGCTCGACAACGGAAATTCACATTCGACCTATCTGATGTTGGGCCTCAATAGCTGCACGCACACACACCAAGCGGGAAAAGTTCCTCGATGTGCTGCCCTATACTCCCTTCGGCGGCTCCCGTATCTTCCTCTCTCTCTCGGGAACCAATGTTGTCCGAGTCCCCACCAGCGACATTCTCTCCCCTCTCTCCCCACCCTCGCGTTCGTCGTCGGGTTACATTGACAGCGACACCGAATCAGACTACGATTCGGATTCGCACTCGAACCTAAAGACTAGGATGGATGTGGCCATTGGGGAGGGCACCATCGAACTCCCGGAATCCGCTTTCCAGGAGTACGTCAGATTGAGCGAGGAGCACTACAACCGGCCCCGCTCGGCCTCGCGCAGCGCCAAGCTTTGGACGTCCCTCGTCCGCGGACGGGCGAACTCCATTCGTCACTAAACGAAGCAGCCAATACTTCCCTCTTCGTTATATCCATCCCAATCCTCGCCTGGTGCTCCTAGGCTTGACTCTTCGGATTTCTCATCACTCGCATATTCAATATTTCCGGCCTTTAGACCCATCAGCAACACTTCATATTCTCGTACACACGCCCACACCAACTATACCCCATGAACCCATGACATGCCATGCCCTTCGTCTCCTCATGTCACATATTCATCGCATTCAACCCCCTGTAGCCATAGTCATGATTGAACGCCTCCATGTATCCCTAGCCAGTCACCTGCATCTGTATGCACTCCCACCACTGTATTTTTAGCCGGCTCGGTTTCTACTGTCCATCTGTATAAAGCTTTACTCCCCGTACATCACATCTGCTCTACTCGCCCTCCGCGTTATTAGGGACGTCGGAAGTGGCCCTTGGAGATAAGCGGCAAAACCCTCTTGATCGACAGATCTCCTGGATATAGCGCACTGTCATGGGCTGAGGCTTGCATTGGTACACCTGTGCCCAAACCACTTAAGCGCCCAAGGGCGTCAGTCTGATTTTGGGGGTGATGGGAAACAAATATGAAGTCGGAAACACACTGATCGTTTCGCCGGTATATCCCCTAAGATGCGTAGAGGGCATGTGACTAATTTTGTGGCGCCCGGTACAGGAATGAAGTCGATAGCGAGCGAAGGGGAACCTTTGTGGTCCGCACGAGTACTAGCAACACATTACGAATGAAATAAGAGGGTAACTCAACACAACACAAGGAGTACGCAGGAAGGGCCCTTTTTGGGTTTAAATGTCTTTGCAAAGGTCCCAAGAATATAACACGATTCGCAGCCACCTAGTGACCCGGATTGGGGGTATACAACCCCGAACTTGGGTAGAACCAAGCTGGGCCATTCTCCTCCTCCTCTGGTCCTTGCCTCTCACAGACCAATGTGGACATATGCGGCTCAGCATTCGCTCTCTCCATGAAGCGTTCTGCGTCGTCTGCGCTCCGGGACCAGTCCGCCTGAGGTCCAGGGGCCTGACCTTCCGGAGTTGGAAGGCAGGGGTAAAACCAAGCCGGGTCATCCTCTTCAAAAAAGGTTCCAGCATCTTCGAGGAAGGGATTCGACCCATTCGTGTCTTCCGGAAACCCGCTGGCCAGCTGCTCGAGCATCACTGACTGTCGGAATTGAGAAGCCGAGAAGCCTGTGCCGTTCTTGGGTCGTTCGAGGGCAACGTGAGCAAACAGGGGATTGACCGTCGTCTCCTTTGCTGTTGGCCTATTTTCTGGTTCTTGTTCCCAAAAGTCTTGGATGGCTCCCCACAAGGGTTCCGTCAAGCCGAATTGCTGGAAAGCGGTGTCATGCGGAGATGGTTTCTTGGGACGACGGCCCTGTTTAACGTGGAACATAACGGCGTAAGGAGTTTTGAGTTCGTAGAATGGCATCTTTCCGGTCATTATCTGTGCAGGAGATAGGCGGTCATCGATCATCATTTGGTTATTAGCGCCATCGGACGGTCACAATTACGCGCGAGCAACACTCACCTCATAACAAACACATCCGTACGAGTACATATCCGACTTTGAAGAAACTTGAAGCTTCTCCTCTGCCATCATAAATATTTCCGGTGCCTGAAAGGCGATTGTTCCCGCCTGGGGACCAGTTGTCTGCTCGGATGTCCACTGGAGTAGCCCAGAGGATGAAATCCTTGACAGGCCAAAGTCTGCCAGGCAGGCTCTGGGTCCAGGTGAGACCAAAATATTGGACTTCTACCGTTCAGTAACGCGAATAATGCATCCAGTTATCAGGGGCACTTACGCCCTTTAGATCTCCGTGGAATATGTCATTGTCGTGCAGATACGACAACCCCGATACGATATCGAAGAGCTATAATCTTGGGGTGAGATGTCACGAAGGGGGAGGGAGAACACTCACAAATGGCTGACGATTCGCTGATGGATGGCCTTTGAGGTACGCGACAATATCGCCATCTTCCATCCAGGGAGATACTATGCACACACGGTTATAATGGTCTCGCAAGTGGTTGACACCATAAAATGGGAGCACGTTCTCGTGCTCTAACTGACACCACAGAATAGCTTCTCTACAAACCGCCTAACGATCAGGTTCTTAGAATAATTCACCCTGGGCACTGAGTTCTACGGAGGAGAAACTCACCTTGTGCACTTTCGCTGCATCTGACTTTCTCCTGACCTTGAAGACCTTGAGGGCTAAGGTACCGGCCATTGACGATCGGTTAACGTCACGTGGCGTGACAATGGCTGTGACCGTTGCCTAAATCGAGGCAAGAGCACAATCGAAGGTCGTTTGTGAAGGTAGAATCGCAGGAGATATAATTCTGGCCCCATAGAAGTGTGGAAGGTAGTTTATGGTACAGGCATGTAGATTTTGGAGAGAATAGCTTGCTATCTGGGAAAGGAATAACGAGTGCAAAATCTGTCACACTACCTGTATCAGGGGCTGGCACCAGGTCCCCAAAACTGGCTTGAATGGTTGAAGAGACGTGTAAATGTGTGTTCAAAATATGTTATAGATTACTTGATACTTAAGGAAGCCACCATACCTGGTAGAGGCACAAATATCAGGTCGCATTGGGGGACTTTAGTAAAGTGCTCATGGAAAGGCACTGGGTCAGCCTTTCCAGACGCGAGACTGCACATGGGGTGGAATGGCCTGGGTATTAAACTAAGCTATTAATGGTATTACACGTGTTTAGTACCTTAGTTCAGCTGCAGCCTCGTTATAGGTACGAGGACGCCATGGCCAAATAAATTGGCGCGTCTGACGCGCGTTTTCGTTATTTTATCCGTGTGAGGCCAGGTATCCTGGCAAAAACTGGGTTTGGAGGTCAAATACAAGCATTACTACAGATCTATGGGAGCCAATTTGCGGTAAATGTCCCCAAAACGAAACTGTTGGCCAATTTCCTCTTTGCGCTCCGGATATGGGCATGTCACAGATGTCACGTGACGTTAACCGATCGTCAATGGCCGGTACCTTACAAAGTGACTACCAAAGCGTCCTTTGAAGATCTCCCCGTATGATCCCTCAGCGGACGGCGTCTCTTCGGCCATCTGAATTCCGTACAACGTCAAAGCCTTGGGATATAGGCTCCCGATTCTCGACATGCAGATGAGCGCGTCGGTCAGGCTTGTCCTGTGTGTGGAATCCATCGTGGTTCCGGAATCGAGCACCTGCCCGACAACGTTAGGAGGCACGATGGAAGCCTGGCCGTAGTCACTGCACACACCAGCTGTATCGAGTCCATTAAGACGATACGTTCCCTTTTCTCCATAGAGCGGATATGGGGGTGTAAGGCTTTATCCGAGATGATGGAGAGAAGCAGCGCGAAGAGGTGGGAGATGGCTGGCCCGGAGAGCCCCGCCTGTTGGAACATCTCTTCCCGAGCGATGTCCATGGTCTCCGCAACGGTCGTCACCATGCTCTCTGGAGTTAAGGGTGATGTTGGACGTGTTTGTGCTTCTCCGTGCGCTCCTTTTCCCTCGCGAACGTACAAATCTTTGAAGTGTTGCGGATTTGAAAGGCGGAAGCTTGAAGACGTCCCCGATGTCGGGTGCGGAAGTGTCGCTGAACAGCGATGGGCGCTTGGTCCCGCGAGTGGTGCCTGATACTCAAATCAGTCCATGAAGGGAGAAAGGGGGGACGGCACGTTCAGGGCTTACTTACCTGGCCATAGTTCTGAGGATAACGTCGTACCAGTTCCCCACTGACCCGGCCCGCTAGCTCATTGATATCGGAAACAGGGAGGGCTGACAACTCTTCTGCTGCGTGAACACGGTCTGGGCAACAAACTTCAGATCCACAGGGAACACAAGGCAGCCTCGCCACTCTGTTTCGGCGGGCAACCTCCCTGGATATATCCCCCGCAAGTTCATAGAGTTGCCTGAGGGACAGGTGCTCAAACATTGGCGGGTTCGGATTAGGTTCCGTTGCTTTCGAATCTGGGGGATAGAAGGTATGAATAAACTCTGACCCTCGGCAATTCCCAAGACGGTATTAATCCGACTACATACCTGAGGGTATGAGTGCTGTGAGGAATTGGATGACGCAGAAGAGTCGGGCGCCTAAATCTGCGGTGTAATCCCCAGAGGGTTCGCGGGCAGCAACGGGACACGAAGCGTAGGCATGGACTATAATATCCACGGCCTTCAAAAGTGGACGGGTCGTCATCCTTTCTTGGCGGTGTGGGCGGAGCGCGTTGGGCGTTGGGTGCTGGCGGCAATGTTGTCGTGGCCGTGTAGGTGCTGTTGTGTTATGCTATGTTGTGTGCCGCACCGATCTGGCATAAGGGAACACTTGGGTTGTAAACAGACCATCAAATAATTGTGTTACCAACCAGCCTCGTGTTCGAATGGCTGGGGAGCTTTGACAGTAGCTCGGGGCATTCCTGCGACAGGCCGAAAGGGTGATCCCGTCCTCTGAGAATACAAGGGATTATACCTGGGGCGGGTGGCCGCAAACATGCATGACCAATCCGGAAGTGAGATGGTCAATAGGGGCGGGAACACGCGACCGAGAGATTGGATGGGGACATCATACAGGATTGGATAGACACAGGCAACGACACATAGTGAAGAAGTAAATAAGATTAGAAAAAAAACCAACGTGTGAAGGAAAAACACACGGATAGAACCAAGAGATGAATGGTGTCCGAGTTGAAGTTGTGATTATGCAGACCTTGTTGCGTTCGGATCACGGTAAATCTGGGGAGAGGATGTTTAGCGTTTGAGGCGAAAAGTATCCGGAAGCACACACCTTGATATCCCAAATATCGCCAATAACCCTCTCATCTTCCCGCACACCACCAGGACCCACACCCGCGGCGATCAAATCTTCTTCGTCATCAGGAATGATGGTATCCTGGACCTCATCCTCCTCGTCGCCCCCAACCTGCATGGCCATGCTCCTGCCTCTCTTCGGGCCATCCTGGGCGATATCATCCTGTGCATCCGCGACAGCCTTATCGCTCTCCAGCTTAAGCCCCTGCTCATTCGCCAAATGCAAGAGGCAGATGAAACAGAAACTCGTGCTGATCTCGTCGAGCTTGTCCCTGGGATACGATTTCGTCAGGCCAGATATAACCTGGCTGAACTGCCTCGCCTCCGCTGGGTCTGTTGGGGGTTTAGTCGACTTCGAGAGACGTGACCGCTCCAGGTCCTCTTCATCTATATCCATGCCGTGCTCGTCCATCTCATCATCGTCCACAACGATGATATCCAAACCCTTCCAAATATTCTCCTTGAGTTTCCTCACGTCCACCCTCTTCGCTCTCTTGGCATAGTTGACAAACTCTGGCTTGACCCTCCTCGTATGGCCAGCAGTCGCAGCTAAGAGATCCTGCTCGCCTGCATCAACTCCCATGTCTCCGTCCATACCGCCCATAGCGGCTGTGATGCCGCCATCAGGGTCAAATCCATCGTCGAAGTCGTCATTGAAGAACTGCGTGTTGAAGGGAATGTTCCCGTCGGATCCATCACCTCCAATGCCCGGCTCATCTCCACCCCGACCCTCCTCTCCAGCCGTCTGGACCCAGAACTCGTCTTCAACCTCACCACTGTCTGCATTCATCCGCGCGCGCTTACCTCGCATTTTGAGCTGTGTGCGAAGAGGTAATGGTCAGCTCACTTGACATGAAGAAGGATAGGACGCGTCCACGTACCACAAACTTAGGCTTCAAGAACAGAGTAACGAGCTGTTTGCTTGAGAAGTGCATATCGTCAGGCAGGAGGTGTTGGTCCTTCTTGGCGGCGTTAGCACCCTTCTTCTTCTTCGAGCCCCGCTTATTCGCAGCACCGATACCAGTGCCGGGAAGATTGATGGTTTGCCCTTTGCCAGGAGGCGCGAAAAGTTCATCAGCCATCTCCTTGAGGGACTTTTCTGAGGGTGCCAGGAAGTCGATTGTCTGTGGTTCCCCTTTGCTTCGGCCCTTGCCCTTCGCATCAGCTTTGGTCACGCCCTCCCCGTCGGTTGCTGGGGCAGCTAAGAAAGAAAAAGAAAAACGTTAGGACATATGCATCGAATGTTATAATAACACACACCCTTCCGAATTGGCCTCCTCAACTTCCAATGCTCAGGGCCTGCCCAATTCTTCAAGAAGTTCGAGTCGAAGTAATCGAATGCATGTTCATCGCCATCACCACCAGACATCGCCAGAACCAATTCCTTCTCATTTGGCGCACTCCTCGGGTCGAAGGGTACGAATGGACCTGTCCCTACTGCCCCAGCACCGCCCCCACCCATGTTCCCTTCTGGTCCTGCGGAGCCTCCTCCTTCGCCGTCTCCATAATTATCTCCGCCGCCAGCGGAGTACCCGTAGTCTTCGTTGATAGCCTCTGCGCCAGCAAAAAAGTCTTCCGCAGGGGCTCCATCGACATCCATATCAAACTGGCCCGTCGGACCGTCGACAGAGTCACCATCGTCGTCGTTATCGCCGTCATTGATGATGTATTGAGTGGCGGGGATCTGTTCGTCGAGGTCGCCATCCGGGTCGAAGGATTTGCCGAACGCGAAGCCGGCGAGGGAGCGAGAAATGACCTTGTCTTCGAGAACGGTGAAGTCGGGAAGGAAGTCTTCGCGTAACGCACTAATATCCACGAGATCTTCAGGTTCGTCCACCACGTCCGTTTCTTCTTTGAAGACCGAGTCGCTGGCATCGAAAATGACGCGCATTCCACCGTCGCTCCCAAGCCCCAGGCTCAAATGATTGAGCAACAGACCGGACGCGCCGCCTTCGTCGAAATCGGCGCAGGTCTTCTTGAAAAGCGGGTCGACGCTGAACTCCAACTCTAGCTTCTTGTTTGTAAGGGATCCGTACTCCTTCACGAGATTGTTGGCTGGCCGCGAGGCTTTCTTCTTCTTCGGTTGGGATTCACCCTCAGGGTTATCAGAATCATTTCCATCTTCATCGTCATGGCCGCCAGACGCCAGGTTGCTTAGGAGCTTCCCGGTTTCTGTCCCGACGCTATCGACACGAGAGGTCCAAATCTTGACACAACCATCGAGGGTGCAGGACGCTCGTTGAAAGTTGATAGAGTTGTCGTCATTGTTTCGGAGTAAGGACATGTCGTGAAAATAATCGATGAGGGCGAAACTCCAGGAGTTCGTGGCATTGATTTTCTGAAGAGGAAGATGTTTGAGTGGGGTCATGAACCAAGGCGAGAGTATGACACACATTATCTGTAGCCATCTTCATCCATTCCTCGAAATTGGTGGTCATGGCCTCGATTGACTGTTTGGGCAACGCAGGGGTTGCGGCAACAGCGTTTAGGGGCTGCTGTCGCCGTCCATGGCCTGGGCGAGATATGTCGGCATCACCATTGGCAGCCCCGCCCTCCGATGATGGGCCTGCAACAGCATTGTCCAATGCCGTCATTTTCGCGCTCTTCCTGCGCCTCCTCCTCTCGGCCTCGTCATCGTTGATACTCACTGACTTGAGGGGAACGCGTTGGTCATTCTCGGCAGTGAAGCTTGCCTCTTGGGGTGACTGTTGGCCATCTGGGACATATGCCTCGCTGAGCCGTTTTCGAAGCTTCTGGGGTCGCGGCGCGTCGCTTTCGTACGCGGAATCGTCGTCTGATACTACCCTCTTCCCGGTTTGGCGGGACCTCCTCGACCCCGCCGCTCCTGTCGATGCTGGGGCCATTGATTTGCAAAGTCGAGGGATGTCGGAGTCTTCAACAAAGAGGCGA
Organism: Coprinellus micaceus; assembly: GCA_951394405.1. Lineage (NCBI taxonomy): Eukaryota > Fungi > Basidiomycota > Agaricomycetes > Agaricales > Psathyrellaceae > Coprinellus > Coprinellus micaceus. Next base: position 2,724,995 of record OX596334.1, on the reverse strand, counting down.
ATGGTCATGTGACCACTGTCGTTGCGCGAAACGCGACGCGTCACACCGCGAGTTTCGTGACAAATGTCACGCCCCCACCATCGTGACCGCGAGGCGCGTAAGGGCGCGTAACCGTTGGCCGTTGGCCGCAGACACTAAGCTCACCTCCGGGAGCTTTCCCTTTTTTTTTGGGGGGGGAGGGGGGGCGAGAATATCCCATCCACCCCTCACGAAAATGGCTCGACCATTGTTTTCACGTTCTAGTCCCTAGTCCATTCATTGTTCGTTTAGGTCCTGTAGACGTGGTATGAACTGACAGGGAAAGGAAATATAGAGATCATCTCTGGCCATACCGGCCATATGGGGTTGTGATCTTCCCCAGCATCCCTTTAGCGCTTAGCGCCGAGCCCTTGGATAGTCGGGAACATCTACTCTAGCCTTTTCCAGACGCCTGTTTCGCCATTTGTATGTGAGATTACTGTAGCGGACTGTAGGGAAGGAACTGTCACGGTGTCACGGCCACCTCGACGTTCCTTATTTTTGGGGCTGTCAGTGTCACGGTGTCACGGAGGGTTGGTTCCTTCATAAATTCAGTAGAAAATAGGGGGAAAATCGAATATTTTCGCGTGAAGTAGGGTACAGACTGCGTACAGATTAAGGTGTACCGGGGGTGTCTAAGGTGTTCACCCAGGTGACCCTGTCTGTGGTGCATGCCCAAACCACTTGCAGAAAGAACAGGTAGGGTGGAAGGTAGGCTATCAGGCTGCACTCAACAGGTACCCTCAGTGCCCCGTCGCATGCTGGTTCCTTACTCCGAGGGGTTGTCACGCGTCACGGCCAGCCGGTTCCTTGAACCTTCCAGTACAAATGTGTCACGGTCGGTCGGTCGGTTCCCTCCCTACAGTCCGCTACAGTATCTCGTGGCTTTATACCGACGCCCCTTTAGGGGTCACACACTCGTTGTGAAAGGCACAATGGCAAACAGCGCCAACCTCGAACTGGATCAATTGGTTTGGTGCATCAGCTCGGGCTGCACGAAAAGTGCTGAACTAGGGGTCAGGAGGATGGCTAGCGCCGCAGCATCGATAAGGATCTTTGAAACATGCCGGATTATCTAGTCGCCAGGCTTCAGCTTCAGGAGCCCGGAGTCCCCATTGTGATCAGTAGTCCACGACAGAGGCCCGGGGGGTGGCCGATGGGCAATACTCCCACCAAGAAGGTTCGGGATACTAAGCACAATGACATACACACCACCCCTCTGATGCTAGTTGGCCGATGAAAAATTTAACGTACAGAGAACAGTGGGGTGTTGGCTGTCCACTCATCGCATTTCCCCAAAGCGCAGGAGCTCACCAGAAAACCGTTATCCTCGGAGCCAACACCGTGTTTTGATAGCCATATAGGCCATACCGCGGATTGCCTCCTTAGATACCCGGGAGGTAGTGCTACCAAAGTGTGGGCCGCGCAGATGGTGAGTATTGACGAATCCACCTTCGGCGTTTGTTGGGCGCTTAAGCTCACATAGGTCCCCGCCATCGTATTCCTTCATAACAACGGGATCATCCATGCCAATTTCCAACCCGGAAACATCCTGCCCGACTGGGAGGGGCGGGTGCAGGTCTACGGCTATGTGTACCCCTACGTGAACGAGTACCGCGTGCCCCTACGCGCCGGGCGGCATACTGCAACAAATATCATGGGTCTGTGACCCTCGGGGACTCTTCGCAGAACGGGGACCAAAATGCTTTTGAAACGGTTCCAGGACTCGGAGCTGAAGTGGGTGGTCGGGCTTTGGGATGTGTAGTATGGGGGTCAGCAATTCCCTGCCAATTCAAACTCCGACGCGTCCGCAGAAAAGTGGCCACTTTTAATAACGTTTGAGCAAGGCATATTTCCGGCTACTTTGTATGGGAAAAGATGTAGGAATCCAAAATCAATTAGAAAGCGTCGGAAATCCAGAGCTCTTGGGGTGCTTTCGGAGGTAGAAAAGCGCGAAACCATGGTACAGATGAAGGACACAGTGAAGGTGGAGGCACCAAAAGCCGACGATTCTAAAGGCATTTTCTGTCTTATGCTAGATGTGAAAATAAATCTGCGATACCTGGATGGAGGAAAACGTGAAAGACAAAATAGTTTGGGAGCGAAATTAGCCCCTATCTATGGCATCAGAGGCCCCGAAACGCGACTGAGGGCAGGATCTGGCATGTGTAGCAGCCTTTGTGGGCGTTATTTTGTACTAGATTGGATGAATTGACTGTAACGCACTCATTTGTGCCTCAGTCATGGTATTTATCCGCAGGACCACTATCTAATACAAGGTTGAGGCCAGAGATAGGGGCGTGGGAGTGCGTTTGGCCGGTGCCAAATTTCTGTGCACACAGATTTGACTGAGGTTGCCGACCCCCATGTAGTAGCCGAGTTGTTTAGGTGCCTGAAGGTTGACCGGGCTCTGGCAGGCGACGGAACATCACTGGAACATCGTCTCAAACTCCTGCGGACCCCAGAGCAGTTTCCCATGAGGTAACTCCACCGCCTCCCTGACTTCACGGCGGCTCCAGAAGGCCAATTCCTCTTTATATACTTTTCTCGGATTCCCAGGTGTACTGGGGTTTGGGGTTTTCGTATCTGAAGGCACTAAGCGCTGAAGGAATCGGCTTGGCGATAGTACGGGAGTCTCGAGACGAAAGCTAAGTGTGCAACTCCTTCTCCTGAGTATCGTTCCATGGAAGTTGCTGAACATATCCCAACCCCTTCCTGATAGATGCATCTTTGACGAGGTCCTTTCTCGGACATTCGAAGACCACAACCCATAAATGGAGAACCGGCGAAGATGGCGGAGAACGCCCTCAGTGGAATTTCGACAGTGCTAAACTGAGAAAAGGAGTAGAGTTGGAGTAGAAGAAGAAGCCTCTTTCGTCGTGGGACAAAAATATCCGATTGAACGGGCTCACCATCATTGAGGAGGACGTCGAAAGCAGCGATGGGGTACTATGGGACAACCTCCGTGGACCTTTCGGACGCGGCGGGTCGTAGGAAGACGCGGATCTACGGTCGGCGTCAGGAGTTGTGGAGGTTCGAGACGAAGGGATTCGATAGCGTGTACATATTGCTTTGATGGCCGACGCTTGGGCGTTCTGTCCCAGGACCCCGGAATATACTGCCAGAAGTTAGGTACCAATCCGGATAAAAATGGGCGCCGAAGGCGCCCCAGTTTGGTGCAATCCGGATAGATTTGAGGGCCAGAATCGATCCTCTTAGGTGCACTATCCGGATAAACCGACGTGGGCAACACGGCACCTAGGTTCACAATCCGGACGACTGGCCCAGCGGCCCCGATCTCAGACCCATTTGCTCGAGTGCCTTGGTCACTGATACCAACCAACTCAGGAGGCTTTTGGTGTGCGAATCTCCGAGAATCAAAAGGCACGGCGCGCAGACGTTCAACCTGATTTCCTACTCAAATCTCGTTCTCGGCACAGCGAGATTTGCCTGACTGGCTCCTATGCACCCTTGACACACCTCCCATCGCAACCTATTCCCCTTCAGAGGGATATTATGATTCTTCTCGACAGGGCATAGGTGCGTTTGAATCTCTGACAGATCTACACAAAAAAGAGCGGAGACTCTGCCAAGGGAAGCAGGGAGCCGTGTTGATTAGTGGTGATGGGGAGGACACGATCTCCTAGCACCCCAAAACGCGATTCCTCCGGGTTGTGCACCTCCTCGACCCTTCCGTATCAAACGTAAGGAGCAAAATAAGCGCCCTGAGCGAAAAAAATGGGCAAAAAATAGGGATTTGGGAGAAAAATGAACTTACCTACAGGAATCCGGATAAAATCAGGGACCCGCCGCCAAACTTAGGTGCAATCCGGATAAAACCAGGCCAAAACAATCCGGATAAAATGGGTGTCCACCGTACCTAACTTCTGGCAGTATATTCCGGGGTCCTTCTGTCCCGTCCCGCATGTCCTGTTATCCCAATGGCGTAGGCGTACCTCTATTTTCGTTCGTTCTGACACTATGTAGTTCGAATCTGGCAATAACTCTGAGCAGTGCGGAAGAGTCAATTAGCTTAGTACTGATAGAGGTGGGGTAGTTTGAAATACAGGAGTACGCGAAATGAACCGAAGAATGCACAAATACAGAGATAGATGTGGATGCGAACATATATCGTCCTTTTTAGTTTAGTCGGCAAGGCCCCCAATTTCATGGTGATTCCCTCCACTCGCCCTCGCCTCCCATGCGGTCATACCACAGGCGCCCTTCCGTTGTGGGGGCGATGTATCCCGCACGGATCGTCCAGTCACCGAACCTCTCGCCCTCCTTCCTCTCCAAGGCATATCTCTTGATCATTGGGGTGAGGATCGCCAAGATTTCAGGCTCCGTCACCGATTCTAAGGGACCAGGGATCAGGATCAGGATTCCAGCGCGAAGGCTTGACTAGAACGTACCTCGGTAGATCTTGTTCAACCGCTGGCCATAGTAGCCACCACCTAGCAACATGGCGTATGCACCAGGAGCCTTTCCGACGAAGGCCACTTCTGAGAAGGGGCGTCAGTTGCTACCAAAATTTGCTGGAGGAAAGGCACGAACCTGCGAGGTATGGCCTAGCGCATCCATTGGGGCATCCAGTCATCCGCATGACGATAGAGTCATGGCGCAAACCGACCCCCTCGACCACCTTCTCAACCTTGTCGATGAGGATGGGAAGGTACTAGAAAGAAAAGGCGTGAGCACTAGGGTCGAAACTACAAGAGAGAAAACCAGCGTGCCCTTTCAGACTCGGCCATTGCGAGACCACAAGTGGGGAAGGCAACGCAAGCAGAGCTGCTCAGCCTCAAACCGCTAAAGTCGAGGTTATCCATCTTGTACTTCCTCAAAATATCCTTGACTGTCTGGAGGTCGGTCTCCGGTACATCGGAGATCATGAGATGTTGGTTCGCCGTCAACCTGAACGTGCCCTTGTGCACCTTGGCCAACTCCTTCAAACCGGACTTGAAGTCGCGCCCGGGCTCATCTTGGATACGACCGTTCTCGACGAACATCATGAAGTGGTGCCTGCCATCCTGGCCCTTGTGCCAGCCGAAGTCATCGATGTTGCGATCGAAGCTGTAGGGGCGTGCGGGTTCAAGGGGATATCCGAGAAGCTTCTCAACCTCGGCCTTGTAGTTGTCCAGCCCTAAGCGGTCGATGGTGTACTTGAGGCGAGCATTCTTACGACTACACGAACATGTTAGCACAGGTCAATATGAAGGGGGTACGCCACGCACTCGACACGGTTCCCGTGGTCCCGCTGAACGAGGACAATCTTCTCGGCAACGTACTTGCCCTGCTCGACAGTACAGAAACCGATGATGCTGCCGGCGCGAGGGTAGGTTTTCTTGTTTCCATGGGTCACACCCATACCACCGCCAATGGAGACGTTGAAGCCTTCGAGCTCTCCGTTGGGACCAACAATGGCAATAAATCCGAGGTCGTTCGCGAAAACGTCAACGTCGTTGGTAGGAGGGACGGCAACAGCGATCTTGAACTGTAGATCGAGAGGTAAATTAAACTCGTGCTCGCATCACAGAAGCTGGGATGTACCTTGCGAGGAAGATAGAACTCGCCGTAGATGGGCTCGAAGTCCTTGAGCGCATCACCAGCGACAAGCTTCTTGTCGAGCCAAATCTCGTGGTAGGCAGTCGTGCGGGGAAGCAGGTGTGCGCTAACTTCCTTAGAGAACTCGTACACCTGAGCGTGCAGAGTGGAAAGGGAGGGGATCGATGAGGTAATAATGTTCCTGGAGAGGCATAGGGTGAGTTTAGAAGAACCCCGACGAGATGAAAGTCAGCGTACCTGTTCACATCACCACACGCAGCCAGGGTATCCAATAAGGCCCTGTTGATATCCTGCATAGCAGGCTTCAAGTGACGCTTGATGATGCCGTGGAACTGGAAGGTAGCCCTCGTCGTGATCTTGAAGGTACCATTCCCATGCTCGTCCGAGATCTGATCCATCTCCAACCACTGTTGAGGCGTGCACACACCACCGGGCATCCTAACTCGAATCATGAAGCTGTAAGCCGGCTCCACGCCCTGCGCCTGCCTCTCATCGCGGATATCGCGATCGTCCTGTTGGTAGATACCGTGGAACTTGGTCAACTGGGTGTCACTGGGAGCGAGAGCACCCGTCGAAGTATCCTCCAAGCCCTCCGCGATCGTGCCTCGCAAGTACCCGGATGCAGCCTTGATGTGCTCATTGGTAATCGGCTCAGGTTCCGCCTCGGTGACCTCCACCGAGTCGACACCAAGGGCCGTCCATACCTTCGGCTCCCAGACTTTGTACCCCGTCTCAGTGCCGTCGGCGTCCTGGTCGTCGCCCAAACCCAAATCCGCGACCCGCTCCGCGCCCAACTTCTCCAACTTCGCGTCAAGCTCCTTGCCGGGCTTATTGTAGTAGTGAGCGTCCTCAGGGCGGGGCCAGTAGTGGCTATCGCCCATAGCGTAGACGGAGTACTTGAGATTGGGGAAGAGGGCCTCGCCGCGAAGAGCGGCAGCGTTGAGCGCCTTGAAGAAGTTGCGACCGTTCTGGGGGGGTTCACCTTGGCCGGCGGTGGAGGTGACGAAAACGACGTGCTCCTCGTCCTTCAACGCCTCGAAGGTGAAGGCGTCAAAGGTGGCGATAGTTGTGGACAGCCCACGTGCCTTCGCCCTGTTAGCCAACCGCTTAGACTTCTTCTCCGCAGCGCCACCATCGGAGGCATACAAAACAAGGAGAGGAGGGGCGTCCAAAGCGCTGACGAGATCGTTATAGGATGCCTGGGCACGCTTCTTCCTGGCTTCGCGGATGGTGTCGCCGAGGTTGCTGACGACTTCGGCGGCGAGGGCCGGTGTTGAGCGGGTGAGTTGGGAGAGGTGGTTCTGACGGTCGAGGAACTGTTTCAGGTCGTTCTTGATGGCGTCAGAGTCGAGGGAGAAAGGCTCTTGGCCCTTGGCGTCCTTGCTGGGGTCCCATCGATAGAGTGGCCAGTATCCAGCGTCAACGGCAAGCTTCGTCTCCTTGAGAACCTCTAGAGCAGGTGACGCCTCAGAGGAATAAGGAAGGTAGGCAAGGACGACACTCGGCCCCTTGAAGCGGTCGGCCTCGACGAAGGACTGGAGGACCTGGGCGTATGAAGAGAACACGGCGACGCTGGCAACGTAGACGTCACCGTGATTCATTGCGTAGAGGCCGACATCCTGCTTGCGCCTGTGTGGGTCGCCAGAGTTCCGAGACGAGTAGGGGAGGGTGTCGAGGATGAGAATGTTGACATCAAGCTGGGATGCGATTGCGTGGTGCAAACCAGAGGCACCAAGATCGTAGGACCAAGCATCGGAACCGATGATCCACCTCGAGACGGCAGGGAAGTGATCGCGGCGAGAAAGGACCCGCTGGACGGTGGAGTTGGCGCTGAAAGAAGCCTCCTCCAACTGGCTGACGATCTCCTTGCCCAACTGGCGGCTCTTGGACCCGTCGTCCTTGGCAAGGATCCACTTGCTGAGAAGGGAGTGAAGCTCTACGCTGAGGCTCGAGTCTTGCAGGAGATCTTGGACTGATGAGACAAGCTGTTGTCGGGCATCCAGTTGGCCACGAACACGGCCGAGGGCGAATTCAGGCGTCGTCGCGATCTCGCCTTGTGTCGCTACAAGGGCCGGGGAGTTGGCAACTTCAAAGCGGTCAGGGAAGAGATGCTGAAGGATCTTGGTGTATGCAGCTTCGTGCTTGGGAACAGCAGGGACAGAGGCCGTCGGTAACGTGCCAGGAATAGCACCAAGTTGGAAGCGAGAGCTCTCACCGGCCTCGACCTCCTGCAGGAGCTGGAGAATCCCTGGGTGAGAAACGTTCTCGCCAAGGATGCCATCGTGGACGCCAACATCGGACCCCTGGACAGCGCTGACCACATCAAGGTAAAGCGGCGTCCATTTCGTCGACCACCTGTACACCTGCTCCAGCACGATCACGTTCTTCGCTGACGCAGGTACAACGCTGACCAATTTGGAGGGTGGAAGGGGGCTGAGAAGGGAAGGGGTGACAAAGGAAACGCCGTCGATCTCGGCTGTGGCGATATCACTTCGCCCTACGAGAAAGACGACAGTCTGCGCCTCAGCGGCACCACGGGATACCAAGGCACGTCTTGCACGGCGGACTAAAGCAACCGTATCCAACGCCGCTGCTTCGTAGGCTTTGAAAAGTTGGGCAGAGGTTGGGTCATCAATAGGGCCGATGGTGGTCTCGCCATTGGCATGACCGTTGACGCCATTTACGCCGTTCAGGGGCGTAGCCTGGCCGTTGGTGGAGGATGGAGAGCGGGGGTTCTTTTTGGAGAGAAGGAAGGGGAGGACTTTGTCTTCGGCAACGGGGTCAACTGGCGTGGCATCCTGGGAAGCGTAGAAGACGTGGACGACGGCCGTCTTCTCCAACCTTGCCAGCCGTGAGGCGAGGAGAGCGTTGTCATGGGCATCCTGCGAGGTTTGGGAGAGGATGAAGAAGGGGACGGCCGACCGAAGGAGCAAAACATCCGAGAGGTCGTTTTCGACGACTAAATGCAAGACCACTGATTGGCTAGAAATGTCGGCGAGATGGAGAATGAGACGATTCACGAGCTGAGAGGTCGCGATCGCGGTGAAGGAGGTAAGGTTGGAGGTGTTGCGAACGATGGTGGAGCCAATGTCAGCCCCCTGGGGCACCGAGACGAGTTTCGGACTTTGACTCGAGGACTTTGCGAGAGAGGCATATGCCTCGGAGAAGGCTGGGGAGGAGTACACCAGCACGTCCGAGCTGAGATAGCCGATGCGGGCGACGGCGGAGACGGCGACCATGGTTCTGGCGACGACGGCGAGGAGAGGTGAACGTCGAGGAGAAACCGGAAACCGCCCCAGGTCCGACGGCCCATTTTTATGATCATGAGCAGCAGTTGAGTCGATAGCACATCATTTGTTTGTTTTCGGCGGCTATAATCCGGCCACGTGCGTGCTCGCATAAGCAGGCAGCAGAATGCGGGCCTCAGTCGTCGCAGCGCCCGCAACTCTTCCTCATCCTCGTGCCATCCCTCTCCATAAGCAGGTCACGAACACCACATTCGCCCCCAATGTCGTCAGAATCATGGCCACCGGCGTTAAAGTGCGTGTCTCGCCATCTCCAACGGGCATTGCTTACCAGGGCGGCGCAAAAATAGGGAGTGGGTAGCAAAATGCCTGGGGCAGATGACAGATGTGAACAGGACGGAGGCCCAGGCTGAACTCAGACAGGTAATATCTGACGCATTCCAGAGAAAGGCCTTGTGGACGACAGATTGGGCAGGCATGCATCTCACCAGGTCAGCCTGCACACTGCCGCCCCCTTTTTGAATCCAATTGAATTTGCGATGCAGCCTCGTGCCTAAGCCCCCTCTCAAGAGGAAGAGGTCAGTACACTCTCTACCTTCCGTATCCATGACCCTGACTGCCATCCAGCGTCGACTCCCAGCTTCCTAATAACAAAAAGACCAAGAAGGCCAATAATAGCAAGCTGCATGGCAGTGACTACCTCAACGATCAAGCAGCACTGAACAGGAGGGCAGAGCGGTTCCAGCGAGAGCATGATATTGAACGCAACAAAACTTTCCAGTCTCATCCTAGGCATAACAACTCATATAACGTTTCCTTCTACAATCGCCCGACATATGACGACAATGGAGACGAGCCAGAAGCAGATCCTGTGAGCCTTCCCTCGCGCTTCGATTTCACCTGTCTCTGACCTACAATATCTCTCAGATGGACTGGGAGCGACACAGGATCGTCGGCACATCCACGGAGCTCTTCAAGGACTATCTCAGACTCACCAGTGTATGTCCCCGCTTCGTCATCGCTATATCATCCGAACTCATCGATCCTACAGGAACCTAATCCCGAGACGATACGTCCATACCATATTCTACAGAAAACCCTTGATGCGCTCAAATTAAGATGGAAAGAGAAGTGTCAATACTCCTGGATATGCAGTCAGTTCAAGAGTCTCCGTCAGGACCTAACAGTGCGTTGAGATTTCGTTGGGCCCTGATTTTGATTTGAGACTGACGGGCAATAGGTTCAACGGATCAAAAACGAGTTTACCGTTCAGGTCTATGAGATTCATGCGAGAATTGCTCTGGAAAAGGTGGGCATATACATTGCTCCTCCATTCTATAGGCTGCAAAGGACTTACGTACTCTACAACAGTCTGATATGGTCGAGTACAATCAATGTCAAGGCATGCTCAAAACGCTCCACGACTTGGGGATCCCCGGTAAAGTCGAAGAGTTCACGGCTTACCGAATCCTCATGTTCCTCCACGGCCGCAATCGAACCGGTACAGTCACCGCTCAAATGATGTAGTGGACGCTAGCTCACCACCGTTTCCGCCCCTAGAATTAAATCTCTACGTAGGTCAACTAACACCCAAGCAAACATCCGATCCCGCGGTCAAGCACGCCTTAGACGTGCAGAGAGCGATGGCGATGGGCAACTATCACAAGTTCTTTGACCTCTATCTCAGCGCTCCCAACATGGGAGCGTACATCATGGACCATTTTATCGCCCGTGAAAGGGCAAGGACGTTGTTGGTCCTCACCAAAGCGTACGTATCCTCATCTTTCTTCACCGCCCAGTGACCAACTGAACTCATTTGCTATTTATACCAGCTACCTGCAGCTTACCCTGTCCTTCTTGAGGAACGAGTTGGCGTTCGACTCTCTCGAGGACACACGAAAATTCCTTGCCGATCATTCCGCCGACATCTTTAAGGATCCGAGACACCCTGACAGTCAGAAAGTTCTGGAGTCCAAGCCTGCACATCCCAAGCTCCTACAGGCGTACGAGGAGAAGTACAGGAAGGTCCAGATCAAGGGCGCCATCTAATGCCGACCATTCGTCCTTGCCATCACTCGTTCCCCATGCCATCTCCTTCCTTCATCGTCGCACGCATCTCGGCTTCTCATTCAGGTCTACCGCTCGCTCACACCATTTTCACTCCCCTCAAGATACGTTATCGCCATGCAGCACTCCTATTTTTCTCTTTGGCTATCCTTAATTTGTTGCTGAGGCCACTTCGGCCTCCCCATGTCTCTTGCCTTTCGCCGCGTCAACGTCAGGTCCACTCCGCTAAGCGCCCTCGCCCATACAGGATGGGCTTGCGGCCTTGTGTGTTGTGGATGCTGCCTCCGGGACCCTCCGCGCGAAATTTACCGGTTGCTTCAGGGCGATATACGAGGTGGATGTGGTGATGGAGGAGAGAGAGAGAGAGAGAGCGGTGGTGGTAGTTCCCACAGTGCGGTGCAAGACGGAGGGAGCCTGTCGGGCCTACTGAACACCCATCGACGCGAAGTCCAAGCCAAAGGTGAGAAGTATTATTATCGGTATGCTCAGCTCGTCGTTAGGATGGAAGTTGGTTGGCAAAAAAAAACCCTTCGTCTGGGCTTCTCGAGGTGGATTCGTCCAGATGCTGCTGGAGTGGAGTGGGAGAGAAGGCGTATGTTATTGAGTATGTATTGCAGACACTTCGTTAAATTTGCTTTTCGATAATCCATGCGTTTCATGAACACATTTGTGCCCCGACACTGATGATCTTTCGATCTTTGACCAGCAGGAGGTCTAGGTAGGGCATTTCCTGAATTGGGGTGGTGACCTCAGGCCGAATGAGTGACCCGATTTCCGGCTCTCAACGCGAGAATAACCGTCGCTCATCCGGCTCGACCTGTGTCGGCACATGAGGGTATATGAAAGACGGGTGCCGGAATGAAGGCAGGGTCGGAAGCGCAGTGGGGGGCGCTTATTTAGGCGCGCTGACCGCATTTGCCAATGCGGACGGCGGGTTATGGCGACATCATATTATACAAGCCTAAGAATACAGGAAGGTAGCCATCATACTATGCGTAAACATATAAAGTAGTCTAAGAGAAGAGGAGGACGAAGAACCGCCATTCATTCACCACGCCTCATGATCAAAACGCTCCAACGTCGTATTTGCATCCTCCACGTCCTTTTGCGCCTTCTTCCGCATGTAAAAGATGGGACAATCTTTACTCGAACACAGGACATCCTGGAAAAGGCAAATGGTGAGTAGGGACCTTGAAATGGGCAAGCGATGGCGCGCACCTGGTGCAATGAGCCCTGGCACCGCTGGCATTGCGTCCACAACCTCGCGAATCTGACTTGCAAGGCTGAAGCGTTAAGAACCTGCTTCTGGTGCAGCTCTACCAGTCTCGGGCGGCACTTGTTACACACTGCGCCGTCTGTAGCACGAGTATCAGCAAGAGGTCTGGCGTGAGGAAGAAGCGATAGGAGCGTACTCTTGACGCTGTTTGTCGACTTCAGAAAAGTCTTACAGCCCATGCACGTAGCCTGTTTGACCGTATATTTCATAAGCCCATGGTTAACAGTCGGCGTTGCGATCTGAATGGTACGCGTGTGGTCCCCAGAAACTGTACGACCATGCCATATTAGTGGAGGGGCAACATGTAGTCTTTCAAGAACTCACGGAGTGACTGAGACTTCTCGCCAAGAATAGGCTCGAAGATACGCATGAGGGGTTTCGAAAGTTGATTCTCCAGGTAATACTTAGTATCGATAGGAAGGTTGTTGTCCAGGACATAAAGGGGATCTTCAGACTTCTCGTAAGCGGCGGCACCTGAAGGGCATGGTAAGACATAGCTCAGAGCGCTGTGGAGTGTACGAGTACCTTTGATGCCCTTGATAATGACATATGCAACACGATCTCCAACAGCAGGCGCAGAACCAGCGTCTCGTTGCCTCATGCGTTCGGCTAATTCGACGTGGGCTTGTTTACCAGCGTAATCCGCCTTGGCAAGAGCCTTGGTGATCACGAGCTGCGACATATCAACCTTGTTCTGCAATAGATCTGCGATGGTCTGCTTGACATAGCTGGAAAGAATAAATCAGCGACGCTTCTACGAACGACAGACGGAGCTATACTCACTCTTCCGCACCTCTGACATCCCTGTCAATCAGCATCTTGTGCAAGCAAGTCTCAATGACCGTTGATACAAGCCGACAGTTGTCTCGGCGGACGGTCTACCACCAACAAGGTTTCAGAGCCTTCACGCCTTACAAGGGAAATCGAGACACACCTCAATACCCTTCGAGTCCATCTTATCCCACTTTTCCGGCTTTGTCCAGTACAGCCCAGCGTATCGCTTCTTGTTGATGAGCAGATACGGGTAGTACACCTTCTCGAACTCCAACTTGATAGGATTCACAAATTTCGTGGTGACGAACGCCGCTGCTTCCTGGCCAAGAGCCATAACCTGCTCCAGCTTCGTTGGCCCAAATCGCACCATGACGGAATCAGTATCACCGTAAACAACCTCAGCATCGTGTTCCCTGCCGTTAGCGATGGAGTACTCGGCTTCGACTTCCTATAGCGACGGGTCAGCGAATGGGATACGAACAGGTGGTAGGCAACCCTACGTACCTGTTTGGTCCGTTCAATCATCTGACGACCATACGCTGTGACACTTGACGATATAGCGAGACAGGGAAGCTTTCCAACAGTAGCGCCCGTAAAACCGTACACGGAATTCGCGCTGATCTATGGAGCCGCCCATCTTAGCATCCGGGACATACCAAAAGCTAGGCGAGGATACTCACCTTCAAGGCCAGCTGTCGACCATCCAGCACGGCTTTCTTGAACGGGTCCTTCTCCTTCTTTAGATCCGCCTTGGCCCGCTTTCGTGCTGAGAGGAGGTCTTCGAGAATGATAGGCAGCAGACCTTTCCGCTTATTCTGTTTCGCGAAGAAATCTACGGGATCCTTCCATCAACCCCATATCCGGACGAACCAAGTTTGCCTTACCGTTATTCGGCGTCTGGATATAGTCCACGTCCTTCACAAGAGACAACCTATCGATGGTGGCCTTCTCGAGCAGAGTCGTGTAGCACAGATTATGCGCCATCATGATAGAAGGGTATAGCGAGGCGAAATCCAATGTTGCGATAGGTACGTCGTAGTAGCCCTTCTTCGGTTCAATAACTGTAGCTCCCTCATACTGCTCGTCCGTGCCTAGAAGCAGAGTTTAGAAAAACTATCATGAGCGCAGCGAGACCAACTCACCTTCGCCCTTCATCGAAGGGATAACATATCCTTCCGAATTCGCTTTGCGGTACAGTTGCGACAAAACCTTGATAGATTGCCCACGGGAAAGAAGAAAGTTGAAGGGGACACCCGTCACACGGGACATCTCAGTGTAGTTGACGAAACACATGAGCTTGTCCATTAGCCGTTGTGGAAGGTATGCATCCTGGCTCCGGGTAAATCCCCGACCGCTGACAATGAGGAGTGGGTGCGCACCTTCAAACAGTAGATGGCCAAACGCCGCCTCGATTCAGGGGTGCCGTTCTGCAGGTCTGTAATAACCGAGTGGTGCACGTCTTCCTTTTGCTCTCCAAGGAACTGCGCGCAAACGGAGTTCAGGGAGTAGCTGCGCAGTTTGTGTTCGCGTTGCATGAACTGCAAGATATCCAGCTGCAACCGACCATCTACCGTCGTCTCTTTCGAGTCGCGCTGACCAAAGGCTTTCGAGGAAAAGTGCGTGTTCTTGACCTCCGTCTTGACATCTGGATACACCCCTTGTCAATACTGAGAAGTAAGCGGCTATGTTCCCTCGCTCACTCCTGAATCGGCCGAGATACGGGAACTTGGGGATTTTGAGGGTCTTCGCTCGGTCCATGAGGTACGGGAAATCGAAGTTGGAAATGTTATATCCAATGATGACGTCCGGATCGACCTCTTCAACGAAGTCTCGCCACGCCAGCAGCATCTTGTCCTCGTCTTGAAATGAAAGAACCTGGGAACCGACGATATGCGAACATGTGTTCAGCGTGAAGACGTTGCGGATGAATGGCTGGCTTTCGCCTAGAATTTGGTCCAAAATCAACAGGTGTTATGGTCAGTCTTTCGAGTGGGCGCACCTTGCCGTGTTACCATGTTGGCAATTTGAATAACTGGGTCCACGCCGGGTTCGGGGAAGATACCTTTCCGACCAGCGCATTCAATATCGAAGCTGAGGATTCGAAGAGGCGCAATCTTTGACCAATCCCCGTCTGGTGCATGCGAAATGAAAGCATGGTACCTGAAGGTTGTATGTAAGGCCAAGGCATTCTGCATAAAATGAACAACTTACGGGACGTCGATCTCGATTTGACATGTCGTTTTCTTCTTCGGTCCATCGACCAAGGTATATTTACCAGCTGGAACTTCAATCCAATTCATACCAACCACCTAAGCGGGATGAGCTAGAGCCAGTAGCCTAGTAGGCCAGGGGAATACGCACATCTCTGTCAATCATGAAGCGCAGAGGATATACAATGTTGCTCTCGAATGTCGCTACGATACCCCCGAACAAATCCTGGAAGGAACATTCTCCCCTCTCGAACACCCGTGGATAGCCGGGAAGGATAAGCGCTGGGTTAGTGTAAGTAGTACGAAAGGTACTCATCTCGAACTTTGGGAATATCCTTCGGTTCACTAGCTGTGATTTTGAGGAATGGTGTCCAATCATCGCCCAGGTAACCCCATAGCGTCCTCTTGCTGACCTTCTCGATCTTCTTCACTAGGTTATTGCCCGGGTTGACCGTCTGTACAGCAAATATTTTAGCCCAGCGATACAGCGGGAGGTCCATGGGCGCTCACATTGAGATGTGCCCTGAATGGCTCGATATCCTCGTTTGTGAAACCTCGGGGCACCGCGATGTAGAAGTAGGGCAGGAACTCTGTGATACTCGCCAGCACACTGTGGCCGTCCTAAAACACGAGTCAGGACCAAGCACACACGCGAAGAGGCACCACGCACCTCTGTCACGCCAAACATCCTGAGCGTCATGCCACCTTGTGAGTAGTCCGTCGAGTTCTCCACGTCAATCTGTTGGAATATTATGGTGTCTTTCTTGGGGTTGATTTTCCGTAATGGCGGGCGCGACCAGCTATCTGCACCTCCCTCCACAGTCGCTGTATTATTGTTGAGCGTCTTGAGTATTCTGGTCCAAGCAACACTCTAGGACACGGCGCACCTTCAGCTCCATTTGCGTCCTTGTGTAGCCGCTCCAGAACATCTGCAAAGGATGGCTGAGAATCGATTGATTGCGTGTTAGAGAACGCTGCGCCAGTCTTTAGCCTCTTCGCAGCTGGTTGTGAGTCTGCTGGCGCGGTAGATTTCCTGGAAACACGCGGTGGTCAGCGACGCGTTCGATCCGCGCTCTTGCCACTAACCGTGTCCGACCAATAGGCGCATTTTCGTCTGTGATGGGAGGCATGAAGTTTGGCGAGTTCTGAAGACGTGAGGCCTCTGTCTAGTCGCGGTAGTCGGTGTTGTGGAAGAGAGCAATTTAGAACTTGCTTGCCAGTGGAGGTTCGACGCGCTGTCACCTGATTACTCATCAACTCATCAATTCACGCGTCTGACTTGCATCCTGAAACGCGTCTTTCGTCTGCCCTTTGTCTCTTTGGATGCCCAAAAGTGTACAATTTTATCGTTCATATCAAGCGGACAATGCTACACTATAATACAACCCCATAACAGTATAACTTCAGTCTCGGGGTAGGGTTTTGGTCTTGAATGGCTTTTGTCTGCAACTGATGCATCTAGGCCTTGCCGAGAATATTCTGCTCGTAAACGCTAGTGAGTTTCCCAGTGTTGGTGTTCTCAACCTAGCGGTAGGTGTCATTCAGCTAGGAAGAACACAGGGCCCAACCTGAAGAACGTACCTCATAACGGGGATCGTCCTCGCTGGCGTTGACATTTTTGTCAGCCTGACGACCAGGTTCGGTCAGGCAGTTGCGGATGGTACCAGTGGACTCGTTGGTGTTTGAGCCGCGACCTGAGAGGCAAGCCAGTCAGTCGAGGAGGTGAAAGAGAACGGATCTAGAGGCGCTACGTACCACCGACTGGCTTGTAGCGGACGGTCTCTCCAACCTTGAATTGAGGTGCCATGGCGATGGAAATTTGGTGACGGGTGGATTATAGGAAGTGGAAGTGGAATTAAATGTTATCTGGCTTGGAAGGTTGAACACGATTTGAAGGCGACTTTATATCCTGGGATAGGAGTGGTCTCAGAATCAAGTCAACGGCCGTGATGACGTGCGAACGCTCCCATGTCTTGTGTAAGGAGCTAGGAGCCACTGTTTCGCAGGAAGGTCACCGCCTAACTCACCGCTCGCGAACCTGCGATCGACAGGATCCCGTATCGTCCACATCAGGGCGCGAGCTCGAGGGAAAGTAAGGTCAGTGCAGCCATTCAAAGTGTATTTAATCTCACATTCCGTTTGGGGTGAAGGCTGCTGGAAACGACTGGGACCTGAGGGGGGGGGAAGCTGTAGCCACATACTTCGAAATTCAGCACTCCTAGAGCTCTCATATCGGCCTCCCAACTCCCCGTCTTGGTAGACAAAATCGATCGCGAGCAGAACAAGTGCACATTGATCGAGATGCCTGCCTTAGGGGCATCGACACCAAATGCGGATAGATCTCCCATTCGTGCGTGTCGCCGAACGCGCAGCGAGTCCGGTTGGCGAGATTGAACGCTTACCATGACGGCCCCAACCCCTTTCTCCGACAGACCGCTGGGAAAGACCCTCTGCCTCTTCGATGTCGATGGGACACTGTCCCTTGCTCGCCAGGCAAGTCTACGTTGCCCACATCCTCGGCGCGATAGTCACTGATCCCATCCTCCACAGTCGGCATCTCCTGAGGTGCATGAGACTCTGCGAGCCCTGCGCAAGAAGTGTGTTATCGGTTTCGTGGGTGGGTCCGATCTTGTCAAGATCACTGAGCAACTTCAACGCGGCCACAATAATGGTGCGTACTCCTGGCATGACGATCCCCAGGCGATATGAAGTGCTGAGGCGGGACTCACAACCCACAGTTCTCGACGACTTCGACTTCGCTTTCGCGGAGAACGGCTTGACTGCGTTCAAGCACGGCCAACCACTTCCTGGACAGTCATTCATCCAGTTCGTTGGTGAAGAGCGATACAAGAAGCTGGTCAGCTTTATCCTCCATTACATTGCCGACCTGGACGTCCCAATCAAACGGTAAGCTCCGTTCCTCTCTACGGTTGACGTTGGGTTGAGCATTTGGCAGTGGAACGTTCGTGGAATTCCGAAGGGGCATGATCAATGTTAGCCCTATTGGCCGTAACGCGACGTGAGTGCTCCCGTATCCTTCTTGAACGCACCGCCGAACCACACTCTGCAGGATTCAAGAACGTATCGAGTTTGAACAGTACGACAAGGTATGGGTCTTGTTCAAGTTGCTCTGGAGGATGCCGACCACTGCACAGGGAGCCCAGGTGCGGGCGAAGATGGTGGAGGTGTTGCGGGAGAAGTTTCCAGACTACGGGCTGACGTTCTCGATTGGAGGACAGATTTCGTTCGACGTGTTCCCCAACGGGTGGGACAAGACGTTTGCGCTGGGCCGGGTTGCAGACGAAGGATTCACGGAGATCCACTTCTTCGGAGACAAGACGTACAAGGGGGGCAACGACTACGAGATCTACAGCGACCCGCGCACGATTGGGCACGCTGTGGCGAATCCAGAGGACACGATGAGGCAGCTGAAGGACCTGTTCTCGTTGTAGTAGAATTAGCGCCCATGCCAATAGCAGAGCCGGGATTATGAGCAGTGTGCCGGTTCCCACGGGCAATAGGGTGGATGTGATTGGGCTGTGGAAATTTCCGATTCATCCCGCCGCACGCGTGACGCCGCCCAAAACTCGTTCTCTCCCGCATTCCACCTCCAAAATGCTGTCCAGGCTGTCTGCGGGAGCCTTCAGGAATGCCGCCTTCGCTGCTGCCCGCAACGCCCCTCGCGCCTCCAACGTGCGTCCTCGTCGTCGTCCCCAACGTCCCCCGCCTGTCCTGCTCACCGTGCTCCCTCTTCCAGGTTCGTTTCGCCTCGTCGAATGCCTCCTCCGCCTTCGAGGTACGTTCCCTTTCCCTCCTCCCCGGCACTGCCAATGACGAACCCCCTCCAGTCCGTTGTGAACTCCCGCGCGACCCTCGCCTCCGCCTCCCTCGTCGCCGCTGGCACCCTCGCCTGGTACACCCAACTCTACGGCACCCTTCCGTTTATCGGCGAAGTCCACGCCAGCCATCTCAGCGACGAGG
Source organism: Coprinellus micaceus (assembly GCA_951394405.1). Taxonomy (NCBI): domain Eukaryota; kingdom Fungi; phylum Basidiomycota; class Agaricomycetes; order Agaricales; family Psathyrellaceae; genus Coprinellus; species Coprinellus micaceus. Next base: position 2,705,862 of record OX596334.1, on the reverse strand, counting down.
GCCTCCACCCTGCTGCATACCCATGGCCTCACAAGGGCATACTCGATACCTTTGACCACGCCAGGTGAGTCCGTCACGCCGCGTCGTCCGTGCATCCGCTTGACCCGGCTCACCCTCCTTCCGCATAGCATCCGGCGAGGATACCAAGTGTACCGTGAAGTCTGCGCAGCCTGCCACTCCCTCGACCGTATCGCCTGGCGTAACCTGGTCGGCGTCTCCCACAGTGCAGACGAAGCCCGTGCCATGGCCGAAGAGGTTGAGTACACCGACGGCCCCAACTCCGAGGGCGAGATGTTCCAGCGTCCCGGAAAGCTCGCCGACTACATGCCCGCTCCCTACCCCAACGAGGAGGCTGCCCGTTCGAGCAACGGTGGTGCTTACCCTCCCGACCTCAGTTTGATTGTGAAGGCTCGTCACGGTGGACCTGTGAGTTGTGTTACTCGAATGGAACCCGTCACGCGCTTATTATCTTAATCTATCCAGGACTACATCTTCTCCCTCCTCACTGGCTACATCGACCCCCCAGCTGGTGTTGAGATTCGTGAGGGCATGAACTACAACCCCTACTTCCCCGGTGGTGCCATCTCCATGGCCCGTGTTTTGTTCGACGGCTTGGTCGAGTTCGAAGACGGTACCCCTGCCACCACCTCCCAGATGGCCAAGGACGTCGTCGAGTTCCTGAGCTGGGCCGCTGAGCCTGAGCACGACGAGAGGAAGAAGACCGGTCTCAAGGCCGTCATCATCTTTTCCACCCTCTTCGCGCTTTCCCTTTACGTCAAGCGCTTCAAATGGAACACCATTAAGAACCGGAAAATCGGTATGTGTATTTGATTGCTGTACCCTCGTGTCGATTGCTCATTCGATTTTGCATAGTCTACAATCCTCCGGTTGACAAGACGCATTAGAGCTCTCTTACCATACGAACGGAAGAGACTGTGAGGTTGGGGAGGGAACATTATTACGTCTTGTTATTATGTACTAGACTAATGCTAACGGAGTTTCATATTTCTGCCTTCACCTAGAGGCCTTGCCTCGGTGCTCCAGCTGCCCCCGTACCCTTCCTTCGTATGCGCGCTGCCCACTCACAATCACCCCGGTATGACGCGCAACAAGCACCGTTGGTAGCCTCGACCCCACCCAGGCCAACACGAAAGCCATGACCACTGATGGCACACTTATATTGACGTGTATTCAAGCGCTGAGCGTCTAAAGTCTATGAACTCGCTGTTCTAAACCTGCCCGACATACAAGTAAACCAGAGAAAAGAAACGATACACATGCAAGATCTGTCTAAAAGATGGAGTTGAGAGTATAGGCCGTCAAAGCGACCATTGAGATGAACATGAGAATGTATTGGGGGATCAGGAACGCGGAGAGATGTTGCGCATCTCCTTCAGCATTATATACCTGAGTGAGGTATACTTGGGTCGTTGCGGTGGGTAAACACGCGCAGAATCTGAAGTCGCCCGAGTAGCTTCAGCACCGGCATCCAGCTGGGAAAGGGAGATAACTCACATGCATACAAATTGGAGGACCTTGTCCTCCTCCGGAATGAGGCCGCCATGCACGAGGCCCTTGACGATGAGGACACCGAGCACAGGCATCAAGAGCAATTTACCTATGGCTAACGAAGAGATCGCACCAACGGGGAGTGACTTCCACTTGTTCAATGGGATCTTGAGGCGGGCCAGTGCGGACCCTAGGCAGATCAAACCCAGGGGAACAGATGCCGCCCCAATGAAAGTGGCTGCATCCATGATGAAGGCGAGGGGGGGCTGACCATCTGGTGCGGAGGGCATGTTAACCCCGTCGACAGTGATGAAAAGGGCTTTGAGTTTGGGTATAAGGGCTATGGGGAAGGAGATGAAGATGGCGATGGACGGCGCAGTGAGGAGGGATTGGAAGAAGGTCTTGAGACGGGCTTTGAAGATTTGCGTGCGGGTGAGGGCTTGCTGCTGAAAGGATATGGACTCTGGGGGTGTGTCTTCGACTTGGAGTTCTTTGGAAGGTCTGGGTTTGTTCGGAGGAGCGAAGGGAGAAGAGATGTCGTTCAAGCTAATCCTTGGCGATGACACTTCGATGACCGTTTCGTCCGCCTGATCAGAAAACGGAATAATCGTTTCAGAGTCGTCCAGGATATTGTTCAATCGCAGCCTTGGAAGCGACTCCTCTACACGACCTGTACCGTCGCCCCCCTCCCCAAGACTTTGGTCAACCTTTTCATTTACCTCTACTTCTTGGTTTCCACTACTCTTTTCTGGATCTCCGGAATGGACAGGACGAGTCTTCATGAACAACATTCTACGTCGCTTCTCCCGGATGGCCTCCTTCACGTCGCAGGTTTCGACATCAGGACCGACAAAGTCCATGGCTACCCAGCGATGTGACCCCATGGGGAAGAGCGTGACGATGAAGACGAGGAGAAATATTGAGATGTAGGCGACTGAGAGGTTCTGGTCCTCCGTCCCTTTGAATGGTGACATCCCGGTCACACTCATTATCACGGATATTGCTGGAGAAAGGGGAAACCATTGTCATTGGGTTGCGTGCAGACAGGAGTTGGGGGAGCGTACGTATATCCCCCACATTATTCCATCCTCCCGCGACCAGTATCCCATGGCGAAAACGGTGGGGAACCCAAAAGAATTGCTTCACGACCCAAGCTAACGCGATTCCTAGTATTTCATAGGTTATGGACACGAGTAGGAGAGGCCCTGCGCAACGAAAATGTGAGCGAGACAATCAGAAGAAGCGATTCGTTCTCGACATACCAAAAACCCGGATGTTGTCTGCATTAAACGCAGGCACGATTTTCGAAAAGAGGAGGGCCGGGGTCGTCACGTTCAAAATGATCTGACTCGCTCCTCGAGCTGCCACAGGTGGAAACATATCCATCTTTGTAATAATGAAGCCACTCGCAGCCCCAATTGCCCTGGGATCCCAAGATCGAGAAGAAATAAGCAGAATGTATCGCGACACTAGTGAAATCAGGGAGCACGTACAATCGCAACAGGGGGCGGAACGAGATCCATATGAGCGCGCCGACGGAGAACATTGGATCGGATCGATGTTCAGCAACTCCCTAGTTCCAGAGGACCTAGCCTCACTAACTCCCACTAACACCTGAGGGGGGCTGGAGTAAAGAGGAAAGTGTGTGCGTGTGGAGAGCCTTAACCCCCAAAACCCTAAATATATGTCGCGTCGGATCCAGTGGGGCGAGGGGCGGCCGGGTCAGAACTACCTCGAGGTTATTCTGTACCTAGAAATGCAAGGAAATGCATCGCATGAGACCCTTCCTCATCAGCCTCGGCCCTCGTACCCTCGCTAAGTAAGCCAATGCATGGGTTGTCGGACCGCACTGGGGTCCTGGGGGCGGTTGGTGGCCCATTGCAAGAATGATGGCATGCTCGAGTCTTGTCGTTGATCAAGGATTCGGCCCGACATACCTTAAGTTCAAGCGTCAAGAGAAACATCGAGTTCAGGATAATTAGGAAAGGGTTCAGGACCGAGACGCGAAGGACGGGGGCGCTACTATGCGGCGAGAACTTCGAAGGTGAGTTAGGGAGGTTCATAGTCCACTGCGACGCACTGGCATCGCCCGGGCTCAAGCGCTCAAGCTTTGCCAGCGTGCCGGAGACCTGAATCGGCGAGATCTCGTAGGTTTGGTCTGGTCTAACACCCTCTAAACGCCAGCAAAAGGCCGCAAAGCACTGAAGTTGAACAGAAGCAGAAGTGTGCCGATTCAAGGGGGCGGAGCCGAATGCACATGCCACACGGCAGTCCGAAGCTCAGCAGAATTCACCCCGCTCAGTTCGGAGTTAGTTACACGGATCGCAGGAATAAGCGCTCGCGATGGTATTGTTCAATGCTGGGAAGTATCTACGTACACAGACTAGGAAATGATGTCATCGAGAAGGAGTAGAACAAATAACGAGCCTTAAGGCGGGACAATACTAGCTGGGGAATGGAATCAGCTTGAAGGCTGCGTGCCAAATGATGGCTGCCGATTTGCCTGCGGGGGGGCGCCTTGGGAGTCTACAACCGTATTTGCGGACGAAACGTCAACTTCGCCTTCCCGTACGAGTCGCGATTCGACTCTAGGTCCTTGCTGGGGCCTCCGCTTGTCTCGGTTGTATGAGACCCCATACGGTCAGGTGCTTTCAGGGCGTCAATGTCGAGAAGAGCCTCAAGGATCAGCGAGGTGATACTACCATTATCCTTGATCGAATTTCTCTCCATCTCTTCTTTAAGTTTGGGGTACTTTTCGACACACGCATCGCGTATGCCCAGTATCTCGCTGTCGAGACGATGAACGAGGCCCAATAGACTGAATGGCTTGGTTCCTGCACAACAGGGATGGTGTCAGTCGCATTCGGTATTAAACAGGCTGAGACCCACGGAATATAGCGCGAAGGAGGGACGTCCCCAGTCAGATTGAGAAGTCAGCATTGAGAAGCGACCCCAGTCCTCCGACTGCAGACATCCCGTTGAGCACCGACTTATCGCGGAAGTCTTGGATGATCCTCCACTCCGTCAGGTCCGAGAACTCTGCAGTAATACGCATGGTCGAGAAGTTGGGCTGGGCGGCTGCAGCGAAGGGGTTCGAGGTATAGCTTGAGGGTGAACAGGCCCGCAAGTGCGAGGGCGAGAAGCCATGCACAGAGCAGTGCTACGACAGCTCTTTTGGAGACCACCGGGATCGAGTAGTGTAGTGCCACACCCGGGGAAGGGTGAAGACGAAAGTATAGACTGGTGAGGTTAGTATACACCTGAACACCGACTGAGGGATGAGACTCACACCCAATTTCGCAGACAGTGATCGCTAGATCTAAAAACACAGGGAGGCGCTAGTAGGCAGTAGTCTCCCGTAGTCAGACTGACGAGATGCTGGTGTCGGTTTTTCCTTACACTATGTTCCAGGGGACACGCATCAGTAGGCAGGCCAGTAACGTGATAAGTTGGTTGACTCCCGAAATTACTAGGAGGAAAGTGGTCCTACTTGGCGATATGGTGGGAGAACGTGAAGACCGTGAAGGCCACAGCTGTGGGGACGGTCTTGTCGAAAGACAGGGAAAGGAGGGCCCAGACACTATACGCAGCACAGACGAAGGATGAGGCAAGGACTGATCGAAGGAAGAGAAGGCGGAGTGAGGCCCTCAGAATGACACGGGGGATACCAAATCGAAAACCCATTTCGATGGCCTTTCCAGTGGGGGGTGAGCTACAGGCCTCCGACGAACGTAGAGATACTTTATACCCACCTTCGCCTGTTTCGCAGTGGATAAGCGCGGAGTTGTGACGGTTCCATCGTCCAGTACGCGGGGTGAACGTGAAACATGAGTGCTATGTATGGAGACCACCCTTTCGGTATATGAATGCGAAGCCAAGCTGATCCCGCTGTTCAACCAATTCAAGTGTGTGTGGGGATTCTACCCAATACTTACCGACCGGCCAATCGTGTTGTGACTAGGACGGCCATTAATGAACCAAACGGGAACGCACCTCGAGCGTGGTCTTTTAACCCCAATCGGCCGAAATTGCTTACGGTGCGTATGAACATCTGAGCCGATAAGGAGAATGAAACTACCCCGTTGTCGGAGGTCGACATCTGGGCGCTTATCACAGGGATCGGTGGGAGCATTCGACTCCGGAAACGGGGGGAAAGAAGTGACCGAAGAGGGGCAGCACATGGGATGGGTTCTTCTTAAACGCCAGAACCCCCGAAGAACCGGATGCTCCCAGATTTCACAAAGGAATGCTTCGGTATGTAGAGAACGATGGAGGCGTACCCTTACGCCTGTCGCAAACCTTGCCGCGGGCCACCCAGAAGTTGCAGACTTGAGGATCCCGGGTATAAGTAGTCTCCCGTAGTCTGACTACGAGATGTTGGTGTCGATTTTCCCTTGCGCTGCGCTGTGGCCTGGGCTGTCCAGTGATGCCGACTACGAGCGTTGGATGTTCAGGCCAGGGCAGGCGATGCGGCACTCGACTCTAAAAGGTAGAGGGAGAAAGGTCGTGAGCGACAGCGTGTAATGAAGCCGCCAAGAAATTTAATGCTTTGAGGAGAGCCCCAAGAGGCCTGTCAAGCCAGAGCAGTGGTTTTGAAATGAGACCCAGGGCATGTGTGGCAGCCGCAGACCAGGAGAAGGTTGTTGCTGTGGTCTTGCCGGATTCCGATCAGTCGGCAAACCTAAAGTTTCTCAGGGCCCCTGTTGCGCTTCGCCCTTCAAAGTTCAAGCTGACACTTGTTACTTAGCACCTCTCTTACCGTCTCGTATAACTCTACTGAAATGTCCAGGGAACCATCTCGTCAGGGTGGCTCCACAGCTGCGATCCTCTGGGCCCATCTATCTCGAAAGGATAACGCTGGTCGGACAGCGGACACAGACACCTTCATCCCCCCTTCTGGACCTCAGGACAAGACGGCTGCAACGATGCGTGTCCTCTTGCACGATACACAAATGAACCTGGAAAGATTTTCTGGAAATGTGGAGCGTCTCATCGAGGACGTTCATTCCACGACTCAGGCTATCAAGCAAACAGGTGCAACGTTCGAGCAAGAGCACGACAAACTCATGGGCGACGTCTTAGATCTAGGTTTCGTGACTTGTGGACTACCCTCCGTTTTACATCATTCCTGAAGTATAGACCTCTCTTGTTCACAGTCAACCGAGTCCAGACCAAAATTCTGGTGTCTATCGGGACGCCATCACAATCGGAATTCGTTGCTGGTCTGTTCAAGGATGTCGACAGACGATTAGAAAGCCTCGACCAAAGGATCGAGGCCATTCAAGCGGTGGTTGTCCTTCTTTTGCTTATGGTAGCATACACTCACAGTTTCGGTGCATATAGTTCAACCAAACGCATTCCCAAGCACTACAGACGCAACTGAATACGATTCAGGGTCTACAACATCAACAGACCATCATCGTGGCTGCTGTGTCGCCTCTTCTTCCCCTACTTCAGTCAATCTCTTCGAGTCGTAATAGCTTAGCCGCTCCACTGCCTGTCATTCCTGGACCCCCGGAAACTTATGAAGCGTCTCCAAACTCACCGAAGAAAGCTCCCAACTCGGTAATCTCAATCAGCAGTGATGGATCTACCATACCCTCAAGGAAACAGAGTATGTCCGGTTATGTGTCACATCCAATGTCGTCCTCGCCTTTAGCCACTGGACACGCGCGGAAAAGAAGCCGTACTGGATCCTCAAGCTCTGCGGTGCCTAGCTCGTCTTCAGCCGCCGAACGGAATGTCCCACAGGCTCAGACCCCTCGTCGACCCCTTCAAGAGCTATATTTCCGTTCACCACGTCTCGCGTTCACCCCCCGCGAGCCGCAGCACGTACAAATACCGTCGACCATGCCGCGACCTGACCCGTCCACCAAAGCGTAGGCACACCCATCATGCACTCTTCTGTCACTATATTCTGACGGCTAACATCGATCGTTTCCAATAGTTCACCAAACACAGGAGAGTCGCGATTGGACCGAATGGTTCGACAGATCAGTATCCAAAGAAATACTCCCAAGACGGGCCTGGATCAGCAACGCACTATCCTCCCGTTGAACACTCCCAACCGGCGAAATATCTTCACGCCCCAAACACCTGGATTAATTCCAAGGAATGCTACCTCTGGGTGGGCTTCCGCCCAACGACCACCCTCCCGAAGAACGCCGCGTACCACAGGAGCCTTGGAACATTCCGCCACAAAATTGAAGAGCGCCTTTCCCGCTAGAGGTCCGTCGCAGCTCGCCAGGAATCTGAACGTATTACGGGCGCCTTCGCACAACCTCAATCTCCCGCTCCCGCCCTCCAACATGGATCGAATGCCAGCACCATCGTTTGTTCCAAACCGCAATCAAGGCGCCATGGTGCGTCCACTGTTCGGAATATGGTGTCTCCCGTATTCATTGAATCGTTGCGCCCGTCCAGGCGATCAAGGAGGGGAAAAGGTTCATTCCGCTGGTGGATACCGACGAGGAAGATGAATGAAGGAAAAGTCTTAGATGGGAAGGCTCTCCCGATAGGGGATTCCGATAGACGACCGCAATGCATATACACGGGTTCAACGAGTTCGCCATAGCCGGGGCTGTCCCAACGCATCCATCCCGGATTCGATAAGGGCCACACCATGACAAAGCCCTCGCCTTTCGTTGTAGTTCTTGACGATTTCTCCATCTAACCTTCAGAGCGTAATGGGCACCACATCCCAATGTGTCGTACTTAAGCGGCGTTAAGCCTGAATCACGCAAAGCGCCAGAAAGTGCCTGCCTCGGAGGTTTTGTTTCCAAAATCTGAAATCACTCGACTTCGTAAAACATACGACGCCGTTCGCAGTGCACCTCCCGAACGTATTGTCTAACTTCGTCGAATGGCTCACCCTCAAGACCAGCGTGTCATAGACTCGGAAGGTAAAGTGGGAGGACATGTCGGGGGAAATGGCGATGTTGAAGAGGAGCTTCGGGAAGTTATGGGCACGAAGAGCCTGAGTTATCCCCCTCAAGCGACACCCGAACCAGTGGTAACAAGCTCGGACCAACGCAATATATTGGCCACCAAGGGGTTGATCATACTCTGCGCGTTACGTTTCTCGTCGTATGTCCTCCACGTCCCTCCTCTCTCGCACCGACTGACATCCCGAAATCGCCCCAAACAGAGCATGGGGTGAACGGAGCCTAGCTTTCGCGATATACCTCTTCCTCGTCATCGTCTTTCCATCCACGCTCGTCCCGGCATCTGTCTTCGGTTTCTGCACCACGACTACTGGGATTCTCTTTTCTAGCTGGGCTGGAAGTCTAGTCGATGTGTACGACAGACTGAAGGTGACGAGAGGGGCGACCGCGGTCCAGAAATTGTCCACATCCACGATCTACGGCCTTGTGCTTGTCCTGTTCTTGGTTGAAGGGGCGCGCCAGCCGGGCTCAGCGAGCATCGTACTTTGTATGGCTGGTATCGTGGCGATGGGATGCCTGGAGAAGATCTCGACGACCTGCCTGGCCGTGAGCATAGAGAGGGAGTGGCCCTCTATCATCAGCGATGGCTCATCGACCAAACTGGCTACCATAAATACATGGCTTCGGCGGACAGTGAAGATATCTCACTTGGTACCGTGAACACTGCCGTACTAATTTTATCTTCAGGATCTCGTTTGCGACCTCCTTTCTCCACTCTTCGCGTCCGGCCTCGCTGCTGGGATCGGTTACCCTCCCGCCGCCGCCGTCCTGGCAGGGATGACAATTTTTTGTTTTGTGTTGGAGGTAGGCACTTTGGTCCCCTTGCCATATGCCTCCGGGGACCAGAGAGCTCATTCCCAGGTATAGATGGTTCTCAGCGGACTCGCTTACCACCAATTCCCAGAACTTGGCCGACAGCAGGAATTACACCCTCTCGAGGGAGCGAACAATGCTAATGGGACGGCACTGGAAACAGTCCCTCCAGCCGTTCGTAATTGGACAAAGGTGTATCGCATCCCGGCTCGCCTCTGTAGCGCTGTGGAAGTCTTCGTGCACGACTTCCTAGAGTTCAGTCGTCTTCCTGTGTTTTGGAGTACGTGCTCCATCCTTTCATTTCCAGGGATGATGCTAATGCCCGGCTTCCATCTATGATAGCCTCATTATCCATCGCTTCGATCTACCTGACAGTCCTCTCCTTTGACGGTACTATGCTCACGTATTTGAAAGCCACCCTTAATTACAGCGATCCCTTCCTCGCTGGCCAGCGGGCGGCGTCCACGGTTGCCGGGTTGTTGGGGACAGCGTTGTTCCCATTCTTATTAAATCACATTGGCCTTGTCAGGACAGGGTCCTGGTCAATATGGTTAGGGATACCACTGAGCCCTGACTCGGAAATAGAAGCTGACTCTGCACCTGATTTGGTAGGTTCGAGTTCACCTGCCTAATCCCTGTCGTTGTCGCGCTGCAGCTCATTAAGACGTCCGGTGATCAATCCATTCCGCCGGTATTAGCAGCAGCATTGTTTGGAGGTAAATATCGTCTTATGGCTTCTCCGTTCGTGAGCTGGAAGGACCAATTGACGGCCTCACCCACAGGCATGGCTTTGTCGCGCATCGGCCTATGGACCTTCGACCTCTCCCAGCTCCAAATCCTTCAAGAAACTCTCGAATCCCATCCCCGACGGAACCGCCTTACTTCCATTCAATTTACTCTCCAAGTCTGTCCGCCAGCCAGGCTGTCTCCCTTTCGCCCATCACTGACGTGTCTTTGTATCTATAGAATATATTTGACATGGGGAGGTACGCTCTGACCATGGGCCTCGCCAAACCTGCGCAATTTCGATGGGCGGGTCTTATCAGTGGGATCGCTGTATTCGCCGGAGGGACATTGTATGTGTTGGGTTACGCTCGACGCGTCCGCGGTCACATAGCGCCCCATTGGAAGTGGTTGGCCAAGATCAAAGTAATCTAAGCCTCAAAGTCGGCCGATGGCCCCCCGTCCATTTCAAATCACCCGACCCAAATTTCTATTGGTGCACCCCCAGAGATGTGACCGGGAATGGCACCCACTTGCGCGAAATCGATACCCACAGTCTTTACCAAATCCCATAGCGTCCTTTCCTCGTCGTGGCGTTCTTTATATCCCAGCAAGAAAAAAGGTTTCTTGTCTGGGTTTATGTTGCGAACCCCTGCAAGCGTCTGAATGAGAGCTGGGAAGGAATCGGTGTTGTATGTGACATCCGCCATCCTATGCCGTCGCCAACGTTCGTCAGCGGGAATCCACGGACACGGCAAAGTATACCACATACACAACGAGGTCGAAGCCCGTCTCATCAGGGAGTTGGTCCGTCAGGCGTTGGTCCCAATCCAGGACACCTGGCCTTATGGAAACCTTTTCTGAAAAGGCCGACTTGTTCGAGTTGATGTTGTGTTCCATCAATGGGATTGCAGAACCTACATAGACAGAGTGCCTCTTGAGATTACTTATCGACAGACTAGAAGCGAGCAGCCAAATCTCACCAAGATCGGTGGTCAAGATCCTGTCCTCGGTGTCTGCAATGCGCGACCTGAGGGCCGCGATCGTCAGGGCGAGGATTCCCGTTCCGGATCCTGATAGGCGAGTTTCAGCCTATGGACAGGTACAGATGGCGAGAATGGACCTACCCAGCTCAAGGATATCCAAGCTCCTAGTAGAGGTGAAGATGGGTCGCAAATCGCGAAGAGGTTTCGCAACATCTGCTTCCCGAGAGGGTTGGAGCTTGGAGGATGACCTGTTGAACCATTGCACCAGCCAAGCGCTCAGCCCGATTCCACTATCCCATATTTTCTGGTTGCTATCAAATATAAGAAAAGCCACGAGGGGTTATAGGGAGATCCTCACCTTGTCCAGGTCGTACGATGTCTGTTCTCTAATTACCAACCTCACGGTCTTCGACTTGCCCCGCACGCCCTCGGCACGATCGACCTGTAGCCCCCTAAGTTGGTTCGAAATATCCTGAAGGTTAAGCCCTGCGGCGGCCCCGATTACGACCGGTCGACTGTCTCCTTCACTAGCTCCGCCCATTTTGAATTCGAACGTTCTCTCGATTTCCTCTTGCTTCGGTGCACCCTTCGACGCATACGTGAACGTGACTGGCATGGACGACACTCCGAACGGAAGCCACCTGCCAATCTTCGCTTCGTCAAGGTGGATACGACCGTTCAAGGGTATAAGTGCACCACCAGAAGCAGTCGTAGCGGCCCCTGGAGTATTCGCATTGTCCCCAACGGGAACCGCCGCCAGAACCAACCTCCACTGTTGCCCTTCTCGAACGCCTTGGGGCACCGCGACAGGTATCTCTCGATAAGCGTTCACGTTCCTCCACGTCATGAGCTTCTTCATCCCCAATTTGTTGCCAGGGGTTCCCCGTGGTGGACCTGTATGAGTAGCAATTGCACTCCTCGGCCCATTGTTCGTTCCATAATCGACGAAAACCCAGTCGTAAAAGATGTCATGATCGGTTTCGCATGGTTCAGTTCGGAGGTCGTTGGAGATCTGGGGGGTAATGAGAAGTGGACTGGAAAGCGGAGCCTGTGTTGGTGGTGGACGTAGAAAGGAAACATAGAAGAACATGGTGGATGTGAGACCTGTCAAAGGAGCCGAGGTGGTGTCTGCGGTCAGTTCCCACGGCGACGAATTCGGCGTAAGCGCCATTGGGCGCTTGTTCAGGTCCATCCTATCCTAGAGTCACCATTTCACGGCCGTGGTGGCTGAGGTAGAGGCAACGATGTGATTGCCATCCAGTGCTCAAAAGTGGTGAAGTTGATTGGGCGACCAATCCGCACTGACAGCTTATACCAGATCTTCGACTTGGAGTGAACGGACGTGGTGGTGGGCCATAAAGGAGTGGGGACAGGTGATTTCCTGGCTATTTACGTGTGCATAAATGGCGAATGTAAAGGGGCCCGAAGAGCCTCACGTTGCTGATGTCTCAACAGCATAAGCCCGGCGCATGCGGTTCCAAAAGTCAGGTCCATATGTGTAGTAGAAAACGCCGAACGCCGCTCCTCCTAGGTGCGCCCAATGGTCAAACACTCTGAAATTTGAGTCAGTCACGTTACGAGGTATGTTATTGATGCGAACAACATACCTCCAGCCTCTCAGGATACCGATAGTATCGAAAGCGAGCAGAGCACCAACACCATACTGAATGTTGATAGGATACGACGGGGGAATGAACAACGCAACCTCAGAATCTGGAAATGCGAGCGCAGTCATAGTTACGCATGCGTAAACCGCCCCAGAGGCTCCAAGGCTGGGTAGAATTGTTGGGGCAGCCTGCTTTGCGGCCGCTTCAGCTAGTGGCTTTGCCGACGATGCAGCAATCGCTCCTGCCCAGGTTTCCGGTTTGGTAGCACTCTGAGTAGGCACGGCGAGCTGCTTGATCATTTGTGGATATTTCCACTTTGTGCTGACGACATGAGAAACCATTCCAGAGAAGAGTCCAGCTTTGAACGGTATCAGCTATGTGTGAGAGAGTTCGGGGGAAAATAAGCCGCACCTGAGGCGAAGAAAGCAAGGAAATGGAATGCTCCTGTTGACTCGAGCATTGGGGGATTGGCTTTGGTTTGCTCTCGCATGAGGTAGTAATAGGCGGCAGACCCTGGAAAACGGGTGAGCGAAAGACCCCATGAAGTCGTAAAGACCCGTACCAAAGCTCTCGAGCGCCAAACAATTCATCAGGAGGTGAAAGAAGCCTTGATGGCTAAGAGGGGGTGAGCAGGTTGATATATGCAATGTTGCGGGACGCACCTGAACATACTGGTTAACAGTGTGTAGGACAGACCTGACAACGGGTTGTGCATGAAGCGAACCACCATTGCCGGCTGGAAGCGCTGAACCTTCCAAGCAAGATAGATACCTGCATTAAGTAGGCATATCTTCCAGCATAGCCGTTTACCTTCGGAGGCATCTGCATATGGCTGAAGAATCGAGACAAACGCCAGGCTGATCCAAGGTCGAATGAGGGCCGGGACCTCTTGTACACTTCGATTCAGGCCAGCAAACCATTCCCGCAGTTCCTAGGTCAAGGATGAGGAGGCGACTTCAGCGCGAGAAGTAGACTTACCCGAATGAGTTCGGCGTTTTGGACGCGTTTGAGGTCGGTTGTTGTGATGCCATGGAATTGCCATGTCGAGGACATACTCAGCAAGCGCTTGGTCCAGTATTCAGTCTCGATGTTCGTACGAGACGCTGCGTATGAGAAGGCTAAGAAAGACCCGAACGCTACGAACTTTGAAACCCGGCTTTCAATATGTAATCCCGAGCTATCGTTGAGGATTCTACGCACCAACACCTGATTCCGAATCCTCGGTTTCCCAACCTTTTCCTGAAACTCGGGCTCCGGTCTACTTTTGTTCACCGCATCCCTGAAGGAGGGTACTTCAGCCGCGTCTTGCTGGTGCACTGTTCTTGGGAATCTCCTCGAAGCGCTGGTTTGCAGTGGGCGAACAAGGGGCGTGGTTCTCGTTGCTGGGGCGAGCTTGAACGCTGGTAGCCGAGCTCGACATCGCAAGCCCAGAGAGAGCATTGATCCCTTCAATAGTTTCGTCGTGATGAGAGGGCCTTGGGCATGAGGATGTGGTTGAGGAACAAGTCGAGCGTGTTTTGTCGCGTTCCGTCCACCTTGAAAGCAATGACGCTCGTCGCTCGGCACGGCCGGTCGGGAAGCCAATTCCGGTTGATCCCGCCCCTATCTTCCTGTCCTTTCCTTTCCTTTCGTCAAAGTGCGGCTCGATCCTTGAACGATGTCCACGTCGGATGGTCCGGGCGCAGCAGAGTCCCCTCCCGTGATCCATGGGATAATCACTTTACCGCCAGATTCGACTGTCATAACCGATGCGGACGAAGAGGTAATGCATGATACTGCGAACGACGGCGAGGAACTCACAACCACCTCGCGTTGGCAGATCTTTCTTCTGTACACATGGCTACAGGGAGCACCATCCCATGATCCCGTTAACCCTCGGGGGTTGGGTTTTGTGAACTCCAAGCAAGACGTCCTCGAACTTCGATTTGACCTGACTCCTCCCCCGGGATCCGACTCCTCAAAATCTGCTGGGAAAAGGAAAAAGAAGGGTAAAAATAAAAACGATGCCGTCGCGTCTTCTGTTGAGGTGGAGTTACTGCAGAATACAACTGCCCTCCGATCTCGCAAAGGAGATACCGGGAGCGTAGTTTGGAAATCGAGGTGAGGAGGATCTTCGCAACATTGTCAGCGGTCCGATCACAATGAGGCTCACCTTAGCCATACCTTAGTGTCGATTTTGCCCGGTTCTTACTTCAGGAGCACGCTTTTCCATCGGCTAAAGGTCTATTTGACAAAGGGGGCCTCACTGACAGCCACATCCTAGAACTAGGGTAAGCTCTTCCCCCAGTACACATGCAGGCAGGTTAGGATATCAGTCTGATTGTCATCGAAGCGCAGGAACCGGGCTTCTCAGCCTCGTTTTATCGCCGTTTGTTTGTAGGTATACCGCGACGGATACGGCAGATTTAGTCGCCCTCATCCGTAAGAACGTCAAGCATAACTGCTCTCCCTGTGGTTCAAGTTCCAACATGATCCCCGGTTCTCAAGGAACTAACATCTCGGTGGAGCCTTTAGACTGGGTTGAGCTCCATCAGTGCACCGAACAACAAAAGAAGAAACTCCTTTCAAAAATCCTTCACCCGGTCAATCTGGTCTTGGTGGTAGATTGCATCTACCATCCAAACCTCATTCCCCCGCTCCTTGGAGCGATCGACCACTTAGCCACACCTGGGCTTACCAGTGTCCTGGTCCTCTCAGAGCTTCGGTCAGAAGAGGTAATGCGGGAATTCTTGAAAGGCTGGCTGGACCTTCCCGGCTGGAACATTTGGCACGTCGGCGGGGATCTCCTGCAAGATCCCCACTATGCTCTGTGGGTTGGCCAAAAGAATTGTGTCGTTCCGGCTCAGGGTGTACTGAGATAGCAGCGAATAAGACAGACTTATGTTGAGCTTGATTCAGAACTGAGCACACTTCTTCACTGGTAGGCGACCAGCCTAATACCTTTCCCCCAACGTGGTAATCCTCGACGACCTTAAAAGAACAGAGCGACTGGCTGGGGCTTCTTCATCCCCCACACACAACCGCTTTGAACAACCACCTTGCAATTAACTTCTTTTTCATCGTCCATTCATCTTCTGGCTTGCCAATTAATGGCGAAGACAAAGCAACGCATCGCTCAAAAGTCCATAGCCGGTGAGTCATTGAGCACCATACTCAATCTTTCTTTCAGTTTGTCCTCCTGCTGTCAAACCTACGCACTGCAACTGAACTCTGCTAATTAATACGCCTTTCACAACAGGAAAGCGCCCCCAACAGTCTTCATTGGAATTTACTGAAAAGCGAACCGCGAGGAAGGTGGCTTTGGGTGTCCGTCGGCCAACAATTCTTCATAACCCCCTCGCCACCATTAAGAAACCGAGACTCGGTCTCACGTTCGAACCGGAGAAGAGGAAGCGCTTCCGCCCGGGTCAGCTTGCCCTCAGGGAGATTCGCCGTTACCAAGGCTCGAGCGAATTGCTCTTGCGAAAGCTCCCATTCCAGCGGCTTGTCCGAGAGATCGCTGAGAACTACAGGGTACGTTGTTCACTCCACTTGCTGATACCCCAACTCCCCTGCTTATTTCACTCAACGGTCATATGCAGATTGACTGTCGCTTCCAGCCGTCTGCCATGAACGCCATCCAGGAAGCCTCCGAAGCCTACCTGGTTGGCCTATTCAAGGACATCAACCTCGTGACCTTGCACGCCAAACGTGTTACCATAATGCCGAAGGATATGCAGTTGGCCAGGATGTTGAGGGGGGAGAGCCGCAACCTCCTGGCATGAATTAGACTACGATTTGGTCATGCATCGGATTGTTCGTGTTTCAATGTCTATTTTACATACAATTGTTGAATCCTGAGAGCCCCACAGGCCTTTTATTTGTCCATGAAGTCCATTTTCTTCCACAGAAGAGAGCTTGTCTATGCTATACCAGCAGTGCGAGTGCAGCAAGCGTTAGTGATATTGCCACCACGTAAGTGGCGCAATCTCTCCCGATAGCACTATTCCTGCTCGAAGACGACTTGGTCGCTGACACCGACGCTGGGCTGGATCGAATGGTCGCGCTTGGTACGGCCGCGTCTTCGTCGCCGTTCATCGAAATGGCCAGGCTTGAGAGCTCGGCGAACCCAACGGACGCTGGTGAGTATCGGAAGACCGAGTACACATTTTTCTAACGGCGTAGGTCAAGAATCAGTGTCATCAATACGGAGGCGGTACAAAAAAAAAGCGTACCAAGAAGGTATCCCCCACAATCCATGCAGGAGCTGAGCCTCCCGAGGTGATTTCGAAGAACGCGCCAAGGCAGGTATCGCGCGTGAGCCGTGCCAGCTCGAAGTCGGCGGGGCTAATCGACCAACTTCGACTGCCACCAAATGATAGGCTGACTGTGACCTCGGTATCGCATGCTAGGGTATATCACTCAGCATAAGAAGGCGAAGAGGCCGGAGCATGGATTCGCTCACGATAGGTGTAGTAGCTCTCGAAATCTCCGGTTCCGGGTTGAGAGTTAGGGATCTGTGCAAAAATCTCGGCGATGGCGCTCGAAGGGCCTCCGACAAGCGTCGTCCCAGTGTCGATGGCAGCATAGGCTTCTTCTCCAGTTGGCGCATCGACTGAGTTGTCGTTTACGGTGATATCTATCAGGATAGGTCAGGACTCAATCGTGCCGAGTCCGCGAATAGAAGGAGGGATGCCGAAAACGGAAGCTGTAACGTACTTGTGATTGGCAAGATCCAGTATGACCCCTGGACGGGGAGGTCTACGTAGTCGATATCCCCAGTGTATAGCGAGCTGTTGGTAAAGCCTGTTGGAAAATGGATTTAATGAGGATAGGCTGGCGTGGTGCACGACTGTACATACCCATGGAGAACGACCCTCCTGGCTCAAGAGTCTGGACGTTCGACTCGTTCAGATACCTGGTTCGACCAGCGCGGGGAATTAGCAACCTCGTACGTTGCCAGGTATTTCTAAGGGTACGCACCTCGTCAACTGGAACGCCATAACGGGCGAGTCCCATGCACTCTCTGATACCAGCGTCTCCCAGAACGGAGACGCCTTTGACGACGCGATGGTCTGAAACCCAAGGCCCAGCAAACCAGAAACAGGTTCACTCAAAAGGCCCGACGACACCTGGTCGCAAATGGCGAAAACCTGGTTCTGGACCTGAAAACCAGCCATCTGCACGATGTCCTGCCCAAGGAAACCCGCTGCTTGGCCCGAACCATACGTGATGCTAAACGAGGTCGATTGGTTCTGGAAGGATGTAGAGGAGGAAGGGTCGAATGTAGAGACGTCGCCGCATGACGTGCAATTCTGTCCAGCTACCCAGAGATCGCTGGGGGCACCATAAGATGGTTGGCTCGGAGTGACATGAAGTGGGAAACGACGTACGCTGAACCAGTGTCCAGAATGACGTTATACGATATAGGAGGGGTTCCTATTGCGAGGGATCCAAAATAGCTGGAGCGAAGCGTGCGTAAGCTCCAGCCTACCACGGTCGGCTGAGTGGAGGATGGCTCACCTTGAATCACCATTCTGATTCGTGATACTAGAGGGGGGAAATTGTTCGTCAAAAACACGGCCTAATAACCACACAGTCGGACATACTAGTTAGTACCGGTGGATCTCCTTCGCACCTGGCTTCCGGGAGACCCATACTTGGCTTCCAGAGCCGCCTTCTGATTCTGCGCCCAGCTACCCCACTGATCCTTGGACCATGACTTGGACTGCTGAGACCGTACAAGGTTGATAGTCTGCCCCGCGGGGGCTCGTGGTGTTAGTGCAGCATCGGAGACGTGTCCGAGACCTAGTAGGGCAATGGTTGTTGTAAGGGGGCCGAAAAGCATCTTGAAAGTCGAGCAAGGGCTGGTCTCGCCGATGAGTTTTATGCGTCGCCAACCGGTTTCCAGTGGTGCCTGATCCGCAGGAGCGCTGCGCAGGTTGATGGCGGATCGGGAGGGGGCTGTACGGGTGAAGGTGGGGCGGAAGATGAGACGGAAAGCGGACGCCTGGTGCCACTGCTCGCCGGCGAGGAAGATGTGTATGAAGGAGAGAAAGCAGGAGAAGATAGACATCTGCAACGAATTTAACTGAAGTTCGACGAGCAGCCCCAGAGACACTATGACGAGTTCCGAACGGGACTAAATGGCCGTGCTGCTGCGCACCGAAGACCGTCATGCGACGGGCATGGTCTCGCGAAGGCGATGGGCGAGGGCAATCCGCAGCGGTTGCCAAGAGCCAAGATCGAGCTGGGTGTGGTCCCGCCGTGTGTGGCGACGGGCGGACTCGACTGGTTGTGAAGGAGATATGTTTCCTAGGGTCCTGGGTGTTCAAGGAAGGCGGTGGTAATCCGCAAGCACACCCTGGCATCAAAAGTAACGGGTATTATCGCGCCACTGCAGGTACGATAAACCCCTTCACGGGACTGTATGGAGTCAACCAGTTGTGAAGAGCGAGCGCCGTAATGGGGAGAAGTTGGGTGAGTCGTCAGACACCTCAAAAATGGCATTCCCACCTCACATCAGGGCTCAGAGAGATGTCGATTTGCGCAAGTGGCAGTGGGACAACCGACGCTTTCTAACTGGTAAGAGCGACATCGGACATCCGCCACGACAACAGGAAATCCCGGGCTTGCAAAGTTATCTACATGCAGCAGAGCAGGATAGGTCAGTCGAGGCCACCATTCAGGGTTTGGGTGAAGGAGAACTTACATCTGGCAGCGCTGGATGGCATGATCCAGATACATTTCAAGGAGGGTTCACACGAGGTGTCAGAGTGGGAGAGCGAATGAATAGCAAAATACACTATAATACAGTTACAGTAGCCAATGCAAGGACAACAATGAGAAATGAGAAAGAAATCTAGGAAGCGACGGATTATGATCGCTCGCCACGTAGCCGGCGGGCGAGGGCGAGATCCTTGGGCTGGATGGTGACACGCTTAGCGTGGATGGCGGCCAAGTTGGTATCCTCGAAGAGGGAGACGAGGTAGGCCTCGGCGGCCTCCTGGAGGGCCATGACGGCGGATGATTGGAAGCGGAGGTCGGTCTGAAGAGATGTTAGACAAGAGTCAAACGAAGTTGAAGTCAGGCACCAACCTTGAAGTCCTGAGCGATTTCACGGACAAGACGTTGGAAGGGGAGTTTGCGGATGAGGAGCTCAGTCGACTTTTGGTACCTCCTGATTTCACGGAGGGCGACGGTTCCGGGCCTGAAGCGATGGGGCTTCTTGACACCACCAGCTGCGGCCTGAGAGGATATTTAGCACAAGTGGGAGACCGATAAAGTTGCCACTCACGGCAGCGGTCTTGCGAGCAGAGGACTTGGCAGCGAGCTGCTTACGGGGCGCCTTGCCACCGGTGGACTTGCGGGCAGTTTGCTTGGTACGGGCCATTGCGACGAAGAGGTATTACTGGTGGAGGTGGTGGTGGTGGTGGTTGGCAGAAAAGTTGGGGACCAGTTCAAACTGGCGCCGGCCCATATATACCGACGCGCCCTGTCAGCCACGTGACGAACGCGGTGGCCATTAGCGGGGGATCAACAAACGAACGCGGAAAGTCGGCACAGCCACGCACGCGAGTATATAGGCGGCGCGGGACTTGGTTCCGGTCCCCCACTCAGTCGTCGACGTTCACCACCTCCAACACCACTCACCTCCCACCACCACCACCAACCCTCAAATAATCATGTCTGGCCGCGGAAAGGGTGGAAAGGGTCTCGGAAAGGGCGGAGCCAAGCGCCACCGCAAGATTCTTCGTGACAACATTCAGGGTATGTGGACTTTGCACTTCGTTTCGTTCTCTCCTGACGTCGCCTCCAGGTATCACCAAACCCGCTATCCGCCGTCTTGCCCGCCGAGGTGGTGTCAAGCGTATCTCTGGTCTCATCTACGAGGAGACCCGTGGTGTTCTCAAGATCTTCCTCGAGAACGTGGGTCCCTCAACGTCTGGGCTTTCGCTCCTTCTGACCTTGCTTCTCAGGTCATCCGCGACTCAGTAACATACACCGAGCACGCAAAGCGCAAGACCGTCACCGCACTCGACGTTGTATACGCCCTCAAGCGGTCAGGGCGCACTCTCTACGGTTTCGGCGCATAGACTTTTTCCGTTGTCTTCATTCATCTCATCTGTCGTTCTATCTGCATGCTGTAATTGTATTGTATTATTATTCATTTCTTTTGGCTAGTCATCGCTGGACCCTCGCCATTGTCAATGTGCGAGCGGGCGCTTGTTGAGCTGTGTTTGGGCCTGATGGTGTCACAAGTGTGTCCGTCGATCCTCCGTCCCCGACGAAATGCCCTTTGCGATTTGGCCGACAATCTGCCGCCGCTCATATACATAGTCCTGCCTGGTTCTGAAGATGCCTAACCCTGCCGTCACTCGTTCTGGCTGCCCCACTCTGCTCATCGATGGCGTCTACAACCTCTGGCGAGCTCATGTCGCTACCCACAGAGATACTCTTCGACGTCTTCAAGGATCTGCCACCGCAGACCCTTGCTGTCGTCTCCCAGCTTTCTCGCAGGCTCAACGTTATCGCTGAGCGCACTCTCTATGCCTCTGTCCACATCGTGGATAGCATCAGCCCCGAGTCACCCACCCCATGGAGGACCTATCGCTGGTGCGAGTCGGTCTTCAAAAGGTTGTCCTTCGTCGATACCATGCACAAGGTTCATGTCCGCTGGCAGTCCGACGGTTCTCCTCCCCCACTGCCCCAATACTTCATCGCCTTCTGTGAGCGTCTTGGCGAGTCTTTGCAGCATCTGCACTACCTCGAGAGCCTCGAACTCCAGCTCGGGCCAGCCAACCGTATCAGTCCTCTCTCACGGGACCCGATGCACGCCGTCGAACGTGTTCTCAAGCGCTGTCTGTTCCCTCTCCTCCAGGCCTGTTCATTGGGCGCAGACTACAACAAGGGGAATGCACAGCCCTACACTCACGTCCTGGCCCACTTCCTGGCCAGCCATTCGGGCCTGATGTCTCTCAAAATACCAGACTATCATGCGGCATTGAGCCTACCGATAACATCTCTCCATCAACTCTCCACCTTCCGTGGTTCGCCCGACACTGCTGCGTCGCTGCTTCCGGGAAGATCCATACAGCATCTCGCCCTCAACGGGCAAGACACCGATCTCATGCGCATGTTGCCCATGATGAGCGGCGCTCCATTCCCTATACTCACCCTCGACCTCAACTCCATGGCCGCACGCATATCATTGCTGCGTAGCGTCGCGACCTACCTCCCCACCCTCGAGACACTCCGTATCAGGCTCGCCCTGCGCCATACTCTGCACTATGCTTTTACTGGAATCGTGAGTGTAACTTTCTTCCACTCTCCACCAAGATTCTCCCTTTTTCGGTTCCTTCTCTCCTTCTCTCTGGCTTCATCTCGTCAGATAGATGCTAAGCACCTTTTTTACGTTCTTACAGAGAATTTTAACCGGCCTCTCCGCCGTACTATCATCCTTTACACAGTTGGCTTGGCTCGACCTGGCAGGGACAGAGCTTGGGGGAATCCGAGGCAAGAACGACTCGGAGGATGAACGAGCCCTTTGTTTCGAATGGCACCGGGCTTGCCCAACACTGCGCCGCATAACCTTTCCATCCAAAAACGAGTACACCCTCCGTCAAGTCTTCTGGTGTTTAGCACCCGCGCAGAACCAGAGCAGATAGGTAAGAAGGACGGCACGACCCACCTTCTTCCGTCAACTTGACCGAGCTTCCTAACCCCCGTTGTTGATCCAGGGTTAAACGTATGGCCGCTGGGAAATGACGATGTCGAACGAGATTAATTCATTTGCGTCTCCGTACCCTATCCGTCATCCATGATGCTGTATCATTGGAAGGTTTCCTCTTACTTTCCGCGCGGGGAGCGCCTATGCTAGACCGATACCAATACACAAATTAAAGTAATTAATATACATGATCATGGTGCTGCGATATAAACCGGTAATGTGGTGGGTATGATAAACAACAAACGCACGGGTTTGACCTGCAACAGTGCGTCACGGAAAAGGGTAGCGAGTAAAAAGTGCGAGCAGAGAATGCGATATCCCTACTTAAGTATCATGTAGCATCGTTCTCGTCGATGAAGATATCGGTATAGTGCTTGAGGATAGTCTCGACGGCCTGGAAGTGGGAATCGGTCAGCACACTCCACAAAGACGAATGAAAGGAGAAAGCTCGGACATGGTTCTGATGCACCGTGTCGGCCATACCACCACCACCTTCCTGCCCAAATAAAGTCGGACCGAACACGATGGCAAGATTTGTTATTGACATGTTGTTGACTTCGGAATTTTGAGTTATCCTGTCAACAGCCAAGTTAGTTCCACCCGCACGCGCCGAGGTCGCGGCAAAGACTCACCGGTGTAGATGACCGAAAAAGTACTTGAGCGTCGAGTAGTTGGGATCAGGGAGATCATTCACTCGCTCATGAAGTCGTATCTGCTTCAATCGTTCATTGTCGACCTCTGTGTACGCAGTTAATAGAGCCGGAGTCGCTGGAAATGGAGTTGAACTTACGCGCAGCCTCGATGAACCCCTGGTGTAGATGGCGGGTCATGAGAGGATCTGGAAGTTCCCTAAACCACATTTTCAACACGCTGCAAACTGTGTTGATATCGCTAGACCATTCTGGAGCGTCCAAATCGACGGAACCGAGGTCTGAAACAAGAGTCAGCAGACCGCCGTCTTCAGTGAATCGATACTGACCTTTATCTAAGCGCTGCTTGAGGTTCAGAACCTTGCTCGTCATGCCGCTGACGCGATACACTCCTTGTGAATTGATCCCATATTTTTCAATGGCTTGAGAACACTTTAACACGATCGGCGGGACCTCAGCATTATCTCGCGTCATTTGCACTGCGAGATCCACCGCGAAAGTAGGTTTGCCCTTATCTTGCAAGCCGTAGATACCATTGGGAGCCGCGTTCTGCGCAGCGTAATTGGGTCCCCCGAATACGCTAACAGACGGGACCTGTAACAATCAATTGGGTGGTACTGCGAGAGGGATATAAAGGCCGACATACCACTTCCTCTGAATGGTTTTGCTTCCTCCTGGGAACTGCCCCCCTGGCTAGCTGATAGGCATTCATGAACTTCTGGAAGTCTCCGCGGTTGTCGATCGTCTCGATGGTCGCCTTCAGGCCAACGGCTTGTGTATGTGCTCAGCGACATCGCAGGTGGGAATAATTGTGTTGACCTACTGTCGTCCGTAGTGGGGACCAATGTCGATCCATCACTCAAGACAATACTTTCGAATAAAAAGGCGTAGCGGGTAAGGTGATATTGGGTTCCGAGGTCCACTTCATCGGCACATTCCTTGAGCGCCTGAGGGAAGGAAATGGGGTCAGTTTCATCAGCAGGCGATAATCACCAGAACCTACCCTCAAAATTCGGGGAAGCTGGAAGTTGAAGTACTCTTGTCTCATGGCCTGTGTGTCGGTAACAGCTTTCCTGTACTGGTCAGATGCGTTGGACACTCGTGTCCGGACGTCGTCCTCCTGCCGCTGAATCTGCGAAGGGGGACAACCCTCAGATTTAAACAGGTATGCAACCAGGAGGGGACCTACATTCCCGACGTTCTTTCCCTTTAGCAATAGTCCACCGACAGCCTTCCCAATGGCGCGTTTGCCCCCTGTTTGTGCTTTCACCGCAGTGTCCTTATACGACTCACCCTCTTTCTGAAGCAACAATCGTTCCAGCTCTTCTGATGTCACGTCCAGGCGATTCTTGCACTTATCGGTTGCCGCTTCGGAGTCCTGGAGCGCTCGTTCGTATCGAGTCGCCAAATCCTTGGTCTAAACACATTGTCAGCGATACGTAGGAAGCACAGCAGTTTCTATCCGCACCTGTTTCCGGTTCTTGTCCACTTCCTTCACGATTGTAGCCAGCTCTTCGCTCATCTCATTCAATCGCTGCGCGAAGCGTAGTCGGTTCTCCGCCATTGCTTCGTGTATCTTCATGGTATTCATCCATGCGTCAACGAAGGAACTGGGGTCCGTCTGTGAGATGAATGAGGTTGGGGATGGTAAAATGATTGCGCACCCGGCTTTGCCATCGTTCAGAGCGTAGACCTCCGCCGTGGACCTTGCCAGTTTCTGCAGCGTCTTTCCGTACTCCTCTTCGATGAGTGCCCGTTTTTTGAAGAATATCGATGCCTCCTGTCATCAACACTGTCGCTAAGCATTCGAGAAGGACTTGATGCCACCAATGTTCACTGACTCTGCACGAAACAACACTTTGCTTGATTCGGTCGAGTAGTAGAGGAACTGAGCACTGAATAAATGAAAAGATGAGTGCGGCCAATTCGTGATATGACGCTGAACGTACATCCAAATCACATAGTTGCCGGAGAACGTTCTCGTCGAACCCTGGCTCGATGAGACTCGGCTGTTCCACGCTGTGGATCGTCGCCAGGGTATCACGTCTCTCAAGGGTGTTTCCCTCGTTAAATGGCGTCAGAAACGCTGACCTCCCTTCGGAATCTGTACTTGAGCGGGGAAGTGGCGAAATAGATGGGTTGTGGGGAGAGGCATGGAGTAGCTCTACGACCTGATTGGGCGAGACGCGTAGTCTTGAGTGCTCATCGCTGTCCCATATCGTTGCCGACGACGCGTGGCCGTCGTCTGTCGCCGTCGAGTTCATCGCATGAAGGGGGCCTGATTGTACACGGCCAACCTGAGGTGATTATGGAGAGGATGATTTGATCCACGCCTTATTGCGGTGATCACTCCTCTGGTCCCAGGACCCAAATCAGTCCACGGACCTACACGTGCTCGCTTTCCGAGGCCAAACAAGGTCCCACAACCGCATTTTCGCAGCTGACGGTGGCTAGGGCGCAAGGAATGTCTTCGAAAAAAGGCAGGCAGCTCATATTAATACGAAGGATCGAGGTCACTCATCTCCGCACCATCCAAGGATGTGGCGAGCCCGTATTCTATGAAAACCTATGCTTCTGGGGGTTTCAACATGTCTTGGAACAAAGCATGCAACGGTCCCGCTTGCAAGTTTAACGCCCGAACGGGCTCAGAGCCACCGGTTTCAGCGCCAATGAGTTTAATCGCGGTACGGTCTAGAGCTACGTAGTACCCCAAGCTGACCAATGGGGCCGGCTTTCTCACTCGAACTCGGACTCCAGACAAGAAGAGGCACATTCCCATCCTCGCGAAGATAAGATCGTTCACCTGGAGCCACACGCTAAACTTCCAAATTTTGGAAGCATCATGCAGAATGGTAATAGAAGCTATGGATTACTGACAGTAACGGTGACGTCTCGAAATCCAATCGTCATATCCCATTCCTTCAAACCAAGAAAGGCTGCCAGGTAAGCCGGAATCCTCAAGGTCAAAGTCTAAGCATGAATACAGCAGGGGTGCGTGAGTCGCGCGTCAACCGTTGGCGCTAACGTTACTATACGGGAACCGTGCCGCAGGCTGGGGAAAAGGTCAGGGCCAAAGGTTGTAAAGGCAGCGGGGACAGTGCCCGGAGAGCTGGCAACTGGGTAAGGTGAGATCGCTTATTCTGTCCCCTGCCGTCAATCACGGCATGGCGACGAGATAAGATAACGACAAACTCTTGAATGCAAGTGGTGACGCAAACATGGTCCTCTTCAAGATGAGAGAAACTTCTAGCGCAGTGCCCTTGTCTACAGTCGAGCTACGCCACGGAAACTCAGTGTGGGGCAGGACGCTGTGGAGGCGATGTAATGCAAACCTTCTCTCGTCGGGTCAGAACAACATGTCCACACTGGCGATAGAGGTTGGAGTGATGTACAATGCGACACATCTTCAGCGGGAAGGTCGCCAAGGTGTGTTGGAACTGTTGGGGTGGCTTGCAGAGTGATACTTGCCTTTATATGCCCTTGGAAGACTTTGCATGTTCGGTGCACCCCCGGATACAAGGGGGGTTCAAGGTAGTTGAACGGGCCAGTATGATAGTTTGACAGTTCCTCAAAGAAGGACTGTATTTCCATTCAGTGTCATGTAGTAGAATGAGAGCCGGATGGAAAGGCTCAGAAATAGCACGGTCGATTCATGCGCCGGCAATCTACGCAGGAGAAGAAAAGCACAACTAGATCACCCGTCAAAGACAGCGCAGCGGGCAAAGTAGCGAGCCAAAGCTAGCCGAACCAGTTTCAGCTCCTTTAACAGGTCTGCCTGGTCCTTAATCTGCACCCTTCTAGAAAGGACGGTAAGATATTCGGAACCCGCCCCTTGAGAGGTTTTGATCGAAACGTCTTGTAGTTTCCTGAGAAGGAGTGACGCATCGGAGGACGAAAACAGTAGCTTGGGTTCTAATACTTCAGGTCAGCCCATCATTACACGCAGAATGAGAACGTGAAGCTGACCGTGATCCAAGAGGGGAATCGAGTCGTAGAGAACTACTGCCCACCACGAGGCCGGTGCCACATCTTCGCGAATGATAGCCACAAGGTCGGATGCCGCATCCACGTATTCCCTACGATGTAGAAGTCCTTGAAAACGGGCAAAACGCGTCACAAAGATTAACCTATAGTAGAAGACGCCGCTAAGATTAGTTTGGGCTGAGAGCTTTTGAATCAATGGAGCTATTGAGCTCGCGTGCTCGACGAAAAATCCGCTCCCTGTCAAGCGTTGAGGTCAGTTGCATTGGCGAGAGCCCTCCACGACTAACCTTCGACGTATTCTTCTAAAACATGGTCGACGATATGCCCTAAACCAGACCAATCTTCAGCTGAGGTGCAATAAGAGGCCGCAAGGCCATAGTTTTTCTCCTGGACGAAGAGACGCGCGGCAATCTGGCGATTATGGTTAGGCCATTGAGCAGAGACCCATTCGTGAACCCCGTACCTTGCACACCGTCCTTCTGACGCTCTCTCTTCGATGCTGCAAGCACGCCTCGTTCACTTCCTTCAGCACTCCGACGACATCTCCCGAACGTATACGTTCCGCGGTAGCGTGATCACTTGTTTGCTGGAAGAAACGCAGGGGTACCCGGGCCAGGATCTGGTCACCGCGCGACTTTCCGATCTCCCCGCATGAATACATATATTCAATCGTAATGTGCCACATCGCATGGTCACAGTACAAGTACTCTGCGTATTCCAAGATGTGGAAGTCGCGAGGGGACAAGTCCGCGCTGAACAAGATAGTCAGAGACGTTACA
Organism: Coprinellus micaceus; assembly: GCA_951394405.1. Classification (NCBI taxonomy): domain Eukaryota; kingdom Fungi; phylum Basidiomycota; class Agaricomycetes; order Agaricales; family Psathyrellaceae; genus Coprinellus; species Coprinellus micaceus. The sequence continues at coordinate 2,678,158 of OX596334.1, read as the reverse complement.
ACGGCTAGACACACGACTTACTCTTCCTTGGCCTGGAGGAGGCCTGTGGCGCCCATGAATTCAGACAGATGGGCGGACAACCATAGGTCGAGCTGTGACGACAAGTGCAGCGTTTCCTCGAATTGACCGGAAAACATTGCCGCGTGGATATTGTCTTCAATATTAGTGGGATCTGGTGGCATTTCCGCAATGATATCCCTTGCCGTCTCACTGCAGGGATGTTAGAATAAAGAATGCAGATGTTCCTCCAAAGAGAGCTCACAAAAGATCGTCCCGACGCATCCTTGGGTCAACGAAAATACCCCATGCGACGCAAACTTCCTTCCAATCACCCCCTTGTTCTTCACACACTCTTTTCAGAACGTCACCCCTTCCTTCCAGGACGCCCACGATATCACTCAAACGTTCCCACCAGTTTTCAAAACCATCGAAACGTTTATTTTCGGGGACGCGGTCCAGATCAATGCGTAGTGCCTGGACCTTGTCCTTCCATCTTCTCGTGCTGAGTGCAAACTCCTTCTCAGAGCTGAAGTTGTCTAAACGGGGTTGACATTCGATGAGGGGAATGAGCGTCTCCGTGAGATGCTGAATTTCATGGGAGGGATGGCCCGATAAGACATCCAGGAAGAACGTCGACGCCTTGTTTAATCCACGAATGATAGCTCTGTATCTCATAAGAGGGTTTCCTTCAAGTCAAGAAGCTTGGCGTACCGAGTGAGGTACGGCCAGAATGTGTCGTCTTCCCAGGGTTTCTCTAATCCGCTAAGCTGGTCCCCTTCTTCTGTCGATGGCTCGATGAAATGCGTGTTAAGCCACTCCATGAGTTCATCTCCCACCGGAGCGTTGGCATAACCTTCCTCTGGAATGAAAAGGACGACGAAAAGGGAGAAGCACGTGTAGAGACTTCTATAATGGTCGCTGGAGAATTGTAGGGGCCCGTCTGGGCGAGTCACTGGCCGCTGAGTTGAGAAGCGGTTCAGTGTGGTCCTGGGACACGGCCAGCGAGCGTGACATACCGAGGCGTGAATCCAGCACTCCTTAATGAAGTTCACGAAGTCAATCGCGAGCTTCCTGACATATGCCACCCTACGATCTTCTCCGAGTCTAGGTCCATTGGGTTAACACTTGAAGAAAGGTGCGTTGCAAAGACGCGGATACGCACAAGGTTGTGGACTGGAATTCAGGCGCCGTCACTAGCTTTCTAAGGGCAGAAAAGATGGCGAACGTGTCTGCTAAGAACTGTGAATTCCACATGAATGGTCCGTTCTCCAAAGAAACGATCAGGCATACCATGCGCCGTTCTGCAGAAGGAGGAGTATGCTGATTGACAAAGTATATTGGTTGCTCTTCGTTCAGCCTCGTAGATGGTGTTTTTGCGGAGTCCTCCTGATAACATAGCGCTCATGAGGATAACAGCACCCATTCTGGGATTCGAAACTAACATACTGCAGCATGTGTTGGGACGACAAAGACGCCCAACGACCCGTCCAAGGGGGATTGTGTCAGCGATATGGTTTGGCCTTCATCGACGAGCTCTGAGAATTCCCCACTCTCGACGATGGCTGGCACGACGTTGGAGGGTCTTTGCGTATTCATCGCGTCGCAGGGCAAGGTTCAAGCTAGAGCCCAACGGTGACATGATTTGCCTCGCGAGGTCGTCTGACATAATCCCGGCCCGGGTGGGGCGCGTTGTTTGCGATCCAATTGTGGTATGTGGGCGCTCACTGCGTTGCCCGCGCCCACAACATCGTGAGCACGTTTCAACTCGCTTTGTGGCAAGCGGTGACTGCATAACTGGGGTCCCATTTCAGCTACATTATTTCATGATCGGTGGCTATCGATATCCAACGTTTAGCGCAGGGCCACCAACTTTCGTCATTTCGCGGGGTACATTAGTTGATTCACAACAGCACGTTGAAGCCTGAAGGGCATGAACCCCCCGCGACCTCCAAGCTCGCAAAGTAGAACCCCTTTCACCGCTCTGATGATGGGAAATCCTGTATTCATTTAAAAGGGTTACAGCGACAGTTCCATAACAAGAAACGCAGCACCACACTACAGCGGGTGTATAAATAATAACCGTTTAAGATCCAGTGTCTCGGAAGTACGAGAAGATGTATATACCTGCCCCTCACCACGCGCAGTTCTCTCTATTAGCTTCTATGCGTCTCGTACTATTTCATCCTAGCCGCATGATCTCGGGCTCCCCGAGACTAGATCATGTCTGTTTTTGCCGGCGCTTGCCAGTGGTGGGCGCGGTGAGCCGCGTTGCAAGTGAGCTCAATGACGAGTACTCTCTAGATCTAAAAATCAAGTCTCCGAGCCGCATACGGGTGCACACAACAGTCGGGCGATTCCGACCCAAAGATCATTCACTTGCGTACAAGGAACAATCCTTTCGAAGCGGGCTCAGGCTGACAGAATTACATGAGGGGTTCTTCAAACCTCAGGTCCTCGATTAAATGAACGAAACGCATAGAGAACCCATTCCGAGCGCAATGCCGAGCCTCGTTCTTGATGGAGTCGAACCGGTGTTACTTGGTGCGGTTTAAGGTTTACACGTTCTTCCCATTCTACAAGGCATTTCTAGCCAAGATGAGTCCAGGTATACCCGGGGTTGGTAAGCACCTGCGGAATTCAGTAGTGTCACACTGGAAGACCGGTTTCCATCTATATGCAGATTCCAGAGGACTATTCCCAACAACCTGGTGCTAGATGGGGTGTCCGGTCTATAAACAGGCTTGTGAGTACATTTGGCAATGATACCTCTATCGGTAAGGTCGAAGGATCGGAAGAAAACTATGAACCAGTTCACTTATGACTGGACTGGCAAGCTGGTGTCCCTTTCTTATGTTTCGGTTCCGGTAGAGAGGCGTCGAGAAGTCCAAAGTCTTGCAGGAAGAATGTGAAGGACTAGAAGCAGGGACGTGTATGAAAAGGCCTGATCGGTGAGTTCGCACACAGAACCCCGGGTTCGCGTACGTCCTGTGAACATGGGAATTCAATGATGACTTGGTTAAAACATACCTATGCCGTACAGCTATAATATAAGGGAGTATTCTCGGATATACCCTAGAGATAACATTCAATCAATGTCCAACTCGCGTTCTTCGTGTTCCAGGTAGTTTTCCGTATCAGTGGTAGAGTAGTCCTCTCGGCTTTCAGCAGGAACCAATCTCGTCACATCCCTCGAACCATGCCCGTCATATCTCGGGACGAGTCGCCACCGCTCTGGACTATCCTTGATATCGGCCAGCACGTTGTGCATGTAAGCCTCCCCGTCAACGTCGTCGTCCTCCAAACTGACGTTCCACCCCAAATAGACGTGGTGCACGCATTCTCCTCCCGCCTCCTCGTCGCTGCTATTGAAATCGTCGTCTGAGATATAGAGGTCGTCGATCGACCGTAATGAGACGATGATGCCTTGTCGATGGGAGTAGCGGATATGGAAATTCTGGACCATGTCCCAGGTGCAGCCTCGCCTTAGAAGGCTCAGAGTGCTGTCGTTCGCCTCTAGATGGTCAGAATTTGGCTCCACACGCACGGTAGGGGGTTCCCATGTGGGCTCAACATAGGCGACGGGTTGACTGTAATCTTCTTCAGAGATTGAACCATCAGATCCTGCAGCTTCGTCGTGGTCGTGGTCGTTGTCATCGTCTTCGGAGTAGGCACCGTCGTCACTGTCCGTCCCATAAGTCCATGTTGAGAATCCAGGGGCCGTTCCCCGATCAGTGGCCATCCAGGAAAAGTCAATCCCAAAATCGTCTTCGTCATCCGAAAAGTCGTCTATGTCACATTCGTCGTCGTCGCTATTGGGAAATATGCCTGCCCAGGGGTCATCATCCACGTTGTCGGCGACGTCCACTTGTGGCGTTTGCGAGGAACTTGCCCCCTTTGAAAAGGTGGAGACGATTTCCTTGACCATAAAAGCTGGGCATGGTCGATGCTTGACCACTGTCCTACATGACGGACAGGTCTTGTCTCGAGTTAGGACGTCGTCTGGGTCTGCCTCGTCGTCGTTGTCGACTGGTCCAAGCGAAGTTTTGAACCATTCTTGCAGGCACAACAAACATAGGACGTGCCCACACGGTGAAAGCCTACACAGCGCCATGTGAGCCGACTGCCACCCTGGAGACGGGATAACCAACTCACGTGAACGGCCTGTCTGGTAGGTCCATACATATTTGGCACTGTATGGCACTTTCGACAGAAGATAGATGCTTTCAGAGTGTTTGAGTCAACGCGGGGATACCTGGAAAGGCGGGGATTCTACTACCGACCTTTTCAATCTTGGAACACTTTCTTCGAAGAGAAATGACTTCTTGCTCCTTGTCTTGAATGACCTGAGGAACAGTGAGGATCGAAACCTTAACTTTATAGGGTATAGCCGAACCTTGTGATGAGATGTAGCTTGTGAAGACAGCTCTTCAATTCTCTGTGACTGGTCGTCAAAAACCGGTGGCATTACGTCCCATTGCGTTATCACCGACCTTTACCTGCTTTCGCGAAACTTTGTGAAACTCTTGGACGGTCCTACGCAAGTGTTCAACCTCGCGTTGCATGTGTTCCCAGTTGGCAGAAGCAATTGGGCCCGCAAAAGCAGGCTTACCCTCGGCCAACGCAAAGCCTCCTTTGTCCACTTCAGACATCGGTAACAGCTCGCCACCGGGCACCCCGCGCAAGGGGTACCCAGCGACGGCTTGTTTCAAATAGCGACTGTCGCCGGTAGCTGCTTTTGCATTATCCTTTCTGCTACGAACTTTGTCCGAGGTGACGGCTGTGGATGGCGGTTTCTGTGATACTGAAAGGGGTCGAATTGAGCCCTGAAGAGGCTGCGACGAATACGAAGTGGGAACGGCCCCGCTGCCCCGAGAGTCTGAGGAAATAGTTTGGAGAATCTCTAGAGATGAAGATGGGTGTTTGGAGTGGTGTAGCCTCCTGAAAGGCTTCGACGCAGTTTGGGAGTGCAATGAAGAAGGTCCACATTCTAGGTTATCCACCCCGGCCGTCGATAGATATTGGAAACTAAGATCAGCGCCCTGCCTCCCCGACACCGTTGCTCTTCGGGGATCCTTCGCATAGGCCGAAATGGTGTTCCCAGCAGAAGATGTGTCGGTGGAAGAGATGCTGTCCGTGATCCTGGCCCTCCTGGTGTCCCGCACACGGTCCTCTGTGCCCGACATGAGGTCTGTAACAGATGTGAGGCTTCAAACCGAGTGGATGGGTGCTGGCGTATGCTGCTGGCCACCGTTTGCAATGTGGAGAGAACACTGAACGACGGGAGAGAGGATGACGACGACGACAAACAACGCTTGGACCAGGGCCCCGCAAAGGCCCCGAGATTTTGATGGCGACTGACCTCGGAAGCAATATGATAAGGCGCCACTCACGCTCACGTGCGAGTCTTCTCAAGCGCCAGTACTTGAGAAATCGGTTTTTGAGTCACAATCTTTTTGAATCACACCGCCATCTCCTTCTGCCCCCTCCGCAATCATGCCTGAAAACGCTGGCCGAGTTTTGCTTGCCTACTCTGGAGGGCTCGGTCGGTTCAACACACACACATCCCTGTTGTCGCTGACTTTTCTGTTGATCAGACACTTCCTGTATTCTTGCTTGGTTGATCGACCAGGGATATGAGGTCTACGCATTCATGGCTGATGTCGGCCAGGAGGAGGCAAGTCTAGCTTGCTAACTTCTTGAGTGATTGCTCTAATCCACACATTTCAGGACTTCGAGGCCGCCAAGGTCAAGGCTCTCAAGGTCGGCGCCAAGAAGTTCTTCCTGAAGGTAGCTACTCGTTTCTTGCCGCGCTGGAATCCGATCTGAAACCCAATCCATCTCAGGACCTCAAGCGCGAGTTCGTCACCGAGCTCATCTACCCTGCTGTCCAAGCCAACTGTATTTATGAGGTTAGTTGTGCAGCAGTCAGCCCAGAACGCACTTTCATGACCCCGATTTGTAGAACGTCTATCTCCTCGGTACCTCGTTGGCCCGCCCCGTCATTGCTCGTGGTATGATCGAGGTTGCTGACCAGGAGGGTTGCGAGTACGTCTTTCAATATCTGCAGTAGACATATCCGCTAATTCAAATTTCCGTATAGCTTCGTCTCCCATGGCTGCACCGGAAAGGGCAACGATCAGGTCCGATTCGAGCTTGCTTTCTACGGCTTGAAGCCCGACATCAAAGTTGTAGCTCCCTGGAGGATTCCCGGTAAGTCGCATGTCGCTACCCGTAATCTCTAGCTCATTTTCATCACCAGAATTTTACAACCGATTCCCCGGTCGCCAGGCCTTGCTCCAGTATGCCGCCGAGAAGAGTATCCCCGTCGTCCAGACCGCCTCAAAGCCCTGGTCCACCGATGAGAACCTTTTCCACATCTCCTACGAGGCCGGTATTCTCGAGGACCCCAACACCACCCCTCCCACCGACATGTGGAAGTTGACCACCGCCCCCGAGGACGCCCCTACCACCCCCGAACGCATTGCCATCGAGTTCAAGGCTGGCCTTCCCGTCAAAGTTGTCGTCCCCGCGGATACCAAAGAGTACACCGACGCCGTCGAGATCTTCCTCGCGCTCAACGCCCTCGGCAGGAAGCACGGGATCGGCCGAATCGATATTGTGGAGAACCGATTCATCGGCGTCAAGTCCCGTGGCTGCTACGAGTCCCCCGGAGCCACCATCCTCCGCGCTGCTCACGTCGACTTGGAGGGCCTTACTCTCGACAGGAACGTCCGTGCCCTCCGTGATCAGTTCACCACTGTCGCCTTCAGCCGAATCCTCTACAACGGTCACTTCTTTACCCCTGAGCGCGAGTTTGTCACCAGCGCCATCCCCACCAGCCAGAGGACTGTCAACGGCCTTGTCAAGCTCAAGCTCTACAAGGGCAACGTCGTCATTGAAGGTCGCGAGTCTGAAGAAGGTCTCTACGATTCTCAGCAGTCGTCCATGGACGAGCTTGGTGGCTTCGAGCCCACCGATGCCACTGGTTTCATTGAAATCGAATCTATTCGCATTAAAAAGTCAGTACATTCCTCCCCTGGCGCATATAAGAAAAGTGGACTGACCGCGTTTCCACAGGTGGGCCCAGGCCAACATCCGAAAGGGTCAGGGTAGTGTTGCCGCTGACCAGGTCTACGGCAGCCGTGCTTGAGTACTCCGTGCATCCTCGTGCCAATACTCACCCATGTGAACAATGAACTAGGCAATGTACAGTGTAATGTGATTTTCTCTTCTTGAGAATTTGAGTGAAAAGTGGCTCGCTATTGGGTGCTATCCAACTTGTATTGTGCTGTATCCGGGGCGCCCCGTGCATATGCATCCCGCGCACCTTTATCAGCCACTGGTCTGAAAGTTTCGGTTTTGGTGACGACTTTGACCGCATCTTTGAAGAATTGTGGGGGAATGACACCGCGTCTATCTCCGGGGGACACGACCTGGAAGTGGCGAGTGAAGAAAAACTCAACACCCCCCTTCATGGCTTCCTCCATGTCGATGAAGATATAAACGAAGGAGCGGTTCCTGTCACCTAGTCAAGAAAATATTGGTCAATCCGGAACGTATGCAGAGCATCAAGAAAGGGTCCTACGTTCGTCGATTTTGTCAATCGAAGTCATGACTATCATGTCTTCATCTGGAGTAGCCCTGAGACCATGGACACCTGAAAGAATGAGAGGTCGTTTAATAAAAGGCGAAGATCCGCTTTCCGCTCCATATGCGCACGGATGTGGTCCCATTCGTTGAGCTTTGCTTTGTAGATGGCGTTCCTAACTTTGCTGCCGGGCAGAATGCGATAGGTTGCTTGATCCACGTGCTGGTCCCAGGTCAATCGTCGGGGAAACGGGATAAGAGATACATAGATACCTTGGGAATCGCGGGCTGCACCTTATCTCTGACCCACCAGACCAACTTGGGATCAGGTTCACCTAAACGATGCAAACGTGGCTCGTGAAGGAGATCGAGGTTCTCGTCCTTTGCTGCTGCGTTGACGAATTGTCCAATCGTTATTGTTGGTTCGTATATCCGCTGGCCGGCTTCTTCGATGACTTTGGGACGAAGTATGTCGCTTTTGTTGATCTAAATGAGAGTGGTGGGTACCCTCGTAAGTACGGGTCGCGACAAACAACGTACCACCTCCCCTACAGGGACATAACCGTCCGGTCTAACCCGCAAGCGCCGTCCTTTCGCTTCGTCATAGATGGCCCGAAACTCCGCGCCCAGTTCATCCGGCCTGAGTGGCATAGGCGGGTGGCCTGGTCTCCAAACCCAGGCTGCGTTGGAGGATTGAGCGCGTAAACATCCAAAGGTGCTGCTGAACCCTGCCAGAGCTCGGTGGTGGGTGGACCGTGGAAGCAGAGTTGCTAGCATTTCTGCTCTACTGAGGAAACATTCAGTGGGTATCCAAGGGTTTCTCAAGGGCGGCGCTCACCGTGGATCTGTTGGCGCCTGCTGCACTAGGTTTTGGCCATGACAGAACAGAACAAGTCGTGCTTAAACCCGCGCCTCCAAGCACCGGTAAACAACTTGAAATCTCTCGCGTCTGATGCCATCATTTTCGGGTTGACTGCCACCATCCACTCCGGGCATGACCCAAAATCTCCCCCGTTCGTTTCCTTTCAGTCTCCCGAAGGCTTATGCCTTGATATCCTTTTTAAGCCTCCATAAGTTCCAATATTTCACGCGATCTATTTGAGGGAATGTTAACTGTACTCAAAGCTGCTGAAGAAATACACAAACGGGGTCCCACTGCCAACACGCATAACAACAAGGACCAGATAAATAGTGAGTCGCATACAGGGCGAAAGCTAATTCGAAGATATGCACAACAGGTCCTATCTACCACCCAGCTCGCCCGCCTTTACCTACGAGCCGGGAGGACGACAATGAGGGCTATAAGCGATAGCAGCAAGGCTCCTTCTTCGAGAGCCGGCCCAGATACACCGAGGGACAGCGCCCCCGTGTATTGTGTGGCTACTGTGACTAGAAGCTCTGCGGCCTGTAACCCATTCCCTCCTGAATATAGCTTAAATTCCTGTGCATCACTAGCCCAGGTGTAGTGTCGCCCCTCGATCGAAATCGAGCGCATCGAGGGGTTTGCTGTCGCCTGAAGAAATACGTTGGAGGACTGTCGGGGGACATGGATGTCTCCGTCTGACTGGACGAATGGGTATCTGCTGTCACTGCTTGGCCACTCGACCCGGGCGATTATTCTTCCTTTGGTGTCTTGGATCGAGGTAATCGGGTTGATGGACATTCCTCTCGTGGGGATGGATGTCCCCACGGTAAGGTATCTGCAGTTGTGTGGGTCCACGACGACGCAGTTAAGGATGTCTACGGGACCCTTGACATCTCCTGCTTCTCCGGAGGGGTGCGAGATGCGGAAGGTCAACGCGGACGTCGCTTGCGCGCCGGGGGCTTGCCAACCCCCGAGAGCGAAAGGGTTCATTATAGGGGAAGACATGGTTGACCGTGTGGACCTTCTTCCTTGAGTGATGCCGATATATTAAATTTGTGGTGAATCGAGAGGAATAGTTGAGGGCCAGGGAGGTGGTGGGGGTGATTCGAAGTGTGCTGTTCTGTATAACTCTGCGGGTTATGACAGACTCTTTATACCAACCAGGAACTTGTGCGGGGAATGTGCTTCCCTGAAACGCGACCCCGATGCAGGCGAAAGCTTCAAGCTCTCTGAGCTCGTTTCCGTAAGCAGTTGCTCTAGGAGCTCCGCCCTCACGCGTTGTGCTAGGTCACGAGAGGTACGAAACAGAACAGAACGGTCTCCCTATCATTGGATATTATTGCTTGAAGGGGAAGCAAACGCCGTTGAGTTTGAGGCTGCCGACAGACGGGACTGACAAGCACCCCGCCGGGTACGGTAAGCCCTCAACTAAGGGCCGGTGTGTGCCTTCAACAGGACAGACATCCCCACCAATGAAAGTATTCTTAACGTGACCAGGCGTCCGCTCCAGAACGATCGGCGACTTTTCGCGGATCTCTGCCCCTTGGAAGCCAAGCCCGTTGATCCCAAACGTGCGAAACGAGCCGACCCAACCTTTGTGCAGGGGCGAAACAGAGATACCGGCGGGTCGTGTATGCGTCCGAACGATAATAGAAAATAACAAGGGAATACTGCTGGAAAATGGATGAGAGGCGCCGGCCAGTGCTACTGACATCACATCACCGAGACATGGATAACTGTCGCGGTTAAAACTGTGGGTCCCGGGGAGCGCGGCGCTCCGGGGAACCCAATGCAATCAGTCCGATTTTCTTTTACCGAAATGGATATGGGGCGCTCAGCTTATGTCTACCCAACTGACCAACTGGCCAGGGTGTGATTTTTTTTTTGTGTAGACGGGAGTCCCTTTTTCATCGTTTCGGGTCGGCGCTCGAGGTCATTACGGCCGAGGGTGCCTACGTAGGTACCAAAAGAATTCGGTTTGAGGGGGACTCTGCAACAACCTCAATCGTTGAGATGAGGTAGTGTATCTCCTTCCGCCTGGAATTCATGAGGGATCGGCTTCACAGGTTCTCCAGGGAGTTATTCGAGTTGGACGTCGACTGTAGGCAAGGTGTAGGTCCCCATGTGGCCCATCAAGAGCCTTGCCGGATCAGGCATGGGATTTTGTGCCGAATCGCACCGCCGAGCCGCAGTCCGGCTCCCCTCAACATCATCACTCCCTCTCTTGTATGTCCCTCTCCAAGCCTCTGGACGAGCCGGAAGACTCTCGTTCCAAAGTTCCACTATGGCTCCCAATATCTGCCGTAGGTCTCAGGATCCCACGTCCCGTGGATAGGCCCTCCACTGACGAAGCGGAATTCGCAGTTCGTTGGGACCAGTGTCGCCATCGCCATCCCCGTTCTTATGGTTCGTAGACAACGGCAGAGCATGCGCGCTGTTACTAGGGTCGGCTTGAGCGACTCGAACGCACCCCTCCAACCTTTACGGCGAAGGCTCGTCCCACCTCCTCCGGGGAGCGTCTCCACTTCCTCAGACCTGAGAGCGAAGCTCGTCGCAAGAGCATCTGCACCTACGAATATCTCATTCAAGTCCGAGTCGAATCATGAGGAAAGGTCACCGGGTCTCGGGTCTCTCATGTCTGCAATGTCCCAGTTGACTCTGAGCAACGGTATCTTCGCCGCAAAGGCGTTTGCCGTTGCCACATTGCTAGTTGCAGTTGGCGGAGGCGTGCTGGTATTGGGTGTGAAGACCGCACTGGGCATTAGCGAAGTGAGTCTTTGGTTCGTTTATTGTCCTTCTGCTATACCTTTAACCTTGATCCCACATAGGCCCGTGAATTCGGGACCAAGATGCGATCCTTCCTCTGGTCAATATGGCCATCGTTAACAAATAGCATCCACCGCGGCCCTGAGGGTGAAGAAGAACAACAGGAGTCCTTGCGGGTCGCACCACATGGCGCCGATGAGAATTGGAATGTAGAGGCCTCAGAAACCCGGTTGACAAGGGCCTATCAGGAGGGTGGAGTGTCGCTCTGGGCACAGACCGCTCTTCGGGAGTTGGAGGCGGAGGCACGAGTTGAACGGGCGAAGAGGGCACGCGAAGTTGCTGAACACAAAAGCGCTTCATGACGCAGGCAATAATACCCACCCTCGCCGTCCCAGTATCCATTCCACGACAAGCAGGAGGGAAACCCCAGAGGACCCTCATCCTTGTCGGGACATCCCACTATACCAACTCCCCATAACCTCCAAGGAGAGGATCTATTGATTAGCGTACATACTGCGTAATTCTGGAGTCGAACTGTAAGCAGGTAGCGAACCACCACCATGCACCACATCGCTTCCGCCTATCCCACTCTTTGCCGCTTCTTCTCCCTTTCATTCGCATCATCCGGCGTGTCTCCAGATGCTGAACCTCTGTCACTTCCTCGACGCGGCGTAGCCCCGTTCTCAGACCTTGGAATAGAGCTGGCCCTCGAGCTCGGCTTCGAATTCGACCTCGAACTTGACACCTTCGTCGTCAACCCAGCCTCTTCAAGCTTCTGTTTAAATTCATCAAGCCACTTTCCACCCTCCGCACCTTCAAAGAGTGAAACATGGCTGCAGCAGTGAAGCATCACGTTGAGCTTCTCATTCCAAACGAGAAGGATGGAGAAGTCTCACCTGGTGCCAACAGTTTCGTAAGGCTCATAGATTTGCCGCAACCTCTCGTATTCCCGTCTCGTCATTGTACGCTGAGAAGTCCAGTTGGTCTCCTCTTGAAGGTACTGGATGATGGGGTCTGCGTCACCAAGTAAAACGATCTGCTCAGGAAGGGTAAGGTCAGCTGTGTCTCCGCCAATGCAATATTGTGATAGAAAATCCGCTCACGTCTGGGTTGATGTGCTTTATTGGAGTCTTGTTGATGAGGATCTGCGGGACCGAGTGTGGAATGTGGGCTATCATCCGGGGTAAGCTTCCATCGGTGTGGTAAGGATTGCAAAACTTACAGAGGATGTCAGCGACCGGCGCAACCTTCAACGAAGTTCCGATGACCAGTAAGAGGTCGACCTGATCTCTGTCTTCCTGGAGTGACTTCTCAAAGCTATCATCCAGTTTCTCGCCAAAGAAAGTGATGTCCGGCTGAAACACACCATCCAAGGGGCTGCGTCAGCGACCCGTGTCAACTCACGCACGGAACGGCGAGACGCACCTTCATAATTCCCGGCGGATATTGTGAGGGTGGTAGATGATCGTCCTCACTCTCGCTTTCTTCCCACTCCTTCCTCCCCTTCTTACGCTTCCCGACCTTCTTCGCTGGGATGGCGGGAACGGCGGGTGCATTACACACTGTACACAACGGTACCCTTTGGTTCAGAACGTCGTCTTCTATCTCTTTCCCTGGTACCTTCCGGCGGCAGCTGAGACAGCTGGCAGTGGCGAACGACCCGTGACATTGGATCGCTTTCTGTATCCCCGCCTTGGATTCTAGGGTGTCGATATTCTGGGTGTAGTTCTATTGGAACGACAAGGGTTGAGAATGTAGAGCATGGCGAAAGTGCAAATGGGCACATACCCGGAGTAGCCTACCCGTGTCTTCTATGTGTTTAATGTATTCGTGACATGGCGATGGCTTGAAGTTTGCTGGGTATATCTGGCTGAGAGATCGGTGTGTTAGGACGAGCAGAACCGAGGTAGATGATTAGCCACCTGGCAAAAGAACTGCGTGACATAGAAACGTGACGTTAGGTGGGACCAGATTCGTTCTACAACCAGCAGGTCTTACTAGAATACTGGGAGGGTGTGTTATCATTACTGATGACTCGGGGTTAGAGAAATACGCTTACTTACCAGCAGGGTTCTCCCGAAAATAGGCAATGTCAAACCTAGAAGGCGGAGATTGAGAACCGGCGTTGCTCACATGGAACTTATGGAGGGGCACTGGCTCACATTTGTTGAGGATCATCCAAGTCATATTCTCCGCGTTCCTTCAACTGAGCGTATAGTCCACCTCTGGAACGGAAATCGGGGATACCGCAAGAGACGCCTGGTTAACAAGGCCGCTTGTAAGTCGCGAGACTAGATCGTTGGTAACGCGACGCACTGATTCCAGCTCCAGTAAGGACCAGGATCTTCCGAGCGTTCTTGATGAGCGCCTTCGCGTCCCGGGGGGTGTTGTACTCGGGTAACTTCTCTCTCTTCCGGAGTCTATCCGACAGAAGGAGCTATAGTATGAGGGTAGAACGCCGGTAAATCTGACGCACTGTAGGGACATTGCTACCTCCAGAATGTACACCAGAGTTTGGGTCGACTTGCTGAGGAGCTCGGGGGACTGTGTTTGCCCCATATTAGTCGGGCTATAAGAGGCGGGAAGAGCAATGAAGCCCCCTTACCAACTGAATACCGAAGGCGAGCAAAAGCTTCGGAATTGAGATGTTGCGCTTCACATAATACTCGGAGATAAATGACTGGGAGCCTGGACGTCCGTTGAGCCAAATGCTACACCATAGATGGTTTGGAGCAGACGTATGTACCTCGTTCCTTCAGATGATGCAGAATCGACCTGACTTCCTGCTTCGTCCAGGCATCATCCACTGCATATTTGAGAGGGTAGTCAGCGAAGGTCCTGCCGGGACATGGGCGAGAAGGATACTAACCCTGGCCTGGCTGGAAAACGGAAGAGAGGCTAATCTCTCCGTTGGTGGCCGTAATCGACACGCCGTCTTCGTCTTCGTCACCGTCTTCGTCATCGTCGTTCCCCTCCTGCTCGGCACGCTTGTGGTCATGATGGTCGTCGCCTTCTTGTCCGTCATGTTCACAGCAGCCGCCTAGGATATCGCTGTCCATAGGTAGGCTCTGCAGGAGGTCTTCTGCAACCTCCGCCGAGAGGTCCACCTCGTCGGAGGCATCGAGGAGAGCACGGATTTGGAGGGAGAGTAGCTCCTTCCTGGAAATCCGGAAGGTCAAGGTTCCATTTGTGTCGTCCTGGGCGTCCCCATTTACATGGTCTTTCGGACTTTCAGACTGAACCCGGCTGGATGATGGCATTTACCAGTGGAAGCGCCCGACACGAGCAGGATCCCTGGATGAGCTTGGGTGACAGCTGAGATGCTGAGATTCAGAGGTCGATACGGTTCTGGCAGAGCCGCTCTAGTCCCTTTTGCGTCAGAAAGCTGTTGTAACGCCCAGAATGCGCCTTTCCCCAGTCGGCCGCGAGAGGGAGCAGAGGCGAGAAATGGAGGTGGTGGATGGAAACAGAAATAAATTACCAGACCAACCAAACTTGGCCAGAGCTGTCACGGAGATCCTCACTCACCAACCAACTGCCACATACCCTGGACCTACTCCATCATGATTGCGACCATATAATTCGGTCTAGCCAGCATTCTCTCGAGGGTGTCATCATTGCTCTGGCGTGTAAAGGTGGTCGGGGCGTCGAGGCAGGCCCAAAGTGAGCGCTGTGGACTCTTTCATGGTCGGCTTTTAACCCATTGACACCTCGGTGCAGGACATATCTCTTGCCAGATAAGCACCCCCGTATACACAGGGGATTACGGCTGCGCTAACCGCTTTCTGCTTCATTTCGCCCGGGGGAGCGTCGTTACACCGGTCAGTCGAGGTTCGCGTCTCATTACATACTCGCCACCTCATACGTATGCAGGCTGTTCCATATCTACCTCTACCCTGATTCGAATCTTCCAACCGAGCTTAACGGTGTAGGAGGGGGATATAAGGCCTTACCCTAGTGCCGACCATGGTCTCTCCCCACTCCCTAGAAGGCAGCAACGCCTATTCGTCGAAACTCCCTTCTCTCAAGATGACCTCCTTTGAGTCTTACAACGCCAAGACGACCAGTATCTCGGTATGTCGTTCCCCACCTATGGCGTCGTTCAGCTCACCAACATTGGGACAGTATCCCTGGCCGAGTGAGGTCACTGGCATCGAGCGTATTGCTCTTTCGGCTCAAGGGGATCTCCAGCGTGTTCTGAGGTAGCGCATATCCCCCTTTGCATACTCGTATCCCGTCTGACACGGTGTATGATTCATATAGCGCGTTCTTCGCCCGCCCCATCGTCATTGCTCTGGTCTACTCCAACACTCTCCGCCAAACATCACCTCACTCAGCCCCGGAACCCTTGTCATTGCCCAATCCACAAGCAATAGCCTCTGCTTCACCCACGTCACCAATCACCCAAACTCGGCAGGTCCATCTCCTCTGCGGAGGAAAGATCGCTTGCACGGCAACGTCCATTGTCCGGATTACGTCCCCAGAAGTCGCGCACCTCTTCCTCGAAGAGAAGTACGCGATAGGCCAGATGTTTAGGCGCCTAGAGAAGGTGCCTGCATTTGAGCTACTCTCTGTGGGCCTCGGACGCGTGGAGGGGAGTGAGTCAGACAAGGCGAACAGGCCCTTCTTCGGCGACAACGAGAAAGGCTTCAAATCGACAAACACCAAGGATCAGCTCTGGAGGAAATACAAGCTCGTTATCCCAGATTTCGAATGCGAGATCCTGGAGGTCTTCCCTTCTCGAGTGATGTTCGTCGACGGTGAGGCGTGGCTCACCGGAGCGACTGGCACAAGCACGACCGCAACGTCTCATGAAGCAAAGGAGTATGGTGTAAACCTCACCCTTCGCCTCTCTGTCGCTCCGCAGCGGATCCTTCTCATGTTCGTGGTGGCCTGCGTGCTGGTGGCTACCTTTGAAGGAGCGCTCCTCTACAGCGGAAGGCCTGTTAATTGCCGTCGCCAATAGTCCACCTCATGTGGCATTCGGCGACCATACCTACGACTCGAATATATAGGCCCGGATGTTATACTGGTCGTGCCCTACAAAGCGACCTTTCGAATAAACTTTGCTTCCGCTCGACAAAAAAAAAAAAAGCCTTTCACTCAGCCTGAGGACTGCTACGAAAGTCTCGAGTCACGCAAAGTGTAGTCCCGAAAGAGAGCAATGCGATTATACAATACAATACATGATGAATACAGATGCGATGCGAAACCAATGACAACAATGCAGGAGGGAGAAATCGTGAAAATGATTATGCGCCGAAACCGTAGAGAGTGCGCCCTGACCGCTTGAGGGCGTATACAACGTCGAGTGCGGTGACGGTCTTGCGCTTTGCGTGCTCGGTGTATGTTACTGAGTCGCGGATGACCTGAGAAGCAAGGTCAGAAGGAGCGAAAGCCCAGACGTTGAGGGACCCACGTTCTCGAGGAAGATCTTGAGAACACCACGGGTCTCCTCGTAGATGAGACCAGAGATACGCTTGACACCACCTCGGCGGGCAAGACGGCGGATAGCGGGTTTGGTGATACCTGGAGGCGACGTCAGGAGAGAACGAAACGAAGTGCAAAGTCCACATACCCTGAATGTTGTCACGAAGAATCTTGCGGTGGCGCTTGGCTCCGCCCTTTCCGAGACCCTTTCCACCCTTTCCGCGGCCAGACATGATTATTTGAGGGTTGGTGGTGGTGGTGGGAGGTGAGTGGTGTTGGAGGTGGTGAACGTCGACGACTGAGTGGGGGACCGGAACCAAGTCCCGCGCCGCCTATATACTCGCGTGCGTGGCTGTGCCGACTTTCCGCGTTCGTTTGTTGATCCCCCGCTAATGGCCACCGCGTTCGTCACGTGGCTGACAGGGCGCGTCGGTATATATGGGCCGGCGCCAGTTTGAACTGGTCCCCAACTTTTCTGCCAACCACCACCACCACCACCTCCACCAGTAATACCTCTTCGTCGCAATGGCCCGTACCAAGCAAACTGCCCGCAAGTCCACCGGTGGCAAGGCGCCCCGTAAGCAGCTCGCTGCCAAGTCCTCTGCTCGCAAGACCGCTGCCGTGAGTGGCAACTTTATCGGTCTCCCACTTGTGCTAAATATCCTCTCAGGCCGCAGCTGGTGGTGTCAAGAAGCCCCATCGCTTCAGGCCCGGAACCGTCGCCCTCCGTGAAATCAGGAGGTACCAAAAGTCGACTGAGCTCCTCATCCGCAAACTCCCCTTCCAACGTCTTGTCCGTGAAATCGCTCAGGACTTCAAGGTTGGTGCCTGACTTCAACTTCGTTTGACTCTTGTCTAACATCTCTTCAGACCGACCTCCGCTTCCAATCATCCGCCGTCATGGCCCTCCAGGAGGCCGCCGAGGCCTACCTCGTCTCCCTCTTCGAGGATACCAACTTGGCCGCCATCCACGCTAAGCGTGTCACCATCCAGCCCAAGGATCTCGCCCTCGCCCGCCGGCTACGTGGCGAGCGATCATAATCCGTCGTTCCCTTCTATGACCTCTCTTTGCATTTCATTCCCGGTTTCCTCTATTATTATTGATGCTGTACTTTTATATTGTATGCCATATAGCGCTCTAGGATCCATGTCACCCATGTACACGCTTGCTTAGCAATTGATACATCTCAGAAATCTACCCTCGACGTGTGAAGAGACGCGGACCCTCTTCGAATTCCCCTCCACGTTTATAAGGAGTGCCCGCTGAAGCACCGTTGTCCAAGCCGTATGACCCCGGTCCAACAATGAAACTACTAGTTTTTAAGACGGTAGGATGTAGATACGTATCATGCTCACTGCCCATTGTTCTGAGTGTCATAAGGGGCAGTCGCTGGCTTTCGATACCGCCTGTAGGCCCACCGGCCCCCATACCAAGCTGTCACAACTGCGATAAACCCACCAACAATACCTATTCCGATCCAGCCAGACTGCTCTCCAGCCTGTTTGCGAATAGTCGGGGTTAGTAGGAGTATCTCATATGCCTGCAACCGAAGACCACTCACCGCTGCCCATCCTCTCCACCACCTCCCCGCCAGGCCCCCTCCATCCTCCGCCTCAGCTGCTTCAATGCATTTCCCGCAGTTCTCACCGATCAGACCCATGATGGTGATGAGGGAAATGGTAAATGCGACGATGATGCTCAATACCGTAAGGATGACGCTGAGCCCAGACATAACGTTCATCTTGGCTTGCCTGGTGGCTTTGTATTGCTCGTCCGACTGTTCGGTGGGCTCAATGGAGGTTAAGTTTTCGTCGTCCTCGACTTTCTCTTTTGCGTCGTGGTCTTCCACTGTGATATTTTCCTTCTCTCGGTGGGGAACCGGTGCTGTAGCTCGGGGTACGATCTCGAAGAATTTCCACGAGTGTTGGGGAAATCCTGCGTACGAGTATAGCATGACGACGGAATCGAAGGAGTCGAGGAGACTCATCCCGGCGGTGAATAGCAACTGTGTGCACTTTTGGTCAGATAATCTGACGAAGGGTGTATCTAGCAGGAAGTGAGCAGAACGTACTGGGAGAATGACGACGTGCGAGGAGGGAATAGCCCTCCTACCAGAGTCTCTTTTCGCGATAGCAGAAATGGCGAGCAGGGCGATGGAGGAGGCTGTATCAAATCCGAAGCCGAAGAGAACACCCACAGGGTACATCTGACATGGTCACCATTGGCGAGTTACAAGAGCTTGAGGAAGAAGGAGATGCGTACCTTCCATGGTCTGTTGACAAACGTAATAATAGGCCCGACAATGCGCATGGTCAACGTTCCGTGCGATTTGCTATCCGTTGGTTCCGCATCCTTGGCATCCACAGCGGGTACGGCGTCTGCGGCAGACTCCCTCTGTCGTCGCCTTTCCCCGAGAATTCGGAAGAGGATGATGGTGTTCGCCAGTCCGACGATGAAGAGGAATGAGCCGCTGACAGCAGCACCTGTTTATAAGTAGCAACGGATGAGAACCCTGGCCACCGAACGCAATACAACGCACCTACGATCCCTCCAACTTCTCCCACCCTGTTCATCCGCTCGAAGACATCGGAAGAGATGGCGATGGCGATTGTCTATCCTGCTCAGATACCTTCTACTTCAGATGATAAATATCACTCACGACGACTATCACGATGGTACTATGCCCAAGAGAAAAGAAGAGACCGCATGTGACGGGTAGTTGGCCAAGGTTGATGAGTCCTCTCGTCGCATTGTCGATGGCACTGGTCTCGCGTCAACCCATAGTATTGTGTTATCTTGGCTCAAAGACGCCCACCTGATGTGGTCAGCATCCAGAGCTGGAATCGATGTTTTAGCAAAATCGCGCGATTGTTGGGACCTGTGACAGAGGCGTACCATGTCTAAGTCCCAGCGTCTGATTGGATCGTCAATGTGGGTGTTACAGACGGCTCGAAAACGACTAACCCAAGCCAACAGAGCCAAGCTCAACAGAGGACGCGTCTCAGCCTTCGGTGCGAACAAAATCGCTGCTACGACCCAGCACAAGACATTAGCCAAAAGCCTAGAGGGATGCTATCAGCACGATTGCAAGCCCTTTCGGAAGGGTTCAACACGAACTCCGATGTTAACAGCAACGTCGAGCGCCCCAGGAGGGTCAGTCGCAGAGCCATCGTCAACGTCCAGAAAGAAAGACAGAATGGGGTGACTCGTGAGGGAATCTGACAGGTGTTGTAAAATAGAGGGCCCTCTCGCGTTGGAACGCCATCAGCTTCCGCACATTGCCGATAAGATAACGAGCCGGCGTCTATTGGGTGACAGATAGGGGCATCGAAGCCTCTCCTTGTGCCAGAGTACTGGACTGTACTCGACTCGAAGTGTTCATTCGATCTTCCAACGGTAATTCTGGGTTGATGGTTCTGAAAGTCGGGAGATTGCTGCCTCCGTCAAACACGAACGAACGGGGCTCAGGCAACGCGAGGTTTGGCATCAAAAAACTTTGACGCTCGTCGTTTCCCACAGTCGACGAATGCGAATCCCAACTCACCTCCATAAATCCAATCC
Organism: Coprinellus micaceus; assembly: GCA_951394405.1. Classification (NCBI taxonomy): domain Eukaryota; kingdom Fungi; phylum Basidiomycota; class Agaricomycetes; order Agaricales; family Psathyrellaceae; genus Coprinellus; species Coprinellus micaceus. Next base: position 2,657,948 of record OX596334.1, on the reverse strand, counting down.
TACTAGCGCACGGAAGCTAGGTTTGCGTTGCAAAGCCAAGGTGGCCGGTGTGTGGGATTCGTTGTACAGAAACAGGCTTCTGGGAAGGTCCAAAATCAAAGTACACATGTTCTCGGGGTGCTTGTCTTCGTGCGCCTTCCGTGGTCATCATTGCGCGCCATGCGGAAATCATTTCGAAACAAGTGCTTGAAGCCATTTGAAAGAAGGAGTTCCAACACCAGTGACCTGAAAGGAGGCGGACACCTTGTGAGTTTTGCGACGATAATCGAGGTCTCTTCGCTTACGGGATCCCACCCTCTAGCTGCAGCAAAACCTGTGACATAGAATTTGACGCATTCTGTCAATTCCGCGTCGGCTACTACTCGAGAAGGCGTCGAAGCATCCAACTCACCGTCTGTCCCACAGCCGGGATTTGACCCTAACACGATATCGTTGAACCCCGAGAAGGCAGACCCATTCCTACCGAAGGAGTATAGGAGGGGGTTGACGAAGCCCAACGGACCGAGCCCGAGGGACAGCCGGTGGTCATTTAGAAGTGCGAAGATTCCCGCTACTGTCTGCCGCATGAAAGGGCGGAGTGGGCTCGTGAGGTTTGTCAAAAAGGCCAAACGGCGTTTATCACTTACCGGGGAACTAGCGCTCGTACCACCAACGGAAGCTGTGCGCCCTCCGACGACGACCTGAAACTTGTTTGCTTGAGCCGATACGTCGGGGTAGGCACGTCCTCCTGGACTGTAAATAATACGCAGTAAAATGAGATGGAGATCAGCGGGTGTTTCAAGAGAGTCAATCGCTTAAAGTAGAGCGACCGTACTTGAACTTCCCAGCGTATTTCGTTCCTAGTCCTCCTAGATAACTCGAGACCGCATTGGCTTGGTAGTCTGGCTGGTCGAAGTGTCGCGAGAACCCGCCGCCGGAGAAGTTCACCCCGACTTCGGGGTTTACCTTTGTTGTGCCGCCGACTGTCGTGACCCACGGGCATCTATGAGGTGCATGCCACACAATGATAGCGTGGGTGTGGATAGGCGAAGGAGTGTAGAGAAGAATCAGGAGCGGGGAACGTACGATGCAGGAAAAGAAGGCTGGAAGAGAACTTGATTTGTGCCGTCGTTGGTCTTACAGTCTCCTCCGCCTACGCTAAGACGGCAGGATCAGCTGGTGTGAGTGACTGCGAGTTTGAAGTGAGAGAACGTAATGACAAACCCGAAGTCTCCACTAGAGAAGAGCAGCGTCGTTCCTCGAGCGCCAATCTGGGCGAATAAGTTGCAGACCCTGACTGCATACTCACGCGGCACCTGTTGGTCGGATGAGCACTCGTCACAGGTATCCCCAACCTACTGGCGAACGAATGAAGGCATACGGTCTGCTCGTCGTCACCATAGGATGTCGTGATGACCTGTGGAATAGTGGTTTGGTTGAGAATATAAGTGACCCAATCGAGGTACGGTTCGTTCGTATTCATGGTAGTGGTGGAGTCTTGGATGAACGGGGGGGAGCCACCGGTACTACAAGGCCTGTTAGTCAGGGCCTGAAGTCTTGTTAGGAGAAGAGAGCACGATTTCTGCGCACCTGTAATATAGGTTTGGGGTAGGATACGATATGCCGATGGTGTATTGGATATCGAGGTTAGCCTTTTAAGTCCGACAGATGAGCCCCTCTGTTTGCCTGTTGAAAGAAAGCTGGTGTTCACCTCAATTCCAGGGACGCTTTGGTCGTTCCCGCCACCGTGAATCTGAACAGTAGGGTAGGTAGCACCTGCAGCGTCCTTGCGGAACTTCTTCAAAAACGTCTACCTAGGGGTTCAGCCTTTCGGTAAGCTCAAAGAAGGTGACGGGTTCACCCGCAAGTCTGCGTTGTTGGCAAACTGATCCAGGTATCCCGCCACCCCCAGCTGGTTCCGGCCCATGGCTGTTGGGACATAATCAGTGGTATTGTACAACGCGCGGAGACAGGACGGGGTGATCGCAGACGAGCATCCAGAGGGGATGGCTGAAGCCGCTGAGCTGACAATGGGATCGACAAGAGACGCTATCTCGTCTACCGGTTCGATATCTGGCTGGAGAAAGCTGGTCCTGCGCATGGACCGGATAGTGCTGAAATACGTCGTGGGGGCTACCATGTCGATGTGAGAATGGAGGTGGTGGGGGAGTGAGTATTGGAGGGTGCGAAGGGCTGTCTCTCCAGAAGCGTCGTGGCGGAAGAGGTGGTATTGGGTGCTGAGCATACGTTCAGCTTCTGCAATGGATACTCGGAAACTAAGCCAGTCCCCTCCAGCCTTGTAGTGGCTCACGCGAGAGTTGTCGATCCCATGGGAGACTAGCCACTCTTTGGTGTGGCCGAGTGCTTCGGGGTGGCAGGAGACCAGGGCTTCGCTCTCTTCTTGGGACAAATGTTTGCCATAGCTAGGGTGATGAGTGAGAAGCGTGTTTTCCAGGAGGAACCGTGAATATGCAAACCTTGAGTGGTTAGGGTCGCTAGTTTGCATAAGGCGGTCGATGAGTTCGTCAATTCGCGCTTGCTTGAGACCGATACGGAGCTCAAGAATTTCGTCAGCGGGAGGAGTCGAGTGATACGTCCATCCTCGCGGGATTCCACCCCAGGAGTGTTTAGTGATAGTGTCGGTAAGGCGTGATAGTGTCGTTGTCCCTTTGCTAGAGGCGAAGAGGGTGAGGAATAAAAAAATTGTCGACCTCATTGGTTCCAGCGGCGAAGGGAAACTTGAGCGTTCCCGCTGTGAATATACCGGCCAATTTATACGAGAAACTCGTCGCATCTTCTGTGTTAGCCACACTCAAGACCACAAGGATTTAAACGGGGCCTACAAGGTTCCTCATCCCTGGCTAACAGGTAGGCTGCTCTCAAAGTGGAATGGTTGACCGCTGCAACAAGCTCATATTTGCGCTATCCCGAATCAAGGGGAGTCTACACATTCTAGGGAAAACTTTAGCGATGAGGAAAAGCGCCGGATAGGGTCCTCTTACAGGGATATAACGAGGTTGGGGCCATTAGCCACCCGAGGGACAACCGAGTGGTGGTTCAGAGCCTGAGCCAAGCTGGAATCACATGCCGTCGGCCATCAACGGACGTTGAGCCTGAGCACGTGGCCATCATGGTCTTTGGCAGCTAACTCCAGCGCTCCCCAATATCGTCCCCGTCGACAACGACAATTGCTTCTTTTGTTTCAGCGCTCAGCAGACCCCCCCACGAACTCTGGCTCTACCCGAGGACGAGCAGTTCTTAGGTGAACTGTTAGCTCGCAGCAATGCAGGAAGCTGAAGAGCAAGGTGCGTGCATTGCGGTTCTGCATCCAGGCACCGACTCAGCGTGTCTTCTGGTAGATACCTGTAGGATATGTGGGGCCCCCGCAGAAACCGACCAGCCTCTTTTCCATCCGTGCAAATGCTCTGGTACCATCCGATATATCCATCAAGATTGGTATGCCCGAAATCTCTCGCCTGAGCTGCTTTCTGACAGTTATCCAGTCTCACGACATGGCTCGCTCACAGCAAGAGGAAGGTCTGCGATGTCTGCAAGCACCCTTACTCATTCACGAAAGGTGAGTCGAAGAGAGATGTATCGTGTAGCCCAGTCCTGATCTCCTGCTAGTTTACGCCCCGAACATGCCTTCCCACCTACCGCCCCTCCTACTTCTACGGCGACTAATACAACAATTCCTATTCGCAATACTTTTCGTGATTCGTGTCATCGTGGTGGCCTGCATGTGGCTAGCGGTGTTACCGTGGATAACGGTGTGGACATGGAGAATGTACTTTGCAATGGGAGAGACTACGTACGTGCTATGGCATCTCCCGCCTCGTGCGGCCAATGACCTCTTCCTCTCAGCGCCTGGTGGATCAGCAAAAGGCCTCGAGCAAATCAAAACGAAACCATCACCTCCCTCTTCCAAAAAGTCCGGAACGATGGGGCACAGAACTTCTTGAGTCAAATCGCTGTTCACCCTGTCTGGGTCTCCCTCTCTGCCGACATCTTCTCCGGCCAGATCATCGCGGCGTGCATAGTTTTAACCTTCGTCGCCATCTTTCTACTCCGGGAGTGGATAGCACAGAACGCCAGGCCAGGTCTCTTTGAAGACGACGATTTCGTTCCCGAGGAACAACGCAACCCAGCGCCCATTCCGCCAGAACCTCAACCAGCTCGGCTTCCGCTCGCTCAAAGGATAGAAGGATTTCCCGATGCGGAAGCATTCGCGAGGCAACAGGCAAATGCCTTGCATGCACTGGAACAGCTACGGAATCGAGAACGCCAGCCGCCTGCGACGCCAAACAACCCTCGGGAGGGCGCCGTCGTCCACAACGGCGCCCGTCGAATAGATCTGCAACGACCTTATCAAGGAGCGGGGCCACATGCCATCGACGACGTACACTTCCCTGAGCTGAGGAGGAAAGCTAGAGATGTTCGTGTGGTGGCAGCGAAACGGAGAGCGATGGCGGGACGAAACAGGGTCAAGACTCCGACCACCCCGCTATCCCCGACCGACAAACCTTCTGAGTTTACCTTTGAGAAGCCTCTCCACAACGAGAGCGAAGATGGCCATTCTGAGCTGGACCACGCTTCTGCTGACCCCGAACTCCCCAATGGCCCGTCTCACACGCCGCCCTCACGTTCTCTGTTCTTCCCTGCTGTAAAGGTTGATCCTCCAGGCGAAGATATTCCGTATATGGTCCACACGCAGGGGGAATTCAACCGCGATGTTTCCCTAGATTACGATGAATCGGGACCTTCGACCGTTCGGCGACCAACTCTGCCCGCGTCGACTATTGCGATGGCCAACACCGATCACTCATTTACCATCTCACCCAGCCGCACACCCGTGACTTCTCCTGGATTGGCGACGTACCATCCTCCGGAGGAACTCTGGGAGGCAAGTGCGCCACAAGCTTATGCAAGTTACTTCGACGTATTCGAAGAGCCGACCGTGGATGACGAGCAACCAGACGGGCTCCGAGCGGAGAACTTGGAAGCGGGCTCATCTCAGACTTCCGCCGCTTCGGTTCACGACCAGGGCTTCACGCTCTTAACCGACAGTGAGACGGAAACAGAGGACGAGGGGATCGTTGGCGAAGGGGATCACAGGCATGACCAGGGTCAGCACGACGACGACGAGCAGGTCTTTTTCGATAGGATACTCGACCTTGACGGGGAAGAGGAGGAAGATGATGATGAAGGGGATCTATTCTTTGTTGATAGGGAGCAAGTAGAGGCACGACAAGCACAGGTAGCCGTTGCAGAGGCTCAAAACGGCAATAACGCCCAAGACAATGCGCTGGGTGTGAATGACGGCGCGCAGGCGGCCAATGACAACGGAGATGGATTCGATGTCAATGACGACTTCGACGGTGGTGCCGAAGAGGACATGGACGGAGCCCTTGAAGGTGCGCGATCTCCTTCAGTTAGTATAGCCCACACTGACTGAATCATAATTGTAGCTGTCGGAATTAGGGGGCCAATTTTTGGTGTCCTCCAGAACGTAGGTTTCTACGTGACACTTGCTAGTAAAGTTCCAATATATTGACTTGGATCCGTAGGCGGCATTGATGGTGTTCGTTCTAGATACCGCAATCGGCCTTTGCATATGGATTCCGTACACCATTGGCAAAACCATGGCGTTATTGGCGGTGAGTCCTTCCTAATCAACACCCACGACTACGGCTTACGCCCTACCATTTCATAGCTTGATCCTCGTCGTTGCCTTGAACTCATTCACCTTCCTATTAAAGGGATGCGAATTGTCACCGACCCAGTAGTTGACTCGATCGCGTATATCTCTGTCCGCTTCTTACTCCCGCCCTTGGTCAACGCTTTCCAGAGAGTAGTTCTCGCGACTGGCGAAGTATCTGCCAGGGTCACCACGACGCTATTCGGCAAAAATACCGCTGACCATGTTTCGGAATACTCGAGCAAACTGGTACGTCGCTTACCCCGGTGGATGTGCGACTGGGAACTGAACTTTCTTCCCGCAGTACGAGCAATCCTTCGAAATCTATCGGAATTCCTTGTCGCATCTCGCATTTTTCTCAGTCCCAACAGAAGCTGTACAACCCGAGCCTGAATACCTATTCCCCGAGTACGCTCGATTCATGGAGCCCTATTTCGCTCAGCTAGGCAAAGAAATTAGGGTTGTAGGAAGTGCCGCCAAAGAGTCATGGACGGAATTAGCCGTGGAGAACGGTACCCTCGAGCGAGTCTTCGCCGTTTGCCTCGGGTACTTTGGGCTTGCCCTGATTCTCGCTGCGTATCTGAATCTGTTGACGGTGGGAAACGCTCGTACGGCTGGTCGTGCGGTTAGGAACGTCATTCGACAACAGTTACTTGTAGTCAAGGTTTGTTCACCTTTCTTCAGTGTTGGGTCATACTGACGGTATGGCAGGTTGCTGGATTCATCTTCGTGGAGCTTGCTATCTTCCCCTTGGGATGTGGCGTTGTTCTCGATGTTTGCACTGTCTCGCTCTTCCCGGAGGCCAACCTCCAGTCTCGAGTGGCATTCTTCTCCCAGGCGCCAATGACGGCGATGTTCTACCATTGGATTGCTGGGACCTTGTTCATGTGAGTATATTTTCTTACAGTCTGCGACTCCGCTGATAATGCTGAAATGTCTATTAGGTACTCCTTTGCGATATTGTTATCGGGATGCAGGAGTATCATGAGACCTGGAGCGATGTGGTTTGTGAAGGATCCTGAAGATCGCAACGCCCACCCTATTCGCGATATCCTGGAGCGGCACACACTCACGCAACTCAAGAAGATTTGTATCAGTGGCCTGATGTACTCTGGCGTCGTCGCTTGTCTGGTTGGAAGCGTCGCTGGCCTTTTAATACTGGGCCATAGATCAATCTTGCCTTTCCGCTGGAAGAATCGGTAAATCCCACGGTTCGTTGTCAGACTGTATCACTCACCGGTGTCCTCATACATCTAGGGATCCGCTCTCCAATGTTCCCATCGATCTACTCTTCCTCCACCTCTTGCTCCCTCAGACGATGCACCACTTCCGGCCCAAACGCTCGGTGAAGAATTGGGCTACGAAGCTGTGGAAGTACTTCGCGAGATGGTTCCGCCTCACCTCGTACTTCTTCGGTGGGCGCTACGATTCAGAAGAAATCCCGTCTTGGACTTGGTGGACAGGAAAGGGGGTGCAATGGAATGGCCCTGTTGAAGGCTCGTTCCGGCGGGTCCCTGCGACAGACTATATCGCTCTTGGCCGAGACGTACGCGCCACAGCACGGGTGCAGGAGGATGGTACCCCCTTCGACGACGAGGCGGTCAAACTCATCGCGCAACAGAATACCGAGGCGGAGAAGGCACAGCACGATCCTGGAAAGGATTACATGATCGTGTATCTACCGCCCTTCTTCCGCTACCGCCTCTTCGCGTTCATGTTGTCGATGTGGTCGGTATGTGCGGTGATGTTCGGCTTGGTCGTTGCCGTCCCCATCCAACTGGGCCGGACCATCTTCTCGGTGATCATACCGCGCGAGGTGCACGACGGGTACTCTCTCCTAGTCGGCTTTTATTTGCTGTGGGCGTGCTATCTATTCGGCAAGTCGATTGACAGACTAGATAAGCGACGCCAACGAGTCCGTTTAGACGATGGCCCCGGTGCGGACCTACGACTTCTAGTGTCCAAGCGAGGTTTACTCTGGAGCGCCAAGATGGTGTATATGAGCCTGTCCTTGGGCGTTGCAGTGCCGATCCTGTTGGCATTGGCGATGGACTTGTATGTGGTGTTGCCGATCAGGAAAGCACTTGCCCCCGGAATGGTGCCAAAGGTTCGATTGGTCGATGCCTGGGCTCTCGGTCTGGTGTATGGAAAGATTGCCCTGCATATCACGCAGTTACACCCCCCTAACGACGTTACTCGTGGCCTTCATCATGTTCGTCCACCGTTTGCAGTTTTACTTGATATTATTTTGACCCTCACATTTGTCTAGATCGTATCGAATGGTTGGGTGCGGCTCGACCCTGTCCGAGCTACCAAAGAGGTCATTGCCCCACTTGTAGGCGGGCTTTTGGGGATGATGTTGTTTCCCGGTCTGTTGTTACAGGTCGTGCGCTACACCATACCCGCGCTAGCACTTCGCCGAGCTCTCATGTGTATGTTCCCATTCCTTTTTCTCTTTGGTACAGCCATTTAACATAACACACTCCCCTCAGTCACCAACGTCTATCCGGCCATCTTCGTCATCGCCGGCTTTGTTCGCTCCGCCGTTGTCGCATATGATGTACTATCCACTTGGTCACAGTCTGTGAGGGACATGGAGTTCTTGGTAGAGCTGCGGTTGCGAAATCACGAGCCGGAATCAGAGAAGGGGAAAGTGGTGCCAATCGATGGCGAACTCGCGCACCTCGCAGTTGACGCCGGGTCACATCTCCAGGCCAGGCAAGAAATGGAGGATCACCAGACAGGGGAAGCAGGGGTAAACTGGGACGCAGCCTGAGGGGAATGATCTGCATATTGGCTTGCAACGGATACCACTAAGCATGCATCATGCCACCCATCCACTATACTTGCACTAGACTATTGTAACTTGGATATTCTTACTATATAATTCGCCAAGTCAGCACAACCGGCGCCCTGGTCAGTTACGATGACAGCGCTTTCCACGTGATTCTTACTCAGCGGGCGCTTATGCCAGCCTCTGGCGCTTAATGCCCCGTACCGGCCGTGGAGGTGTCGGGCGGCTCTCACGTCTCTCTCAACCCAGACAGTGTCTTGACTACCTCTTTTCCCGTTCTGTCGCTTGACGACCCATGAGACATGTCGACACCCCTCCATCCACAACCAGGATTCGACCCTCGCCAACCCACTCCCTATGAACTGCCAAACGCCACTCGTCTACTACGATCCTTGACGTCATATATGAGTTCTGAAGCGGTATAATTCGACTGTCTCTGACTCGGCGGGCATTCATCATTGAGGTCAAACCGAAGTCCTGCCATCGATTGGGTCACCTCGATAGGCTTGATCGATAGGGAAGGTGAGTCAGCTGAACACACCCTGCCTCGACCCTCGAGTCATAGAATTGTTAAATTGAATATTGCCTTTCAGGGACTGGCGTCGCTTGTGGCGCCCATGATGTGATCGAGAGCCTCGACTGTGACACCCGTGCGGGGCACATTGCCCTTTGTCGTCGCATTGTTCTGCAGACATCCTTGATGTGGTGATATTAAGTGGTAGAGACGGTCCCTCAAGGTCCAGGAACAGGAAAGCTTCACCTTTCACATTTCTAGATTGGACTTTCTGGTCCCCCCAGACTGGACGTTTCATGTCAGAACCCGCAGGCGTCATTACCCTCCCGTCATTCTGCCTTGGGACGGTCGACGTTCCGGTAGGATATGTAGTGCACGAATCCTTTAGCAGCGTACGATGTGTCGTCTGGAGACCATGCTACTCGTATCAGGTCATAACTCGTGGAACTCGAGGCTTTCAAGAGATACGAGCGGCTTGGTGATCACACCCAATCAAATGGCTGCACGATAGAAGAACGGGGATCGAATGCAAGGAAGGATCCTGAGAGATATCAGTCGCGGACAGCAAAGATCTCCCACACCGAGCCGGTATCTCTGCTCCAAATGTCGGCATTTGGAAACTGCGTCTTAGCCCGGGTAATCAAGTCAGAACACAGAGGCAGAAGATGTGTGCATTGGGATGATACGCACGCGACTACATGCCTACTTGAGATGAGTGTGGGTATGAGGGCTCACAGCATAACTTCCTCGTTCAGAGTAAATTCGACGATGCCGCCATGGGCGCTACTCCCCAACGCCAACGACTGATGATATTTAGATGACCGGAATGCATGCCAAACTCCCTCGGAAGGAATCTCCTTCGTTGCATGATTTCCTTAATACAGGCGGTATGAAGAAAGCTCTATAGTCTATTGGCAGTACGTGGAAGGACGCAGGATATAAGGCGCAGGAGACAGATCATACAGTAGTAAGTATGCTACAAGACCATGATGGGGTCGGTGGGAATGCTGAATGTGTCGGAATGGGAGTGTGGTAGTAACTCTACGTAATCACGGCGCGCACGCCAAAACTTCCTTTGAGAAGCAGACTTCCGTCAGCGCGCTACACTGTGGCAGAACATAGGAATGATCCGAGTGTTTAGGCGTCACTGGCTCGAATTGGAGGAAAGGAAGCTACTCGTAGCCAAGGAAGTAGGCAGACAACGCGGGCAAGTCATTTGAACCTGCGTCCATGTAACTGGAACGTCGAGAGCCGTTGAACTTCAAGACAACAACAGGGCCACACCATGGTTTACGAGCGGCATTTGACGTGATGCGGTGAACGGAGCGGTTCACGGGCGCTCCCGTTTTGAGAGATTTGGGGCAGTACCAGAGGTGCAGAGGGAATCGAAGGTTTTCGCCATTGAGACCCTGGGTCACGGCGATGCCTTCTGGGGAGCCAGCAGGAAAGTAGTCCTGAAGCAAGGGTGTCGGGCACACACCATGCGGATGCTTTCGGGAGGGCGTGCATTGAACAGAGATCACTTCTGACCGGTCTACGGAAGGGTTCCGTTCATTGGGCTGAAGGAACATGATAATACGAACGGCTTACCTTGCTCAGGGTCGAAGTAAAGAGCGGTTACCGTAATGAGCTCCGGTTCAGCCGGTGGAGGAGTGGCAATCATATTCACGCTATACGTGGCAGGGGTATCGACTGGCGGATAACAGTGGTGACGATGAATAGCCCAATCCTGCGAGGGGGTGAGCTGGCGTCGTGAAGCTGGTACAAGATAGAGCTCACGGCTTTTGAGTGCTCGGGCGAGCAATACCACACGCTTTGACAACGCGAGCACCATTGGGATGTAGGTTGGCCGCAGACCGAGCAAGGATGGTTGATTAAGGTGACCGACTGCATTTCGTGGTGCGGGTAATGGCGATACGAGGGGAGGACGGGCTAAGATGGTGGGGTGGCGAATGACTCGAAGCTTAGGTATATATACCTTGGTCGGATCGTGAAATTGGGTCACAATAGGGATTTTGAACCGTGCTTTGATGGGGCTTGAATTTCCAGGATCTAGATTTTGTTCCTTGGCTTCAATCGCGATCCAGAGAAAGCCAGCGAAAGTGTGCACAAGCGGCGCTGCTTCAGGAACGTCACCGAGTCTATCTTCCGGTGGTATTTGGGGATGTAGACTTTTTGGTGTGTGTGGCTCATTTGGAGCCGAAAATTGGCCACGACACCACGACATCACAGCAGCCCTGAGCGTTAAGTGGGCATGCATCGGACAAGCATCGTTGGACTACGGCCTTAGGTGGCCTTGAATTGAAGCTTGAGGAGTACGAGATGGTGTCGGTAAGAGATGGGTATCACCGAGTCAGTCGACTGAATATTTGCCACACATGAGGAGCTTTTGAGATGACCTTTGTGGAACGGCTTGAACGGGAGTGGTAACGAGTGATGGAATCAAAGTGACTTGTTTCAGAATAGTAGTAAGTATTGGAAGCCTTCCCAAGGGACCCCGAAACCGCCGCTGTGGACCCGGCGGGGAGGTCGGGACCGCCACGACTCTGCGCTCGGACCGCCATCAACCCAAATTGGGAGTCGGAATTTGTGACGGCGTGACATTCTCGACCTTCACTCAGCCAACATGTCCGACGATGAGATGAACATTGACGATGGTGAGGACGCCCCACTTTGTTTAGAGAAGCCACCTATTGACGCGTCGTATTTCACCAGTTGCCGCAGGAGGTGCGGTGAGGCGGAAAGGACGCGGCTTCCAGAGCGGAGGTTGGTCGCACTGGTTCCAAGCACCGGCGCTTCATTGACAAGGGCTACGTTGTAGCAGGGGGGAATGACAGCAAAATCGGCGGCGACGCTCGCTATGACAGGGTAGAGTCCTCCCATGGGTCGTCAGATACCCGGGCTGCTCGATGTGAGTCCGTTGCAAGGCATTGAATTCCAATATTGACGTATCTTTCTGTGAAGCTGTGGAGGGATGGATCGTGCTCGTTACCAACGTCCATGAAGAGGCTACGGAAGAAGACATTCAGGACAAGTTTGGGGATTTCGGAGAGATCAAGAACCTGCACCTCAATCTTGATCGACGAACTGGCTACGTGAAGGTGCGCCGAGTTCTTCGAGCCCAATGCAAGCGTCCACTTACCGACCCGCTTCGACTTCTTTTCCACAGGGGTACGCTCTGGTGGAATACGAAACCATGGCTGAAGCACAAGCGGCCATCGATGGTGCTTCAGGAACGCAGCTGTTGGAGCAGGTTATCCAATGCGACTATGCCTTTGTACGACCCTCACCGGCCGGCCCAAAGAAGGGTCGAGGTCCCCGTGGACGTAGTGCCAGCCCGGGTAGAAGGCGGTAGATCTCCCCATTCTTGTACGACATCATTTGGCAGTCCAGTCGATAGATTACCTACGAACGTTTGGGCGGTCGCCATAGTTGGAAGGCCGGTTGAAAACCAATGAGGGCATACTTTGGTTGGTTTTTCTTGGTCTGCGTGTGGTCGTGGAACTGCATATTCATGGAATGAAATGCGCGCCCTTACACACCGTGAACTTGATCTTCAGGCCCAAGCGTGCTCTCAGATTCAGAACTCTGAGTCCCGGGGCACGTGGTGTGACGTTGGCTTTGTTTGATCGCGGTTGGACTTGGTCGACGTTGCACTCTTTGCATTTGCATCGCGTCCTGTGACAATGGCCAGAGCCACCTCACCCTCCGACAGCGAAAATAGCGGCACTGAGGCATCGAAGGAGAAGGTTGTCAAGAATCAAGCGGTCGACGAAGATGACGACGACGAAGAAGGGGGCGAGGAGTACGAGATTGAGAAGATTCTCGACGCGAAGCGTGGTGTTTTTGCAGACGTGCGTGTTTTTCTCGTGCCTTCGTCGCATATCATTGAAGCGGAAGTCTAGGGACGGATAGGATACTTCGTGAAATGGAAGGGGTACGATTCGAACGAGAACAGCTGGGTTGACGAACACGACATTGGGTGAGTGGGTCGCACATATGCATATCCTAGTACGTACTGGACGGCCTTCAAGGGGCGCAGGGGACCTCGTGAAAGAGTTTTGGAAGACCCACCCGAAAAAGGGTCAACAGCTTTCGTCTGCGAAAAAGAAAGGGCGCCAGTCCACGGCGCCTGAGTCTGTATCCACTACTGGCACCAAGCGAGGGCGAAAGTCCATCGCGAAGGAAGAGTCGGACGATGATGTCGACGAGACACCTAGCACCGCCCGAGCATCGAAGAAGGCAAAGCGAGGCACGAACAACGCGTCAGGTGCCCGCAGCGTGTCGCCAGAGATTGGCGCCAACCTTCAAACTATGCCCGACAACTATTCGCACCTCGAGATTTGGGACCCAGTTGTCAAAGTCGTCGATACCGTCGAACGAGACGGGGAAGAACTATACGTCTACTTCACTCTGTATGTCAAAGCCGCCAGGCTCCTCTTACCTCTACTAATTCCGCCTAGTCACGATGGCAGACAAGTCAAGGAGGTGAACGAAAACGCCAGGCTGAGACTTCCACAGAAGGTGAGTAGATTCACACAGCTATCTCCCAATAGTCCACTCATCCTCTCCTAGATGATCGACTTCTACCAATCTAATCTCAGGTGGAGAGCCGCCGAGGATTAAGTTCAATACCCTCAGGATACCATTCCCCTCTCATACGCTCCCAACCCCACTTTCTTGCCTTTATTTGTACATTCATATAACGTAGCCTCAGCGTCATCCTTAACCTCAGCCAGCAGCTCAGTCCCACCCTTCCCCGGAACCGACACTCTCGTCTCCCTGCCTTGGCTCTGACACAATTCTCCGTGCTCACTAGCCTTAGGATCTTCCCATGTACAAGACCTTCCTTGAAACATCGCTTTCCAGTGTTATTACCGTCCTTGAATTCCCTGGCGTTGGGGCGAGGTCCAAAGAAACTAGCTGGGTCGTCGACCCCATTGGAGGTGTGAGTGAAATCGAATACGGTTTCCATCCGGACTGAACGGCGCCCAAACCGATGTCGGCCAGCAAAGTCGTTGTAACCCTCGCTACCTTTCAAGACGCCGTTTGTATTCACTCTGGTCGCGGATATCAATGATCAACTTCCTGGGCGACAGCATGAAAGCTTGTGAACAGACTCGCAGCCCCGACCTCACCATATTTTCATAGTCTGATTGCCTTTCTATCGTTGCACAGAGCTATGGACAGTAAGTGAGAAAGCAGGACCCCGGAATCCAACCTCAGAAAGGAACAAGAGCCACTTCCCCCCAGCCGTAATAAGCCAGAGATTACTCCCGTTCTGCGAGACTTTCACCCTGGCACTACGAGTGCTTGTATCTGGCCCCACTCGACGGACACCTGACGTTGGATGACTTCTAGCCTCTAAGGCCTATCTGTAACTTCCACACACGATGGTAGTTGAGGGAAGAGACTGGAGATCGCTGTTACCCCAGCGCCCGCTGTCGCATCGCGCGAGACATCGTGTCCAAACAAGAATTGACAGTTGTTCCAATTGGAGGCCGTGTTGACTCTTTGAGCGCTCATCGCGATGAGAGGCACTGAGAGCAGGTTTTTCGCACCGAATTATTCACACAAGCTGCGGTTTCATCTAATTACTGTGGGACTGCGGGACTCCAGTCCGCACCTAGTCTTCTGCGGTGGGGGCTCTCGAGGACGATGTTGACCCACGAATGTCCGGTTATTCGAGTCCTGATGATAAACTCGAACAATATGCTACAATATGTACCCGGATCGTAGCCATCCGCCGGCAGGACGTAACATACTTCAAGGTCACAAATGTACCCAGCTGGAACCACGAGGGCACGCAGTTTCAGTTTCACTGTACGATGTCAAAGCCAAAAGCGCCCTGAGGATGTCGGACATTCTATTACGTTTTGGGAGGTAAAGGCCAACCGTCGACTTGGGGTTTAAGTTGGCCTCGCTGGGAAGGCCCGCCCTATTTCGCCCACTCTCCCGGTCAAGGTACCTCAGCGTCTCGCCAATAACCGTCGACTTGAAGCGGGTTAGCTAAACGGGGTTCTATCAGTGGTATCGAGATAGCTCCGCCCTCAAAATAAGCGGGACGCTTGGCATCAATTCATCCTCTGTGAGCATCTCTACTTAGCAGGGTGGGTGGAATCCACCAGCGATCTGAGCGTCTGGGGTTGCGCTGATGCCTACCGGCGCTTAATCTCCCGGGGTTCGGGTGCTGGATAGGAGAGCTGCAGCCACCCTTAGTCGTAGTTTGCGGTCCTGGCTGGGTGGTGCCGTACATTGAACGAGAAGGAGCTTACACACGAGGAAGGGCAGGAAAAGGGACTTCCTGATTTACAAGCTAGCGTACGTGTAAATGATTCGGCTTTTTGAGAAACGAACGATACGCGATCGGGGAGCGGACGGGCGAGTACTCCTCGAGGGTATTCTTCGCCGCTGCGAGAAGAGGCGCGTTTACCATGAAACATAGCGGACGCTCAGTGAGAAAGATGCCTTTAGTTGACACTGATTCGAGTGGTGGCACACAAAGCCATGATAACCAATGAGCTTCGGGAGCATGGCGGGCACTCAACCTCTGCTGTAGTCACGGTTCTGGATGGGCAACCTGTCCCTAGGTACCCATGCACAGCGTTCGCGATAGCGATACCCATCAGCCAGTCGCAACGTCGAGATGTGCTTCCGGCGCATATCTCTTCACTAACTAGTTGGGGTTTGAAGGCCTATGGAAATATAGCATGGCCAAGGTTTTGGGACCTGGTGTCGCGACATCCCTTCAGTCCCGTGGAGCAAACGCGAGAGGCGAGGAAACCCTGTCGCGTTGATTGGATGTTAAGGGGCTTGTTGGAGTGACGGGGAGAGCGCGCCGAATTCGAAAGAGCCAGATAGGCGGGGAGGATTGGCGGTGTCAGGCGATCCTCTGGTTTCTTCGAGGTCATATGTCAGGAGGCGGGAGCAAAGCGACTTAGCTCCTATCTACCCAGTTAGGTGGACTTCCCACGTAGTCAGTTTGGATCTGTTTCCGTGCACTCTCATCAGAACTGCAGTCTTCTACATACTCACTGCAATGACTACTCAAATCGTTCCTCGCCCGTCTCGGTCGCCGTGAAATTCGGAAGGTGGACAGCGAGGGGTTTCGAGGGGTTCGTTAGACTCGTACAGTCGGTGAGCGCCATTCACCGAAGATTTTCAGTCAAACACTGGTGCCCTCCCCCACATACCACCTATCCTGATGTCTTCCGTACACCCTCCCAAGCAACTGGAGAACTCGGTCAATGGTTGGATGTTCGAACACAGATCTCACGGAAACAAGGTTGGGAATTACCTGGGGCAGTTCGGACGTCACAGTACCTGAAAGGCGGTTTGCCAACGACTGCAAGCGCTGCACAGCCAAGGTACCACTAGGCAACGTAGACTTGCAACACGTTTGGATGGCCACGAGATGATGGAAATCGCCAGTCTTCATTGACGCCCTCGCGTGCCCAGTTACAGCTTCACATGTGTTGAGTCGCTGTCCGTGTTACCAGGCTGAGAGGACTGAAGAGCATGAAGTCATATATTCCGTTCTGACCAGGGCGGGTACCTAGGCTAGATGGTTGGGGACGACGGGGCACAAGAGTGGGTGAGGTTGACCCACTCGGACCGCACGATCGCAACGACGATTTCTGATCCGGAAGCGCCACTATTCCATTTCCCCGATTTCCACGCCAAGATACGAAGACGAAACGGTCGCGCCGCCACAGCGCACAATGGTCTCTAACCTTCTCTAACTCGCTGTAGGCAACAAGAAAGAGGGCTTTCTGGAATGGAAAGCGAGGACTTGGGTTGGGCCGCAGAAACTGATGCCATGTTACAATAGTTACAGTAAGTGGTACGTAAGCAAACTTAAGCGCCTGGATGGGAAAACCATCAGGAAGGGGTAGAACCGCATGGTCCGATCGTCCTCGTCCACCCCTTGAAGTATGGCTCTCATTCAAGATGATTCAGGGCGGAGGACCTGTCAACCTTAAATTTCAGGGGACTGAGGGATGATAGCCGGGGGATCGTAGGCTAAGTATGTAACCCGCCGCACCGCCGCCAACGAAACTCACCCATTTTCCCTCCTCACTCGTCCTTTCCCTTTCCCTCCCTCCTCCTCACACCCGTAGGCGCGCACTGGCCGCTTTCGTTCATCGCTCCTTTTGAAGATGGCAGATGCTGGGACGGACGAAGCTGCTGCTGCAGCCGCGGTGCAGACCTTGGTTGCACTGGCGAAGCAGTCTTTGGATGGCTCTTATTTTTACTGTGTGTACTACGTCGAATTGCGTTTCACCGCTAGAGGAGCCTGACCAGTTGTGCATCTCCTCAGACGCGGCATGGGTTGTTCTGATGTATGACCATTGTAAGATTTGGCTTTTCATCGAGGCCGTTCGTTGGGAATACTGACGCGTGCCATCCGTAGTGGCAATGTTAGATATGGAGGTAAGTCTTTTCTGCTTTATGGTGCTTGTTTTTTTGTGCTAACTGACGTCCGTCTTTAGGTGGAACTTATTTGGGTCTGTATTTTGGAAGATGTCCCAATCTGTCACTGCCGCTGACGCGCCTGAATACTCACAGAAAAAACGATGGTCACTGGTCAAAGTTCTTTTCATCATCGTGAGTATTCACTGCCTGTGCCATGGTCTGGAGATGACTTACTCGTACTCTCAGAATCGATACATTCCCGACGCATCCTTCATGTAAGCATATTACCTCCCCCGACTTTCTACGACTGACTCACATTCCTCAAGTTATGGTGTAGCTCGTATGTACCTTCATGCGCATCGGAGGGCTGCGCCTCACATGTTTTCATGAAGTTATGACTTGGTTGCCCGACGACGTATTCTCTAAAGTGAGTTGCGTCATACCTTCCCTCTGTATCCCGACTCAGACCGTCGCGTTATAGCAATGCCCCCACCTTTCACGAGTTCAAACGTGGATGTCTTTGATCGCCTTGCAGGCCATGCAAGGTAAGCTCCCGCTATGCCTTTGCACCGTTTTATCTAACCCCCCTTCCCGCAACAGCAATCATGGTCCACCGTATCATCTGCATGTATCGCTATAAACGGATCCTCACGATATGCATCGTCACTGGATTTGTGTGTAACTTGTTGGCCGGGTTCATCATCGCGGGTAATTCCATGCACGTCATGAACAGTAGGTCTCCCAATCAAACCGGCCGTGCACCCCCCTCTGACTCGTTATTTAGCTCCCATCTTCTTCGGAGACACCTTGCGGACCTGTGCACCCCTCAACTTCCAAGCGTGGACAGTCGCGTCGTGGTTCTTGATGTTGGCTTTCGAGATTGCGGTTTTCAGTCTTGCAGCGTTTGAAGGTGTTCGCTTCTTCCGAGAGTCCAAGTTCTCGCGCGATTTGAATATCGTGACGAGGGGGAGAAAAGGACACTCGCTGATGTACACTCTCATGCGAGACAGCATCGTCTTTCCTTTGATGTAAGTTCTAGCACTATCGTTAGGCATTCGAGTACTTAACCCCCTTTCAGCGGACTCCTCCTGTCATTCATCAACATCCTTGCCTTCTACGTATTCCCGGTAAGCACGCCTTCATTGTTGTACCGGCAGCGGTCCTAAGATATATCTGCCCGTTCAGATGAGCGCCATGCAGTACACCTTCACAACCACTGCAGCCCTCACCCCAATCTTGGGGTGTCGCCTCATACTGCACTTGCGCGATGCTTACTACCAGCCATTTTCGGACGAGATGAAGGCGTTCCACGAACCTATGGCACCTTCTCGTCACATCGACCCGGGCTCCGCTCCCGTGTACGCGCTGGATACGATGGCGTCGTCAACGACGCTGCCTCCTCGACGTCACTTGTTCAGCGAATAAGCGCCTTATGGTTGTACCAGAAACTATGTATTTATTCAAGCTAAAAGTGCCACCATTATCCATGCAACGGCGAGGTCGTCGGGGATGACAGTTCTCAAGCGCGCGGCGCTTACTGAGGTTTCGCAGGGCGCTGATGCACCCACGCTGTCAACGTTCAACATTCAACGGCTGGCTACATACATTGATGACTCTGGCCCCCTCTCAAGTGTGCTCCCACACAGATTTCCACCCCTGGACTACATACGTACTCGCTTGCTTGTTGTGCTTCACACGGGCGATCAAGGCCTGGTAGTGGGGGTGGTTGTGGCGAACGGGAGTGCCAGCGTCCCTTACAGGCCTGGATCTGAGCTTCCTAACGGTCCTGGGGTCGGCGGACTCCGGAGAGGTGATATCCAAGCCAGATCGTATTACAGTCGTCGTAAGTACCAAAGCGAGAGATCAAAGATAGGCACAACAGGTAAGTGCACGATACAAGGACGTCCACATTGACAGCATACATATGTAGTGGCAACCGAGAGGCAGAGCTCGTTCCAACCCGACTAGCGCGTTGGAATGTCAAATGTGCATGTATGGGGAATTGCTTGTGTGAGAAAAGGTGAAGTGGGGTGGGGGGATGTGGAGAGAAGTGAAGTGAACGAAATGCAAGAAAGAATAGCACGAGTTGAAAGCGAAATAACGATAAATCAAATCAAAATCAAAGCCAGAGAGTCTTCCTCAAACAAGCCAATTATAACTCCCCAACTGCCCTCCCAATCGCCTCCTCAACCTGCACCTTGGACTTGCCCACAAAGATCTTCGCCGCATCCTCCATCTTTTGGTTCTCCTCGCTCCTACTTCCCTCCCCAGCACCCGCGGGAGGAAGGACAGGCAGGATGGTAGCTGTCTCTGCTGCTGCTGCTGGAGCAGCAGAGGCTGGCTTATATCCGGGAATGCCCCTCATATCATCCACCAACTCCCCCCGTTCCCTCTTAATCGAGAACGTTCCATCGGTCTCCGCCTCGGATTCAGAGATAGCCAGCACACCGGCTGCACGGCGCTTGAGTCCGCTGAGGGCGTACCCGAACCCAGCAACGATGTCGTCAAGCTCCCTTTGAAGCGCATCGAGTGCGACTACGAGCGGATCAGGGGAGGCCAGGACCAGCCAGGACGGCGTTGGGGCGCCAGATGCAGACGTCGAGTTTTGCACGGCGCCTGCGGCTTCTTGTTCGAACGCCTCGTATGCTATGACGAGGGCGCATGGTGAGAAGGGATGTTTGAAAGAGAGGTGGATGGGTTAATACTCACTGCGCACAAGGTCGTGGTAGTTTTGCCAATCCCGATACGTGACATCGTCCAACCATGCATAGTCCATCGCGAGGTCGGCCTGAGCGGATTCGGCGAGATGCTTGATGGGAGTAGCTGCTTCAACAGCCTAAAGAATCACTTTAATCCAGACGTGCCTTGGAATGGCGGAAATAGGGACTTACTACCTCACTCTCCCTGGCCCTGACACCAACGTACCACTCATGCACCTCTCCCTGAACGCCCTTCACAACCGCGTCAAACCTCGCATCCACCTTCACGACAACCTCCTCCCACTTATCCCACTCCTTCCCACTCCTCTCCTTCCTCACCCGTTCGTCCTCTCCGTTCTTCCACTTATCGCTGCGCTGCTCAGCCTTGTTCAGGTACGTCTCCAACCCTCTCACTAGCTTCTCACCCTGCTTTTCAATGGAGCCCATCTTCGTCTTCCCCAAACCCCCCTTCTCAGCGAGCTCCGCTGCAGCACTCGACCTGACTTCGTCTACACCCGCGATGACCTTCGCCTTCTGATCCTCCACGAGCTTGCTGAGCTTTTGTTCCCACTCATGGTGCCTCCTCAAGATCCCCACCCGCTTAGCCGCAGTCTCTTGTTTCTTGCGCTCTGCGAGCTCCTCTTCCGTCAACTCGGGAATGACTTCCTCCTCAGTCTCGAGAGGCTGTTGGTTGTGCGCATCGTACGCGTCCTGGAGAACCTGTGCAGCTTCTTCCGCGTCCTCATGCGCGCTGTCGGCGCCGGCCTCGATCCCGAGATCGGAGAGGAAGTCGTCCAGATCGTCTTCTTGGGCAGGAGTTTCGGAGGCGGGGGGACCAGCCAGAGTCTCAGAAGCGGTGGTGGGAAGGTGTTCTTCTTCCACCTTCTCGTCCACTACGGCGTGAGCGATCTTCTCCTTCACGCCCTCTTCCACATCGTGGGCAGGACCGCTAGGCTCTGCAGTCGCGGCGTCCACGTCCACAGTTCTGGTGGCACCATCTGCGCTCTGCTCGGCCACGCTGACGGCGATCTTCAGGTCTTCCGCTTCGTCAGACGAGATGGTGGCCGCTGGTTCGCTGAAAGAAGTGGCTTCGTCCGCATCTTCAAGGGGAGAGGCGGTAGGCGGTACTGAGTCAATCACGTCGAGGGTCGTAGGGGTGACCTCAACCTCGATGGGAGCCTTCACCATCGACGTGGTTGGAGTAGGCTTGTCAGAAGTCACAGACGTGGGGTCGGCTTGAAGGGCTTCGAGAACCTGGAACCCAGCGTCGTCGTAGAGCTCCTCTTCTGGAGGATTTCTTGTTTGCTCCGCGTGCACGCTGGTCTCCGAAGACACCTTGTCAAGGATCTTGCGTACATGAGGGTCAACGTACGTCCGCCTGGCCTTCCCACCCTCCTTGAGCGCGACGCCAAAGTACGCCTTGGCGTATTTCAAGGCTTTCAGTGCATACGGTCGGCTTTGTTGACAAACGAGCTCGATGAACTCCGTTGCTTTGACGAGCGCGGTCGAGACTACTGGTTGGGCCTTTGAGAATACGAGCGCGAGTGTGTGTCGAACCTTCTCCTGGGTTTGGGCGAGTTGGGGCTGGAGGGTATGCCACTGAGCTTTGCCCGGGTGGATGATGCTCTTGTGGACGTAGACTTGGGCGTTCCGAGCGTGGACCTTTGCGAGGGTCGTGTAGGGTTTCAAAGGAGCTTTGACCCCGTGTTCCCAACCGAGCTGGAGCCTTGGCGCGACGTATTGGTTGTATCGCGGCAAGAACGCGCGGTAGTACCAAGGTAGGACGTATCCATTCCATACCTTGCCGTAAACAAGGCCCGTTGCGGGTTGTATCGCGCGTTCGTTGACCAACTGTGCCACCTCGATGACCGGTTGGAGGTGGCGTCGGAGCTTGGCGAGATACGGCGCAATCTGTGACTGAACTTGAGGGTGGCCGAGTGTGTATGAGTAGAGCTGCTTTGCCGGGGGTACAAGGTACGGTTCGAGGATTGCGGTTCGGTAAGTGACGAGAGTACGGCACGCGACGGGTTGGTCGTGGAAAGGTAGCGACCGGGTTGTTTGAGATGTACACACTGTAGCTGCATATACGATGAACCCAAAGAGTGAAAGGAGAAATATTCTGTCAAAGAAGCCCAAGGTGCGTGGTGGTCGTTGTTTCTTCGTTACTCGTCGTTTAGCGTCCCGTGGAGGGGTTTTGGTGGACGGTAAAGAGGCTGAGGCAGGCCGTGATTGTTCATCGTTCTTCTGAGGAGAGGTGGTGTGTTTTGGCCTTCGAGGGATGGCCTGTGTGGAGTTTGTGCGGGAGGCCACCGCCGGCGCAGGGTTCCTGCGCGATACGACCATGGAGTCACAGTGGATTGAGAGCAAGTCGTCGTCGCGGTCACCATCAGTGCAACCAATTCCCCTCTGCTTTCCCACGTCATGACATCATTTTGGGCCATCCATCTCAACCTTCCAGTTACTCCCAACAACCCCTTCACAACCTCGCCAATGCCCTTTGGCGGAGGAGATAGGCACCTCGGTGACGCCGTTTCGCTACGAGTTCGTTCCTTCGCGGTGCGATTCGGAGGGCAGGGCGATGCACACAATCTAGATGAGGCGATTTCCCTTGGTCGCATCTCCACGGACGATACAAAACGTGTCTGGTTCCTCGAGCCATTGGCTTTCACCCCGCGATTGCGACTGGCGGGTCGCTCTCGGTGGCCCGGGAGGCATTTATCTCCCCAGCCCGGTCAGGTCTTCCCGTTTCATTGCATACATTCTCTCGTCCTTCTTCGCCGACACGAGCAGTTCGGAAACGTCAAAGAGATGAAGCCATTTCCGGATGGCGGGCGTCGGTCCCCCCCTTTATTTCCAATAATTATATATGTACACTGTCCAGTTACAACAGAGAGAAGGGTGAGGGCGAAGGACTCTGCATAAAGAGTATTTTATGAAAGAGCGCAGAAGGGCAAGCGGAAGCTGGTTCGAAATTGGTCAGTGAGATCTTGGTAAGGGCAAGGTTGGAGGACATGGTTGGAGATATAGGTCGAGGATAAGTATCGAGGGTAGATCTGACGATGTCAGCAATCCAAGGCGGGCAGAGTGTGTTGATGAAAATCGGGTGGACGTGTAGCTTTACGCTGGAAGGGTTAGAAGAGAGAGAGCTAGATCTGGCATCGCGCGCACAGCAGCGCATTCATACCGGTGGGGGCACTCGAGGTGCACGAACAGAGAAGGAGCTGGATAGAGGGGGAAATCGACGCTGATACGAGCCGGATGGAAGATAATGTACGTGATGAGGGTGGTATGGTGCGAAGCAGGGCAACTTCGACGAAACAGAGTTGTGCAGTGACTAGCAACCCAAGGGTGCAACACTGCCGCACTAATACTGTTGGTCGAGGCTAGCCCAAATAGATTGGACGGCCTTCAAACTTGTTCGTCCATTACCTCTCTGTGATACCCATGGGTCGTGCGCGTCATGGCGATGCCGAATCACTCAGTTGGCGTCCGCGGAGTCCACTATAAAATAATCGAGCGAAGGCAAGAGGGGTTCAATCAGGGCTCAATGTAGTTATGAGGAAGAATTAGCCCACACGAACTTCTGGATCTAACACATGAAGCAGAGATTCAGGGGCATGGGCACCGCCAATCACATTGTCCAAATTTAGCGCCTTGCCTTCTCCCCTCACCCTACTCAGACAAGCGCCCAGTGCCGCGCATCACGCAAGACTCACAACTAGTCATAAAGACTATCCCATCCCATATAGACCTTTCAAGAGGGGGAAAGGGAAGGCTATCTTAGCCCACATCTAATCCTTGAATCTCTTCGAAACACACCATCGAAGGATAATATCCGCCCCAGTTGTTTACGTCTACAAAAGACTTTGTACTCTACCCAAAGCTGGAAGGCGTTCGTATACCACAAAACACCGTCACCCAAGTCCTGAACCCCGTGATGTCCCTCCCGGCATCCCTTTCAACCATCTCAACCCCGCTTACCCACAACGGGGTCTTCGACGCTCTCCAGGTGAGCTCTTACGCCTCTCCTTTACGCTCGGGATGCCACTCAAAACTTGGTCGCCTTGATTGCTGTTCCATTTTCATCCATTCTCAATCGACTCTCATCGACTTCACCAAATCGTCTATGTCTATCCATCATAGACAGAGTTCTGCCCTCTCCTTGATTCCACACTCGTCGCGGCGCTCCTCCTGGAAGTAGACTTCAAATACTCCACCCAGAAAGAGGTCGCATCTTCCCTTAGAACGGTCTACGGCACCCTCAAGTCGATCGCCGTGCACGCGGAGGCCGAGGCAGCTGCAGAAGAGCTGCAAGACCCCGAGCACGTCAACGCCGACGATCGCGGTGTGGCAACAGCCCAAAATGGTGCGGATTCCAGTAGGAAGAGCAAGTCCAGTGGCAAGGGCAAGAGGCAGCGCTCGGGCACGGCAACAACGAACACCACCACCACCACAACAACAACAACGATGACCACGACGACGAATACTGGAACCTGGCCTCTGACCACCTCGAAATCCGATTCTGGGTCATCCAAATCAGGCTCTTCCTCTCCTTCGAACTTTACCAGCGGTAACATCGATCCCCACGCCCTTGCGTTCCTCCGTACTGCCCTTCCACATCTCTCTACCCGCACCCTGATAAACGCGCTCGCAGAGTGGCAGGAGCAGAAGGAAGTTCAAGGATCTGGTACTGCTGGAGGTGGTGATGAAGATGACGGAAACGGGGACATTTGGATGTTGATTTCATGCCTTGTCAAGGGCGAAGAGGAGAGGGAGATGGACGAGCGGGGTTTCGAGTCTGATCTGGGCTCTGATGAAGCTGTCCCCGGAGAGGAGACTATCGATGGGTTGTATCTCGGAGGCATCGGCTACTCTGCAGACGAAGAGAAGGACCATCTCGCCCAAGTAGAGGCGGACGAAAAACTTGCAAGGGAGCTCACATTACAGTTCGAGGCTGAGGACAGCCGAGACCCACTTCTGACCGTACTCGCCAGGAAGGGAGATAGGTTGGATAACGATGAATGGACGGTACAGAACAAAAAAGGCAAAGGGAAGAAAGGGAAAGCAACAAAGAAGGGCCACACGAGAAAGGATTCTACGATGAAGATCACGCTGAACGACCTCTGGCAGCAAGGTCCACTCGTCCAACAACGGCGCGCTACGGCTCTCTCCGAAACCAACGAAGGCGGCAAAACCGCGGTTGAGGGCAAGATTATACCAGATTTAGACTTGGATGTCTTCCTCCCATCGCTCTCTTCGTACCTCACTGCCCTCTTACCCGTCGACCGCCCGCCGTCGACGATGTTCCTCCAGGCGGGAGTACCTTCCTCGAAAGCGTCGGACGACAAGATCAAGGGCGATGTCGCCGCGTATATACAGAACGTCTTCCTCAACGATCGAGCCGTGAAGTCGAAGTTCGAGGGGAAGGTGTATCTTGCGGTCCGCTCGTGCCTCGAGAGCGTGGTACAGGTCGCAGAGGAGGTAAATGCGAACGCAGAGGAGCTTCGGAAAGCTCGAGAGCAGTTGGCAAAGGAGAAGGAGGATGCGTTGAGGTTGTCAGAGAGCGCCAGTGATGCGGGCGATCTGGGGGCACAGAGAGGAAGTAATGGTACTAGACATGAGAGAAGGAGAGGCAGGGGCGGGAGAGGGGGGAGAAGCAAACAGCTACCCTTCGAAGAGCCGCTACACCCGCCGTCTCGGAAGATGAAGAATAGGGTTCGCACTGCGACGGATAGGGATCTAGAAAGTGAGCGGGAGCCGGGGGAAGGGGAGGTGCGGGAGGTGAGCGCGGAGGGAGGAAACGGGGGAGCGAATAGCGGGCAAGAGGGGAGAGGGGACAAAGAAGCGGAAGAAACGTCCCAGCAGCTCCTGTTCACGCTGCTGGATATTCTCCTTCCCCAGTATGCACTCGTGGATTCCGACAACGAGGTCTACATGGAGGTGCACCAGCTTCTATCAGACATTGAGCTTTGCATTACTGTCTTGTCCGGGAGAAGCCCGCCAGGAGGAGGGGACGTCAACAGCGCGACTGACGGGAACGAGAAGGACCGAGGCGAGAATGTGCTGGACCTCGCGACGCTGTTGTGCGAGCTGTACATGAGCGACGCAGACCCTGGGCGGGAGGCTGGTATGTTCATGGACATGCTGGCTGGTGGAGGTAGCTATGGGGATGGCTGGGGGAAGAGGCAGGCTCTGAGCTACGCAGATACGGTCGGTGCAGGTCGGAAGGCTCAGCTGCGCGGATCTGTCCAGTCCTCAGCAAGTGGAGGTGCAACTAGCCCACCCGCGCTTGGGAAAATAACCGCTACGCAAGACACCAGCGTCGTACTCGACGAAAGGCAGAAAAACAAGCCGAGTCCGTACCAGTGGCAAGCCGTACCCTCACGCAGGGCGCCAATGAAGAAGGCCTACACCATCCTTCCGCATCTGCCCACTTACAAGCGGGATGTTAATGGCATCAAGGCGCGGGACGCCTCTGACGGTGGAAAACAGAGGGCCGCGGCCTGGGTTCCAGAATCGCCATCGGAGTACGAGGAAGCCGAGCGCGAGCACAGAAGGCGCGTGCATGAGAACGAGCGTCGGCGCAAGGAGCTGCTGCGAGAGGCTGCGAGAATGTACAACCGGAGTACTCAGGGCCCTGTTGCGTACTACTTTGCGGAACGGGCCCAAGAGTGCTTAGACGCAGCGCGTAAGGAGCAGGTCAATGCTGCAAGGGCGATGGTCTTGAGAAAGCAGGCGGTGAGTGGAGACCACGATGCGATTGACTTGCATGGGACGACGGTGGCAGAGGCGGAGGTGATTGTGATCGAGATGTTGGGGAAGAGGAGCCAGGGTCAGTTTAAGATTATCACGGGGAGAGGGAATCACTCGATTGGAGGGGCTAGCGTTCTGAAGCCGGCACTGAAGAAGCGACTTAACGAAGAGGGGTACACCGTGAAGGCTTGGGATGCTGGACTGATTGTTACACTACCGTAGCTCCGCATCTCTTTGGGTGGAATTTGGCAAAGATGGAACTTGAATATCATTCGAATGTACTCGGTAGTGTAAAACCTGTAAGCATTGGCTAGATAGTGTATGCCAGTGGTCCCTATAAATATCCCCCCAGTGGGTTCGAGTTCGATAAATACATGGGCGCTAATTTTGAGGCTTCACAGAGCCTGGGAAATTTGCACAGCCTCCGCCGTAGTCCGCCTGCATGGCTAACACGCAGCTTACCTTCAACCATCGCGAACCGGCACACCTAGCTCCCGCTATACCCCAACTCTCCTTCTTTTGTACCCCGTGTATTGTATATCTAGTCGAAAATAGCCCGGTTTCTTGGAGGCGGAGATCTAAGGCCGGAAATCGTGAAATTCGCGTCTGGTGAGCTACCTTATCCCTCCATTATCCCTCCAGTCATAGTGTACCCTCGAGGTTTCGTACTACGTTCAGAAAACAATACGAAGAGCTCTTCGAAGTGTGGGCGACCGTGTGTGTGCGTCGGACGCGACCACAACAAGACGGGCAGTGCTTGCTCGCTTGTTTTCTCTGGAGCTGATGTAGTGTGATGGGGGAAGGGGCTTCTGAGGCGACATGTGCTAGCCCCCTTTTGATAATACATGCAATGGCTTTTGTTCTTCGTTGTTCCCCATGCTCATTCTCACAGATACCTTTTCTAACACTTACTTACCCCACTCATTAGTACCCAGGGTCCCATCAACCTACGGTCACTTCGGCGTCAAACCGCCTTGAGGCTCTTGCAACCGTTGTTAGCCGAGAGTATATATACCGGACCCTGCAGACATGTTTTTCCTCTTATCCCTGGCGGCGCTCTTCCTCTTGCTGGTCATGCGTAAGTCTCCCTCAACGATGTGCAGCATCAACCCCACGTCCCCAAGTCTCCGTCACCCAGTTCCACCATATGCACCCTACCGAGGCCATATCATCCCGACGAATGCTAACTGGTCGCGTTCTTGAGCAGTGACGTACCGATACCGCGCCTTCATCCTTCCTCACGTCCCCGACCGCGTCAAGTCCTTCTTCCCCTCGCCCAACTCCGCCGCATACTCACGCCTCTCGACATTCGCGGACCAGGTGAACGCGGGTCTCACGAGCGAGTCGTTCGACATCGAGGCGAACATTCATGATGGCGACTCGCGCGCAGGGTTGGACGAGCAGGGTACCCAAGAGGTCATGGACATCATGAAGAGGGAGAGGGTGAACTTCGACCAGGCGAGGTTGATTAGGCAGAATAGGATTTTGGCGGCGAATGGGATCGATCCTTCGGGTGAGTGGCATGGGATTAATGCGTTGCCGTGCTTGCGATGCTGATGGTCTCGTAGGTATGCCAATGGATTCGAAAGCCATTACGAGGCTATGATAAGCCGGCTGCGAGAGAAGCATGGGAGGACAGGCATATTTCAGCCTATCCCGTCCAACCATTCGAACTGTGCGCCCGCGCCCCCAGTACTCAGTCTAATCCCGCCATATTCCCCTGTTGTCTTCGTCCTCGCCTCTTGTGGTATCGGTGCTGATTTCTTGTTGCATTTTGACTCTATTCGACTTTTCAACGCATACCTCTCTATGACATCTTCGACACTTGTTTTAACCCACAAAACCCAACACTCAGCCGCCCATCGCGCCCCCTTTCCGTGCGCCCTGCACCTGTACGCGTTACATGCGTCTTTCACTCTCTCACTCATCACTGCGTTGCTACTTTACAAGTGTACATACGATAATTATTGGAAACATGGAGGATTCAAATATCCAAGATTCGATAGGATTTTGTCGAGCTCAGAGTCTGCAGCAGGCAAATGCCAGTCTTCGGGTGAGACGCTGGTATGTCAGATTGAACGCCGCCAACAGTTGCAAGCTACGATTGATGCGCCTTTACATAGTCCCCAGCACTTAAGCTGGAGTATTTGAACTACCGGCGATCGACAAGGGCCATGGGCAAGGAGATTGAATCTCCAGGGAAGTTACGAGAGTACAAGAGCTAGCCCTGCCGTTTTTGCGACGCATACAGTCTTCAATGGTGCAAAAAAAAAAAAAAAAAAAAAAAAAAAAGGCCCGAACCACCACTGCGGTCTGTCGCTAAAGGAGGTGCGACGCGTCAACCAAGATACAATTAGCGCTGTGGTATAAACAATGAGTGAGTAGTGATTATGCTGCGGTGGCAGCATCGGAATAAATGGTAGTATGCTAGTCTAAAATGCGGGTGTATGATAGTGTGGTTGCTACTTTTCAGTCTACAGGTAAGCACGGGCGCTTCTTCTCCCCATCTGCAAGAGAATACATCAGTAACCCGACGAGATAACACAGAGGTAAAACTCCGTACCTCGATGACTTTCCAACCGGCCGTAAGCTCGTTGTCCACTTCCTCAGTGACACGGGTGATGACGGCAACATAGGTGCACTGCTCCACCTTGTTTTCTGCCCCGACGACGAGTTCACGGGTCTTAGCATTGCGGAAGAGGAGCATCTCCTGGGTGGCGAACGATACGATGAACACGGGGATATCGTTCTCCAAAATTTTGGTGTCCATAACCTAAAGAATCGTCAGGAAATCAAAAGGCTGGCGGCAAGGGGATACACACATCGACTTGACGGATGTCAAGCACCTTGCTGTCGCTGATCAGCCCTTGCTTCAGGTACTGCTCCATGGTGGCCCAGAGCACGTTATACGTCTACGGGAAGTCATTACCAGATAAACCAACCAAAGCACGAGCGACTTACAGCCTCTCCGCACCACTGCCTAAGAGACTCCTGGTCTGCAGACAGATACGCGTCGACAACCTCGGGAATAATATACTCACGGAGCTCCCGCTCGAAACTTTCGCGGGTGAATGAAGGATCCACCGTCTTCATAAGACGAGTAACCTGTGCTGTCTCATTCTCGTCGAACCACGAGCCAATGGTCTCCGTTACGGACCGCACAGAAGCAACGACCGGATGCTCCGATTCGTCGTAAGCTTGTCGCAACTCAGTCGCTTTGCGGAGTACGGGGTTTTCCTCTTTCATCCTGTTCCATGCCTCCTGTCGCGGTGAATCCTTGTGCAGGACCATCGCTTGACCAGCACTATATACAGGCGCGCGTTAGAGTTGGGAGCAACAGTGGGCGTAGGCAACAGAGAACGTACTCCGGGTTGGCAGTAACCAATTTGCCTCGGGTTAGGCCAGCCTTCTCCAGGCGCTTCTGACGTCGTAGACGACGGGCTTCCTTCTCCTCGAAACCGGCATGCTTAGCACTACCACTGTCGTCCAAAGCGTCCGTCAGAGTTTCAGCGAGCGACTTGTACGCCTCGGTCTTCCGCAGGGGTTCTGTTGACTTCTCTATTGTCGAAGAAATGGCAGAAGATGCTCTCGAAATCTTATATTAATGTCAACTAACACCGTCGCCGAGGAGAAACGAGCGAACACTTACAGCACGCATAACTTCACTTTCCTCCATGGTCTTGAGAGCTTCGCCGACAGCATCTCCAACCTTCACACCAGTTTTCCTAAGCTCCTCTGCTGCTGCTCGCAGCTTTGGGTTCTCTTTGATGCTAGAAGTCAACTGCGGAGGGTCATATGTATATGCTCGGATAGACGGGCGCTGCCACGTACCCTCGCCCGTTCGTACGCGGCCCTTGCCTTCTTCAACGCCTCCGCGTCCTGGAGCTTGTCCACGTCTCCAGCCAACTGCTTCACGTTCTCCTGAAGCTCGCGATCCTTCCTCAGCTCATCCCTGAGGACCTCGACGAAGGTTTGGAACGGCGACTTGGGCGCTTCGGCTTGCCGCCGAGAGGAGCTATGGAAGCCAGCGTATTGGGATGTCAGTGCCGGTGCTATCCGGAATGGCGAGGGAAGCGCGAGTGCTCGTGGGGAGAGAACGTTCCTAGAGCGCAGGGAATTGCGCGCAACGAGGCTCTGGAGGTGTCTGGGGAGCATGGTAGACGGCCGAGAGAGAGGTACCAGCGAATTATTCCGGAGATGCATCACTGGCATTGAACTCTGCCGGAACGCAAAAATTCTGTCACGTGGGAACAGATTCACCCAATCAGAGGCAGAAAGTTCAAAGGACTGCGGTTTTGAAGTTGGATGAATACTAAATCGCTCAACACCAGGGGAATTCTACGCTGCAAACTATAGAATTCATAGTGAAAAGCTAGAGGAAATATCTTGGTGATTGTAACTATGGGCTCCAGGTCTTTCAAACTGAAAACCCAGTGAATACTGTAGTAATATGATCAATTCGACAGTCAGCAGTCAGCAGGGCCTCTGTTGAGTCGAAATTTCGGGGGGTGTCAGCAGTCAGGTCGCCCAATGTCGAAATATTTTCTAGACGCTCCCGGACGGCATTTTCCCTTGAAAAACCGGGTGAAAATCGCATGAAGTCTGTCTATTTCGGTCAGTTGCATAGATTCTGGCCGATTACGCGGCCAACGAGCTAGGAAACTGGGGTCCCAAAATACCCTTCGTCCCTCACCAGAATAGCTCCTCAAAGGCCTAGTAACACCCCAATTTTTCGACGAGACTTTCAAATCCCTGTTTTAGAAACTAGAGCGGCATGCCAAGTGTCAAAAATGGCCCTGCCCTACCTCTCATTACCCTCTGGGAGCGCGCGGGGCCTGCGTCGGCTGCCGGGCGCCAAACATATCTGTCGAAATTTGAGGGCAGGTCAGCAGATGGACCCCTCTTTGTCGAAAATAAAATTTCGACAAAGGTGTCAGCAGTCAGACCCCCTGTCGAATTGATCATATTACTACAGTAGCTGGAACACAACTGGCATGGGGAAGGTGTGCCATGCGCCAACCGAATCAACATCGCGTTACCTGAACGAGCCGAGTTCCGAAAGACGGTAATGTGAGGGGACGCAGGGGACCTTGGCCTTCAAAGTTGTGGGCAGAGTAGAGTCCCAACTGAGGTTGGCCAAACGTGGAAGGTGGTCCCAGCCATGGGCCAAACGTCCATGGTTAGAATCAGGTGAATGTTAAGCGAACGATGGATATAGCCAAGGGGGCCATCTCGGAAGCCCCCACACCCGCAGAATCGTATCGCGGCAAGGCGGTCAACAAGTGAGCGCAACTTCAATTTGATCACATCTTGAAAGTGTTGGATCAGGAAGACTTGGCGACGGACTATGAGTGGTGATTCCAGAAATGAGGAGAGAACGTGACGATCTATGGGACTAGTATAATATAAGATATGAGGGCTCAGGGGGTAAGAGGGTGAACCCAGTCAATGGATGTAAATCAAGCAATACATAACACACCAGAAAGAGTCTTCCAAACCTCAAGACTATGAGGAGGAGCTACTCGATCGAGGACCACGGTCTTTCCGGAGGCTCGACCATACCTCTTCGGTAGCGGCGGCGATGCGTGTTTGAACGCTACCAACACTGTCTAGCGCCGGTCGAACATCGAGGGAGAAGACGGGCGAGCCATCGGGTTCCGGAGGTGCGGAGTAGTAGTCAATGACATATCGAACCTCTTCGCCCGTCTTTGGTCGACGCACAACCCAATCGTGGCGATCAAATGGTGGTTCGGAGCTAACATACACCATCAGCAAGGGCCCAAGAAGTCGAGCAAATAGGTACGAACTTGAATCGGGATGGGAACAGCCAGCCAGCGACAAGAAGCATCCTCGCCTTTGGTGATAGTTCTCCAGGACGGCCCTTGAGACGAGTCAATTGAATATCGCCGTCGGCACTATGCGACGAGAACGCTGGTTCAGTCAACGATGTGGGAGAACACGCGGAACCCAGAACACGCACCCGGTACTCCGTCGCTCCCACTTTTTCACCTCCTCCCAAGCTTCCTCATTCAGGAAGTTATGGATCTCAACCATGGTCACGACGTGCTCCTCCGGGGTCTCCCAGCCCTTACGAACAAGGGCGTTATAGAACTGCTGAGGTGAAGGGTACTCCCACTTCCCGCTGTCGTCCCTGGGTATTGAAGACTCCGTCCTCTCCGTTGGCAATTCAGCGGTCTGGTCGGGCGCGCGAGTCTGTGCAAGGTTTGGCATCTGATTATCGGGGTTAATGGCCCCATGCTCTACGGGGCACTTCGCGGGCTCTTTGGACTCTTGAGGCTTTGTGTGGTCGACTGGGCACCTCGCGGCTTTCTGAGCTGGCTGCGCTTGTGACTGGTGGGGCACCGGGCAGACAGTAGGAGTGCGTTGAGGGACTGGATTGGATGATGTCTGACCCATTGCGACAGAGGTTTTGGTCGGAGGGGAGTGTGTATACCTTCAATTCGTAATTTTCAATTGACACAATGATCATGACGATTGCCAGTGGCTTGGAGCCAGTGACCGTGAGAATACCCACAGGCGCCCATCATCGACTCCGAACTTCGCCGTATGCAGCTGATTCCAACTTTCACTTCTCCGAGCAAACTCCGGTGAAGCAGACTTTCAGCCCTCCTCGCCCATGTGGCCTGCATTTCAATTGCTCTTGGAACATGCCTACGTTGGTCCCACTGGCGCAGACCGTCGTTGCCCAGAGGCAAATTTCCTAGCTTTTTGGAATGAACTTTCTCGACCTTGATGCTGGATGGTCCCTTGACGCGGTCTCCTCCACGTAACCGATCCTCATATCCTAGGTACCAACCGATAGGGAGTACCGCACCATTGCAACGCGAGGCCATTGTTTGGTCCTGTACACGATTCACTGGCACTCGCTACCTGCCGGAACCCAAGAGCAGGGTTGACGGAGTCCCGCTTTGCCTGTTTAGTGCCGGGCATCCTGCTTATGGTCCGGAGGCCGTTAACACCTCCCCTTTCTCGTGGCAACTCCGATCTTCCATGACTTGCCTATCCTGGCCTACTCTAGCCTATCCATGGCTATACTCGATCGCCGTGCCTCACCCCAGATCTTGTCCTGTCACCGACGGTCCTCCCGCGCCGGGATCCTCTGGCTACCAGCACCTCCGGCTAGAATGGGATGCATCCCAGTAGCCTTTTAGCACTCTTTCGAGAGCCCTACGGGTCATGTCGGAATCTCAGAGATGCTCGCTTGGCCATGCTTCCAAAGGCGAACTTGAGTGTCTTTTTCAATCCACTGGCGATATCCTTCCCCTACCACGGCGGGGGCAAATGTACCATCTACCTGGGTGCCTTGCGTCACATTGGATAACTAAATGCTTGGCCTCGGTGGAGGTTGAACCATTTACATATGGCGTTTCCAGGCCCTTGACTCTGATCACCGTTAACAGCCACTGCCAATCATCTGATAGGGACTGACACCCCGAGCACGCTTTAGGCCATTTGCCTCCCTCAAATAGATATTGCGTATTGGGGCACGGAGCTCGGGGAGAACTCGTGGCTCTGACGAGCAGATCCCTCTGTGTGATCTTCCTCGACCCGGCCCCTCTTGTCGCGCGCCACGAGCGCGGGTCTCCGACGGAGATTCTTCTCGGTATCCTCGCTGTTCCCCTATGTGCGTCAAGTAGACAGATACAAAGCCTTTCAGCCGGAGCATATAACGGTCGCCACGCGATCCGTCTCAAGCCGGAGTGTCGTACCGGACCGCCAGCGCCCAGTGGCACCCACTCGCACCCACTTCGTCGACCCAGTGGTTCTTGCTTCGCAATCTTGATACCTGACATCACGTCGGTCACCCGCTCTTCCGTCCATGTCTCTTCGCCCATTTGGAGTTTTTAGTACTCTATTGGGCGACGGAACCTTCTTTCTTTTGCTTCTTGACACCACTCTCGCTCTTCGCGGCCAGTTTTCCAAGATCGCCACCGAGATCGACTCTCCAGGAATCAGGACACTGCTTATAGTTCGGCTCCGTCTCTCATGAGCTCGGACACGTGTAATAATTCCTCACAATGTGGGTTCAAACCTGTACATGGTCGTTTAACTGAAGCAACACCATCGTTGACTCGGGAGCTGTGTCAAAGCGACACCATAGCCCAGTAGCGGCTTCGGCCGTCCCCGGCTTCCCTGTTTCTCGTGTGGTCAGAAATCCTACGCCTCTCGATTTGCCTACCACCAGGTGCGAGACATGGAAAGTGTCGGTCGCCAGCGGCTAAGATTCGCGTCGTTTTCCCAACTTCGAGTAGCGAGACCACACTCGAGGTGTCTTTACCCCACACTTCCCCCACCGCTTACGGCGCGAAATATCGAAGCGCTGTTTGGACAGTCTGATCCATCACTCCCCCCCCCCTTTCAAAACTTGCTCTCTCGAGCCGAAGGGGCGAATAGGGTGGGACGCTAGAGCCGCTCTCCCCGTTCCCCGCATCTCGACCCCTGGATGCTCATGCGGAGACCCCACCTTCGGGCGAAGCGCCTAGGCGAGCGCATTTTTGTTCAGCCTTCTACGTCCTTCCGTGGGCCTGGACAACGCCCCACACGTTCCATGCGGCCTGTGCTGGGGTAAAACTGGGTAAATAGCCTTTCCCAACCCTTCCCCGCCTCTTCCCCATGGTCCGCCCCTTGATGTTCAATTTTCACGGTTCCTGTGCTGCATTTTTCTGGAACTTTTGCAGAAATGCTGGAATGCTCACTGATGTTCCCCCAGGATCGGCTTTTCGGTTTGCGAGAGGACGCACCTAGACGCCCAGAAGCGTACAGAGCTGTCTAGTGCCAAGTAACCGGAAGCGGGTTCAGGAGAAGGTGCACATGGTCCCCCCACCACCGATCGCGATCGCACGCGGGGGTTGGTAAGTAACGTGAGCAAAAATAGAACACAACCTTGGATGTGTGCGATGGTGGAGTCAAAACGTGAGCATTCCCATCACGCATTTACCGAGTAAAGCCATGAACCGACCGACCAGGAGGGGCAGAGACTGGCAGAGAGGGGCAGAACAAGCAACGATGCTCTGCAAGAAAAACACAAGGCTGCGGTGGATTCTCAGGTGTTTGGGATGTCCGACCTGTCGCCCCCAGTAATCCTCGGATTCTTCTCATGACTTGGCCCATGATATGCTCTCAGATTTGATATTCGACGACTGTTTCCCATACCTGATATCACGTTCCAAGAAAAACAAAGAACCCATGTGCTCTGGCCACACATCAGGGTATCATCGATGACGAATGACGTTGGGCATGGCTGCATTCAGAAGTCTGAACGCATTTCGAAAGAGGAATGAATGAATGGGGCATACCCCCACTGACCAGTTGATTCTCCTCACCAATGATCGCACCCCGGACGACCCCAGACGCTCACGGCTGCTCACGGTTGTATCAACAAGTTGACAGACATCTCTCCAGAAGCCTGTTGAGTCGCGCTACAGAAAACACGCGTCCTTACAGGCCGAAAGAGCCGCGGAACAGGGTACGAAAGGGGGGACAGTCATTGGCTACCACCGACTGGCCATCCCAGCGAATGCGACATCCGAGTCTCCGTGCTGGGAATGCGGAGCGCTTGACGCAAGCGACGGCGCCCGCATGGGCCAGTCTGAATCGCAAAAAGTGAGAGAGATCCGAGAGGAGGGGGGCCTGGGGGGACAGAGTGGGGCGAGCATGGACTTGACAGCCGAAGTCCGTATATGGAAAGAAGAGATCGCTGATCGAATCTGGCGGTTGTTCTGCTCCCCCCATGTGAAGCTTGGCCCCGGCCTATAAGAGCGCAGACTTCTCGCCAGAATGTCCAGCAGCACTTTCCCCGCTCTCTCTCCCGACCACCTCCTTCATCGTTCGCAATGGCAGGCGGTCCCGCAGCTGACAACAATGGCCCTCAGATTGGCGCCGTTGGTTCCAAGGTATGTCGTCGCCAGTGACCTCCCTCCCTCCGCTGTGCTCATCCTCCGCCCAGAACAAATTGGTCGGTATCCTCATGACCGCGTTCAGTGCCTTCGGTGGTATCCTGTTCGGTTATGACACCGGTGTCATCTCTGGTATCAAGGAGATGACCCCCTTCATCCTCGAGTTCGGTGAACAAGTCCCCGTCTCGGAGACTGCCCCCCTCGGTTTTGCCATCAGCTCGTCCACGGAATCCCTCATCGTCTCTATTCTATCCGCTGGTACTTTCTTCGGTGCCCTCCTCGGTGCCCCTGTTGCTGGTCAGTGTCGCTCTTCCCTACTACCCTTGACACCAGGCTTACAGCCACCCAACAGATATCCTTGGTCGCAAGTGGGGTGTTGTCGTCGCCTGCGTAATCTTCTGCGTCGGTATCGCCATGCAAACCGCCGCTTCTGCCATCCCTCTCTTCACCGTCGGTCGTGTCTTCGCTGGTATTGGTGTTGGTCTGGTCTCCGTCCTAATCCCGATGTACCAATCCGAATGGTGCGCTCTCCCTCCAATCCCGTTTCAATCAAATCTTAATCCACTTTTACAGCTCCCCCAAATGGATTCGTGGTGCTGTCGTCTCCACATACCAATGGGCTATCACCATCGGTCTCCTCCTCGCCGCCGTCGTCAACAACGCCACCAAGGACAAGATTGGAGCTCCCTCCTACCGCATTCCTATTGCCATCCAGTTCGTCTGGGCTGGTATCCTCGCCGGCGGCATGATCCTGCTCCCCGAATCCCCTCGATGGCTCATCAAGCGCGGTCGCGATGCCGATGCCGCCGCCGCTCTCGGCCGTCTCGTTCGCCTTCCCGCCGACCACCCTGATGTGCAGAACGAGCTCAGCGAGGTCAAGGAGAACTTCGAGCAGGAGTTGGCTCTCGGCGAGAGCTCCTACGCCGACTGCTTCAGA
Source organism: Coprinellus micaceus (assembly GCA_951394405.1). Taxonomy (NCBI): domain Eukaryota; kingdom Fungi; phylum Basidiomycota; class Agaricomycetes; order Agaricales; family Psathyrellaceae; genus Coprinellus; species Coprinellus micaceus. The sequence continues at coordinate 2,620,242 of OX596334.1, read as the reverse complement.
TGGAATGAGAATAAGATCGCCCTCCGTACTCTCACCGGTATCTTCATTCAGGCATGGCAGCAACTCACTGGCAGTACGTAACCCTCTTCCCCTGGGTCTCTCACTTGTCGCTTACACTGCGCATAGTCAACTTCATCTTCTACTACGGCACCACCTTCTTCCAGCGCTCTGGCATCAGCAACCCCTTCCTTATCACCATCGCGACTAGCATTGTCAATGTCTTTATGACTTTGCCTGGTATGTGGGGTGTCGAAAGGTTCGGTCGCCGTACCCTCCTTCTCGTCGGTGCTGCTGGTATGGCCATCTGCGAGTTCATCGTTGCCATCGTCGGTGTTACCGTCTCCGTCGATAACGTTGCCGCCCAGAAGGTTCTCATCGCCTTTGTCTGCATCTACATCGCCTTCTTCGCCTCTACTTGGGGTCCTGTCGCTTGGGTCATCACCGGAGAGATTTTCCCTCTCCAGGTTCGCGCCAAGGCCATGTCGCTTTCCGTTGCCAGCAACTGGCTCTGGAACTTCGCCATTGGTTATGCCAGTAAGTTCGCCCTTGACATTGCCCCACGTATCTTGATCTGACGCCACTCTTCCAGCCCCATACCTTGTCAACAAGGAGGCAGGCTCCGCTGGCCTTGAAGTCAAGGTGTTTTTCATCTGGGGCTCGACCTGTGCTTGCTGCCTTATCTTCACCTACTTCTGCATTCCCGAGGTACGTTCTTGCTCCCATTCGTTACCTCATTTTCCCATTGACGTTACTTCTTTCAGACCAAGGGCTTGTCACTTGAGCAGATCGACCACATGTACCAGAACACCATCCCCGCCAAGTCCCACATCTACCGAAGGCGTCTCCTGGCTGGCGAGTATGATTCCAAGAACGTCGACGACAAGCACGAGGCTGAGGTCAGCGAAAAGGTTTAATTAAGTAGGAGTTAATAGGGTTTCATTGTCTGTCTTCTACTTCTATAATACCCCCCACACTGCTCCACCGGTTAGTGTTGTATAGCATTATCGCACCATTTCTCTTCTCATTCTTGGGTCACCTCACGCATGTTACGATATCTGTATGTCAGTTTAGCGCACCGACGCGTTTGTATCATCAGAATGCCAAACATGAATTTCTCATCAGCTTCGAAAGTTCCCTCCATTGAACCTAAAACCCTTCTTCGTTTTGGTGTGCTGGATCGGTGGTACTTTGTACACTTCTCGTGTCGCGACGACGGGAATACGGGAGCTCAACACAAAGACGCCTGCCTTACATTGGCGTACGTACATACGACCACGCAAACGCCTCGACACTGGTAGGACACGAACGCCGTGCTTCTCACCAGACCTTAAGTAAGTTCTTCGGACTCCACCTAACTAAGTACTTATTCATTCGCCTAGACTGTCGACTGATCTTTACCAGGATCCATTCCAACCACGCTCCTTTTGGAACCCCCAAACTTGAAGGTTCCATGTGTACCTGCACCTTATGCATCTCGGTATCAGACTTCGAGCAGGGGGAGTAATACCACTTTCCGTGGGTCCGAGCATTCTAGCCTTCTCTTGATGGGCTCGTACTGGCCGAGGATAGAAGAAGTATAAGGTCTCGGGAGGGTATCTAGACCGACTTCACAAGTGCCCTGAGTAGAGTCGTTGAACATCTTCCAGGGCAAATGCATATCGATCTTCTACGTTTTCACGAGCCCTTCGGTAGCTCGCTTTCGGATCAGATCACGACCGTTCATAGCACTTGAGAAAAAGGATGAGCAGTGGCGTAGATTTTGTGGCGCTTCTTTTGACAAGAGTCCGTCTCGAACTGTCTTACCCTATCGTAGAATTCGAATGTAAGCTCGGAAGAAGCAGCTGATGTGCTCGAATAGCGATGTGTGAGGCACCTGAAGAACTCCGGTGGGCAACGTCGTTCTCCGGAAATGCGCCAGGTATAGTCGGCATCACATTGAGTAAACTCGTGGGTGGGTCGGTTGACCGGGGGTAGGGTCCTCCCCGTTGGCACATCGAACTTGTTCGCAATGTGAATCCATATCGACACAGATACTTACTTTCAATCTAGGTCCGTCTCCGGGAGCCTTGGGTGCGCTCTACGGTGCCTATACCGTCCACTCGCATTGATATATTTTCTTGCAAATTTCCAGACATTTTATCAAGCAATCTTTGAGCGCTGAGCGGAAGGATGCTTCGTGCGTGAATTTATCCAAGGTCGTTTTTTTTTGACTACCGAATTGACGGGTCTCTCTCGAGGGGTCGGTAGGAACAAGCGGGTACGGGTCTTCGACTAAGCGCTCGCGGCATCACCCCGGACTGTCAATGAGGAGCCGGCGCAGCATCCCCCAGACGAATTTCTAATATTCCAAATCGACTCGGGTAGTCGACGCCGGCTGAAGCTGAATAGGGAAACGGGTGCGGGAATACGATACGGGGTTACCCCTGGGACCTGAGATAAGAGCCAGAGTGTGGAGCGGAGGCGCGGATGGGAGATAGCGCGCGAATCTGGCGGGTCGCTCGGCAGGGGCTTCATCTTTTCGCCTTCGTGATTTTGGACTCTCATAGACTCTCATCTCCTTCCAGCACAGCCCCGACGCTTGGGGCCATTCGTTTTAGAGTCCCCACGACGCAACCCCAGGTTGAAGGACCAAGACGGTCGGAAGGGGTAGGTGTGGGGTATGCATGCACGGATAATCAGTGTACATGTGGGGACGTTCAAAGGAGGCTGTGTATAGTACAGTGGAATAGGGCTTGTATTCGTGTTGAGCCCATCGTCGACCCCCTCGATTCTGGGAGAGTAAAGTAAATAAGCGCCTGCAGAGCCTCCATCAAAACCAGGTCAAGATCTCATTTACACTGCGGTTGTGATCTAGGAACACGGGAAGTGTATTGGTTTTGCCCGATTTTTACCAAGCCGAAATATTCTTTAAGGTCAAGAAGAAACTGGGCAATTCACTGAACAATGGTTAACGGTTGTGTGCACTTTGCTATTCGTATCAACCAAGAATTTTGTGGAAGTTCCACTTATCACCAACCTGAGCCTCGCCGTGCTACGTTTGGTCACATTTGAAACGAACCCCTTATTAAACCCGGACAGAGTGGTGGGATAACATGTCGCACAAAACCGTGTAGAGAGTAGTGGGCACTGTTAATGTGCATACATTTGATGCTCTTCCTACCTCGGTCACAACTTCAGAGTCTCAAGGATGACCTTGACGCCCCACGCACCAGGATCCGCGACGTGCTCCTTCTGTAAATGATCACCGGAAACGTACGCACTCCTGCCCACCTTGGCGATCAGGTCCTTCGTCTCCTCCGTAGCTTCGGTGGCGAGTGCAACGGCCCTCGCCAAGTCTTCACCTTTAGACTGCTTTGCAGCCTCGATGAACGCAGAGAGGGGGTCGACGAGGGTGCGCGAAGGCCGGCGTGCGCGCGTATAGCCATAGAGCTTGTCCAAGGCAGAGGAGAGTGCATGTACCCACTGACCAGGGGTCACAATGGATCCGTCAGGAATGGACTGCAACTGGAAGCCTTGGGCAAGCGCGGAAAAGAAGATGCTGCGAAGGCAATGTTAAAGTAATCTGGTGATGACGCGTTAGCCTCGATCGCTTACGAGTACAACGCGCCGCTAGTCCCTCCCATGACCTCCTCCGCCACCTGAGCGATCGCGATTAAAGAAGACACGACGCTGTCCCCTTTGATCTTATCCTGTTTGATAGCAGCGAGTACGCCTTGAGAGCCAGCCTATCGACTAGGTAAGCAATATTGCCGCGATGGGTTGATAGATGCGGTACCTTGAGTGTAAGCCCAGCGTCCCCGTCACCAGCGATGAGATCCATGCGTGTGATATCCGGCTCTGCCGCGATGAGTGCGTTGGCGACGTTACCGATCGATGTTACAAAGGATTCCGGGTACTCGGCCTTCACCTGGAGGGTACGGCCAGTCTGTGTGTCGTCCGCCTTCCTCTTGATAATCTGGCTGTTCAGGGGAAGGGGCACGGTGGCAGGAGTCCATTTCCATCCAAGGACCTTGGGCCTCTCGTCGAGCAAAGAAATGACGTCATTAGCGGTGGGAGAATGGGCGTCCGTGCCACTAGGCAGCAGCAACAGAGTTAGAGAGAAGCCGGGCATGTTGAGACTGGTCTGTTCGCAGGTTAAATTGGCATTACGCAGAGTAGTAGTTTATTCACGCGCCATGAAGGTCCCAGAAAGGATCCTGACAATCTTGAATCCCCGCTCGCCAAGCTGCTTGCGGGCCTCCCCGGCGATACCCCCAAGCTCCAATTCATTGACACCTCCGAGGTTGTTGACGAGGAGAACGACGTTGTCACCACCCTTGAATGGAACGAATGAACGTTCAGGGTCGCCGGCGGATGTCAACAGACTGAGCATATTCTTGATTAGCTCAGAGAGGGTGGGGACGGGGGACACATGATCGCTGCCGCTCTCATTGTGAATGCCCATTCCGATCTCTAGCTCATCACTGGCAAGGTTGCTAGTGAGAGGGGCGGTTCCAGGGACGTGGACATGCCCCAGGCTGGCGCCTACCGTGGCAACGTTTTCGCTTACCCAGACAGCAGTGTGGTACACTTCATCAAGGGAAGCACCTCGCTCGGCGAGAGCACCAGCAATCTTGTAGACCAAAACGGTACCGGCAAGGCCCCTGTCGAGGGTGGTAAGGAGCGATGCCTCACCACGGGTACGAAGTCGCACCTTCGACCAACGATTTTGCCTTGGGATCGTCCGACTGCGACGTCGTCAGCAACGATGACGAAGCGAACCTTCTCAGCCTCAGAAGGATGCCTTGCGGCATACTGTTCCTTTGCAAGGCCGAAGTTTAGGATATCGCCGGTGTAGTTCCTACATCGCAACCGTCAAGGTCGTACCCTGAAGTCTGTGAAGCGATCTCACTTGACAATGATAACAGTTCTGTGTTCGACATTAACATTGGGCCAAGTAGGTGCCAGGTTGTCGCACTCACCCCTTGTCATTCTGGACCAGGTCGATACCTCGGCGTACTTGACTGGCGTTGGGCGAGGCGAAAACATGGCCACAAACGGCGGCTATGGATTCCAACCTTTAGTAGAGCAGACCTGCGGGGTAACAGTACTACCTGTGAGCATGCCGTCTCCTAACACACCGGGGCGGTTAGTGAGACGGCTCTGCGGCCAATGAGGCTATGTACTCGCCCACGAAGCCAGAGTGTGCGGGCTCGTGGCCTGATCCCCCTCCACAAACAAGGGCAACTTTGCTGGGGTCATGGTTCTTGACGAAGAGAACTATTGACCCTGTCAGCTTCTAGAAGCGGTGTGCTGGTACAACCCTACTCGCTCTTATTATCAGCATCGAGAGCCAGGGCCGGATTGAGGCCGCAGAGGCCCTTGAGAGAGTCAAGGACGAGGGTGTCTGGAGAGTTGAGGAAATGCTTGGCTGGCGAAGGGTGACATCAGCGTGTTTCTGGGGATATGGCACGGAGGAAAAGTACATTGGATCGACATGACGGTAGGGAAGAAGGCGAGAGCGAGAAGGGCCCCACATCGCGAAGACTACTCAGGTGGACCCAAGACGAGTGCCTGAGTGGTCCTCCGAGTCCGACGGCGGCGCATGTGATGGACATGATGTAAGCAATAGCCTTGACTGTGACGCGTCGAAGTGAAATCGATTCTGTCTTTTGGATTGTTCTTTCATATTTTTGTATTGGGGAGAACCCTCTCAATGGCCTCCCTCCCCTCCCCAGCGAGCTCACCAGCCCTGGATCCTGCAGACGCCGCCGTTCAGCCCAGTCGCAAGCGTCAACGCAGTCGTTCCATGCAGTCAGACACATCCTCGTCATCAGTGAAGCGCCCAGTATCCGATACCGCCCCATTGGACCCCGCAGTGCGAAGTCCAAGTTCGGATCAGATGTCCAGCCTGACTCTCGCCGATTCAGCCCAAGAGATTGATTCATACATGGCCGAGCAAGGCGAAGAAACCATTCCACCATTTCTCTCCACCATGCCACACCAGGAGCACTCGCCTCTCCACAACATGGCACCGATAGACAAGGTCTCGTTCGTGGAGAAGGGCAAGTCTGGAAAGATGGAGGCCGGGGAGACGTGGCACCTCGTGTCAAAGCGCTGGTTTAAGTGCTGGAGCCGCGCTTGCACGGGAGAAGCGGGTAAAGATGAGGCGGTCTCTGAACAAGATCTCGGCCCAGTCGACAACTTGCCCCTGCTGGATGATGCCGGCGATCTCAAAAAGGGTCTCATTGAGGGGATAGATGTAGAGTATGTCCCAGAAGATGTGTGGACAGCTTTGACGACGTGGTTCGTACTTTTAGCGCTCACAGATGTTTTACTAGCTTACTGGAGAGCAGGTATGGCCAACCCCAGCATCCGCTCCCTCGGCGCGTGACGACAAGGGGAGTCTATGCGAAAACATCGTCCTTGGAGCTCTATCCACCGAAGATCAAGGTCTTTCGCCTCGCGACAGACGCACCTACCAACTTGTCGCTCGGACCCCCTCATCCAGCGATTCCTGTTTCGATTGGAGATTCGGTCAAGAGTCTATGCGCCAAGGTGGCTGAAGCTGTGAAAGTCGACGATTCATCCGGGGTTCCATATCGCGTTTGGAAGTTGACCAACATCGATGACTGGAGGACGGTCGAGTTTCCGACAGAGAAGATGGAAGACTTGGGCGCAGATATCGTTGAAGAAAGCGAGATATCGCTTGAGGATCACGGCATAGAAGATGGAGACGCCTATATCGTCGAGTTCAAATCCAGTGATGGATGGCTCGTGGAATCGGACTCATCCAAAAACACCCTTGCTATAGAAGGCCCGCCTCCCCTTTTCGACTCCAAAGATTCTTTCTTCAATCGTATGGGGTCGTCTTCTTCCAAATCTGCTACAACGGCTACTTCAACTGCCACGGCGACGACCAAGACGACGACCACAGACTTCTTCAGTGGCTTCAGCAACAAGTCTACTACCAGCAACAAGAGTTACAGCAAGACCCTCGTACCCGGGACATTGGGCCTAGGTAATATGTGAGTAGGGCGGTCGCTCGAGCTTCACCATGTGTGCTCATCGGACTAGGGGAAATACCTGCTTCATGAATTCTGCGCTGCAGTGCCTCGCCCATACGGAAGAGTTGGCAGAATACTTTTTGAGTGAGCTCATCCTCTTTGCAAACTCACGAGCACCAGCTCACGTCCACAACACGCAGGCGGCGTCTTCAAAACCGAGCTGAACTTCGATAACCCCCTCGGGATGCGCGGGGCCATCGCCGAGGTATTTGGTTCCCTGCTTGAGCGCATCTGGGCGTCGAGCGGACCTTCGAACTCTTATTCCCCAAGGGAGTTCAAGCAGACGCTTCAGAGATTTGCACCCCAGTTCAGCGGTTATCAACAGCACGACACGCAAGAGCTCGTCGCATTCCTGCTGGATGGTCTTCATGAGGATCTGAACCGCGTGCTGAAGAAGCCCTACGTCGAGAAGCCGGATTGGGAAGGAGGAGGGGATGTAGAGCTGGCCAAGTTGGCCAAGGATTCATGGGATGGATATATGTTGCGAAACGACAGTGTGATCGTCGACTTATTCCAGGGTCAGTACCAAAGCACTTTGGTCTGCCCTGAATGCCAGAAGGTAAGTGTTCGTCCTCGCCACGGTGGGTTTTCTGACTGTGGGAAAAGGTGTCGATCACATTCGATCCTTTCATGTACTTGACCCTCCCTCTTCCGGTTGAGAAAAAATGGAGCCACAGTATCTACTACATTCCATGGGATCAGGCTAAACCTCACGTCGAGGTGAGTTCGAGTCATTTTGGTACCTTCAACATATTCTAATTCCCCCAAGGTACCTGTTGAAATCAACCGAGATGCAACCTTTAAGGAGTTGCGTGCTTTGCTCGGCCGGTGGATGGACGCTCCTCCGGAAAATGTGAGTCGACCTCGCTTTCGAGTACCTGTGCCAACTAAGACTTGCGCAGCTTTGTACGATGGAAATCTTCAACCATCGGTTCTATAAGCCCTTGGACGACAAAGTAGCCGTTGCGGATATGGGCACCGCCGACACCATCGTGTGCTACGAGCTTCCCTGTAACGCTCGTCAGGGCTGGGGTTACAAGAAGAAAGTCGATGACCCTTGGATCCTGCCTCTTTTCCTCGCCGACCAGAAACATCCCATCAAAGCAAGCATGTATGGGTCAACGCGTACCCAGGTGTCCTACTTCGGCTATCCAACCATCGTCGTCATTAGCAAGGAGGATGGCACTTCCGTGGACGCTATCTATCACAACGTCGTTTCTCGCCTTGAACGATGGACTGCCCACGCGCCGGACCTTTATCAATGGGAACATTCGCTGGATGTTGAGGATGCGATCACCAAGATCTCGTCACACCCGACCTTTACGCCGCCGTTAGAGTCCGTAACTGAGATCACCCCCGAGGGCGACGTACGGGAAGTTGAGCAGCCTGTAGTGGATCTGACGGAGGAGAAGAGCATGGATGTGGACCCCCCGGTTGAGGAGCCCGCGACGACGCCACGACCCGTACGAGCGAAGAAGGATCTATTCGACCTCCGCCTCCAGGCCAACCACAAGGACACAGGGAACCTGTATTCATCATACTCTCAAAGCAAGTGGCTGACGTGGGAGGACCGCAAGGAAGAGGCGGAGAACTACGGCCTATCCTCGCTGCTGAGGGAGAGCGATGGTCTTTACTGCGAGTTCGACGAGAACATGAAGGCCTACTTCTTCGGAGAACATGCGACCTCGTTCGAGCACGCTAAGTGGAGGGTATGGGAGGAATTTGTCCACCCTGAGTATTCTGAAGGGAAGAAGGCGAGTTCTCAGAAGAAGAAGAAAGGGTTGACCCTGGAGGATTGTCTGGAAGAATTTGTGAGGGAAGAGCAGCTAGGAGAGGATGATCTGTGGTACTGCCCCAAGTGCAAGAAGCACCAGCAAGCGACGAAGAAATTCGATCTCTGGAAGGCTCCGGATATCCTTGTGGTTCACCTAAAGCGATTCAGCAACAACCGCATTCTTCGCGATAAGATCGATGCGCTCGTCGACTTCCCGATCGAAGGCTTGGATTTGGGAGATAAGATCGGCGAGCGCGCGGTAGCCAAACGCCTGAAGGAGCAAGGAGTTGAGGTTGAGGAATTCAAGTCTCTCAACCTTGAGGAACCTCTTCTGTATGACCTCTTCGCCGTGGATGAGCACATGGGTGGCCTTGGTGGGGGTCACTATCGCGCCTACAGCGCCAACCATCAGAATGGGAAGTGGTATCACTTCGATGACGGATACGTGACGGAGGCGAAAGCCGCAAGTGCAATTGTAAGTACTGGTCCACCCTCGCCTTGTTTTCTTCGCATTCACCGCCACCCCCCAGAACCCCAATGCATACCTACTCTTCTACCGCCGTCGCTCGACAACTCCTCTCGGTGGAAAAACCCATGACAAAGTCCAGAAACACAAGGACGAGGCCCCCGAACCACTGCCCGATCCTGCCGAAGAAACACAAGGCGACGCTCCACGATCAGCGGACGGGCAATTGCCGACGCCCCCGAGCGAAAATGAGGGGCACGTAGACGGGAAGTTCGATTCCAAGACGAATAGCCTCGTGAAACGCTTGGGATACGATCCCCACAACCCAATGTCGATCCCAGGTGTCGCAGAGATGATGGCCTTGGCCCCTCACCTATCAGACGACGCACCCGCTTACGAAGATCCCCACAATGAATCGCTCGTATCCGACTCTTATGATCCCGTTTTCTCTACCGCTCATAGTTATGGTTTTTCAGATCGCTCCCATTTCCGTAAACCCTCCCCAACGTCTTCCAACGAAGCAGAGGTCGACCAGGACTTTGACTCTGCGGCCGAAAACATGTGGGATCCCACCTATTCAAGCACATACTCCTTCAACATAGGCGTGGACGAAGATGGAGATGACGGGTGGGAACCTAGGAGTAATCGAGGATCGCCTTCGTATTCAGACGCGGCATCTGGTGGGAGCCCGCTAGCAGACGAAATTGACCTCTACCCGGAGCCGGATGATAATGCCAACGTGGACGTTGAAACGGACCCAGAGGCACCCCACGACTCGACGAAAACGACTTAGATATGTGATTCACAATTCTCTCATTCATTCCTCCCTACCATATTCATCGCTGCATTGTCGCGCATATCTCTCCTCAGTGTCTTCTACCTGTACCATTCACTCTGTCCTGCGATCTTGTCCCCCTAAAGTATTCCGCACATGTACATAGCTCACATTTCTAGAACTTACACAGCGTCCGCTTTGTACTTCCCTCTCGTGACGACTGGAATTGGATGAGATCCGATTTAGGGGCTTGTGATGTCAGAGTCATCACTCAATTTCTTATTCGAGCGACATGGCACAGTACCCACACCTCTCCCGTCAACTATGACATGAGTCGCCTTCCCTCTGGCCTCTTGTATCTGGCCATCTACAATCCTACGCTACAGCCAAAGCACCCTGCCGAAGACGATGACGAAGATGCGGAGGAGCAGGCTCATATCCTGTTTTACACATCCAAGGAGAGGGCGGTATCCAGGGATCGGATGCTCAGGCAGATAGGGCTTGCGAAGGCGCTCGTGAACTTCTCAGAGTACGTCGAGCTCATTGAACGTCGTTCACAGCCCTAAACTGTCAGTGTAGGCTGTTCAACCCCAATGATGAATGCGAAAGTGTCCATTCACAATCTCGCCGCATGATTTTGGTGTCTCCGGAGCCCGGTTTCTGGTTCAATGCAGTTAGTCTGGCTGTCCCACAATGCGCACCCTCTTCGTCTGACGAGGGTTCAAGACTGTAGAACTGCCCAAGAAAGTACAGGCTCCAACAAGCAAACCTTCGAATAAGGGGAAACCCAAAACACCCGCGCCTAAAGCCTCTGCAGAGACCGCCTACGACTACGACGATGGCACTGTACACGATATCGCTACTCGTAGCCAGATCTTGCGCGCTTACGAACGATTTAAACTATCGCACGGGTCGTTTGCGTCCATCCTGTTGGAACTAGGGCAGGAGGCTTTAGAGTTGCAGTTGGAGCGATTCTTCACGCCCTGGGCGTGGTCGTGGAACTTAGAGGACAAGCCGCACATCGTGGAGCAACTGGGTTAGTCTTAATGCGCATATGCAGATCTCAGCTAACTTCGTCCACCAGGCGTACCTCTGCAGCCTTACTACACCTCACTGACACCCCTGCTTGACACCTTCTCAGTCAACATTCCAGAATCGGTCGCGCCCGTCGCGCTTTCTCCAACCCACATCATCCCCTCCACCCGGTATACATCCAACGCATATCCATCCGCTCTAGCAGAGCTTCTTATGACCATGATACCCCCGCCTACATCTCCTGCTGACGTCCCCCTGACCTCGTCTGTTGATACCATTCGCGAACCGATACATTCACCCGAGCCTAATAAACCAAAGTCGGATTCATCTAGTCCGTGGCTCCCAGCTGTCAACGTGAATATGGACATGCGGACGTGGAACTGGCAGAGCTACTTGACTTTCGGGAAGAGCAGAAATCAAAGCCCCGAGAAGTCATCACCACCGCTCAGCCAGGATGCGCCGAGGGAGGAATCGCAGTCAGATGATAGCCGTCAGGAGGTTCACATTGATGCAAAATCTCTGCGGGAGGCTCTCGCCTCTGAAGGACTGTCTGTCGGGGCTCCGGATGGTAACGAGGGCGAGAACAGGGACGGCGCGGAGCCGCGAAGTGATCCTGACATAGGCTCTGAAGAAGAGAAGGGGGAGGCCGGTGAAAATGCACTCCAACTCGAGTGGGGGACATCGACGCAGGAATCCCCCATGTCTTCTATGACAATTCTTCCTCGACCCCGCGCTCCCTCTCCCCCTCCGCCGTCATTCCTGTGTCGCCGCGTATACCTCGCGCCTCCCGAAGATCCTATATCGACAAAGAAGTGTGACGTCCATTTCTACGTTGTAAGGCTATCTTCTCAAAATCCTTGATGTCCTGAACACTACTGACCGACTTCACAGCGCGACGGTATGGTTCTTGCGCTGATATCAGACCCGAGTCTTCCAGGGTTCACAGACGTAGAAGAGTTTCTGTCTGTTGCGGCTCAGCATGCCAATGACTTGCTCGAAGAAGTCCAGCTCACCATCCAGAACGCTGCCTTGGCCCGAATGTCAGAGTCGTTGCCGACCGCTAGCAAGATATTACAATCTCCTGATCAACATGCCATATCGACTGAGCAATACGTGCTGCAAAGTCCTGGATTCGCTTCAGATTCGGGGCATTTGCATAATGCAATTTCGCTGTTCGAGAGGTAAATCCATATTTTCCTTTCCGTCTGGTGATTTGGCAGTCTTGCTGACGAACTCTTAGGGACCGTGACGTTCTCGAAGTCTACTCGCGCGGCCAGAACCCCCAGAGTTGGCACATCGCCAAACGAGGGTTGGCAGCCACGTCTGATTTCGAGGACGATGCGACGTTACAATCTACCCAGAGGCTTCGTGGCAAGGCGTTCCTAGAGATTTTTAAGAAGGAGGCGAGCCTGCCTGATGTTGATAATGTGTTGGCTGGGGTCTTGAGGAGGTCGGGCGTCGCCGAGAGTGGGTTGGTCTGATTTAATATTGCTTGGGAGAGAACCCATATGATACCTGCACGTTGTGTAATTATTGGCTCTCTGAAGTGCACACCGCTGCTGTGGAAATGAGGTTCAGAAGCTATTTCATCTAATTGGTGTGCCTGTCATTTTATGGGTAGACCATGTGTGAAGCGGTATATGTATGGTCCTCTAATCTTGAGGCACACTGATTTTAAGGGTCTGCAACTTCGCCATAATCACTTCTGGGCTTGGAAACAGCCCCTGAACAGCATGACAATCGTGTGACTGGGGGTGTCCAATTCCCTATACGGCCGACGCGCGTGACAATGGCGTCACGCGCGTGTCACAGGCCGATAGGTGAAACCGAGGGCGCTTTGCTCGACTGCAGGCTCTACACGTCAGATCCAACTCAAATAAAATGTGGAATAGATGCACACATAGTAGATTAGTATGTTGGAAATTTTTAAAGTGTTCAAGCCAGGTACGGGGCCAGATATATGGGAATTCACCCCAAGTCACGGCCAATTTGGCAGGGAAAACTTGTAAAGAATAGAACTCAAGAACGGCTACACGTACGGGAACAATTTATAGGGCATTCTTGTAGTGGAAAGCTATAAGAACAACTCTCCGGCATTCAATTGTTTAAATCTTCTTTCAATCCCGAGATGACCCCTTGAACTGGGTAGTATCCAATGTTTCTGAACTTCCAATAGAAGATGTAATGTCGGAGATCTATAGCCAGAACGTACCAGAGACGAAGCTCTCTATATACCTTGTCAATCTGAGCAGAACCTTCCGAGTTCTATTCTTTACAAGACCGCCCAATTACACCAAACAATACCCGTATTTGAATCTGACCGAGTTAAGTAGATCACACGAACTTTTAATAGATGCATAGCGCTGCATTTCAGATACCTAAATATGCCTTTTATGTGGCTTCGAGTGCACTCAGTCAAAAGATATGGGACAGAAGGTGCCGGACCTTCAAGATCAGAGTGACTAGGCCCGCGGCCAAAAAAGGAAACATGGCCGTGACACGGGCGCCTCAGTGCCTTTGGCCTCCTCGTTGGCTCACCCAATCCGTTGGTGCAACAAAAACAAGCCATGGTAGTCGTGTATCTACATTTATAATACATTTCCACCCTCAGAGTATTTACATCTCGAGAGGGAGACACTAAATGGCGCACAATGGGCTCAAAGAGCACCCTGTTGCAGGTTTTGGCGTCACAGCGTTATAAAGTGTGACAGGGGCCAGCCGTGTGACATACAGGGATTGGACACCCCCAGTGTGACACATCAGGGCATTAGTCAGCCACAACATCGCTCACGACCTGCCGCCGGACTTTGAGCATTGACCTGCCTTTCTCTTCTCACTACCACCACCTCCTTTCATCCAGCATCACACTGTCACACTAATGTCATCTGAAACTGATATTAGGAATGAGATAGCCAGGCTAACAGGTATGTATTCCCCCGATCGGGTCAGGTCTTCTTCTCCACAGTTCATCCATTCATTATTCGCTAACCCCAATCGTCCTGGTAAATAGCGTCTATCAATCAGCACAAATCCACTACGACCAGCAGTGCATCCCACTCTGCCCCACCAATCCGTGGACGGGGAGCATATCGCGGTGGACGTGGATACAACAGCTACTATGGTTCGGGCTCCACTTACCGGATGAACAACAAATACATTCGGCCAGGCCTCGAAGCATCCTCCTCAACAACCGCCCAGCCATCTTCTGAGAATTCAAAATCGGTCGGTATAAGCTCGAGCTTTTCGACGGCGACCACTGCGGCTGTATCGACGAGCAGTATACCCAGCGGTAAAGCAATTCAAGGCATTGTGGATAGTATGACCGATATCGGTTTAGGTAGCAACCCGGCTGCGCGGCCATCCTCCTCCAAAGCAGTCAATCCTGACGGAACGAGAGATGTTTTGATTGGGGGTGTTGCCTTTGAGAGTTCTGCGCGATCACTGGTTCGAAAAGACCGTACGTTGCCGTTTCTTTACAGCTATAGAATGTGGAAGGTGACCGTTTTGAAGTCGCCAAGTCCAAACCTTCGACAGCGAAGCCGCCATCGGCATCCTTCCCATACGTCCGAAAGGCAGGCCATTTGATATCTGCATCTAGGAGTTACAAATCCAAGGCCCGAAGGGGGCGAGGACGGAACATGACTTTGGACAATACCCGCAAGTTGTGGAGGTCAGTTACAAGTTCAACCCTTCGGAATCATTCCGATGCTAATGAATTGCTAGTGAACGGGTTGAGATGAAAAGGCGCAAATACTTGAACAAGCCTTGCCCAAGGTTCACAACTACAGGTGCGGTTACTCTTTCGCTCTTTCATTCTGAAAGGAGTGACGTTTCTCGGGTCAATAACATTCCCTCCTCTCTGTCTCTCTATGGGATCCCTTTTATCCTCACAGGTACTTGCAATCGCGGCTTGACGTGCATGTATCAACACGACCCCTCCAAGATCGCCATCTGCTGGAATTTCCTTCAAGGCAACTGTACCAGCAATGCCGAAACGTGCAACCTGTCGCATGACCCTACACCCGAGCGAACGCCCCTCTGTGTACATTTCCTGAACAAAGGGCGATGTACAAGAATTGGGTGTCTCTTCCCTCACGTGAACGTAGGCAAGCGAGAAGGCGTCTGTCGCGATTTCGCTGTCCTTGGATACTGCGAGAAGGGGTATGATTGCGACAAGCAGCATGTCCGAGAGTGCCCTGATTTTGCTGAGAATGGCACATGCAGCACCAAGGGGTGCAAGCTACCCCATGTCATTCGGGCCAATCGGGGGCGAAAAGCGGCGGTAGCTTCTGCTGCCACAGCCGACAAGTCGAAAAGCGACTCAAACTCCGGATTGCCTCCCAGCGTTATTACTGACTTTGGCCCTAGTGTGACAGAGGTGCCTGCAATCTTTGCTGAGGATGGGCGTATGGGAGACGAATTCATCTCCTTAACCTTCCATGAGAGCGAAGACGAAGAGGAGAGCAGTGACGAGGAGGAGGATGACGCTGAAGATCACGAAGAGGAAGGAGGACAGGAAGATGAGGATGGGGACGAAGACGACGGTGAAGGAGCGACATCCTCATAAGGCCCCTAGTGTACCGCTGTACTATGATTTTGTGAATTTGAATAATGTTTCTGCACAGCCACTCAAGTTGATACCTGTTGTCAATTGAAACCGTGCGTTTGGACCGCGACCACCATCGTCGAGCTCGACATGACATGGACTCTCTACAACGCCGTCATCGGCGGGCGGTATCAACGCCCAAGAATATCGTCCACGCCATGATATGCCCCGCTGTTGCCCCTCAAACCCCTCCAACGCGCCATGCCGCCTCACCCTCGTCTTCCCCGCACACCGCACGCAGCTCGGCGTCCAGGATTTTGGGGTCGGTGAAACGCAGCCTCACCCCGTCTTCGAAGAATAGGGATCATGAGAAGCCCTCGTCTTCGCGGCCATCAGGCGTGTACTCGACCCCCGAGGAGCGAATGTCCCCCAACCGCAGTCAGCCTCCCCACTTTTTAACACCCGACGACATCCTGGCTGGCTCGGCGCCTCCGACGATTGAGCAAATTGCCATGGGGCTGCATCTATCGAGGACGCCACACCTCAGGCCCCTGGGGACGGCACGGCCGAGGGGGAAAGCGAAATCAGAACCCATCGTGCTGCCCCCGCCACCAGCCCGTTCGTCGATGAAGAAACCCCCGCGTGCAGTGCCACCCATTCCCCCGGCCAAAAATAGCGATACTCTCTCCTCCACGAGCACAGGCCAGTGGCAGGCCGGTTTTACAGGATCCTCCACCACAGTGACCAGTGTCACAACACCACCGAGCTCCGAGTCCGCGCGGTCATCAGGGCCGTTCTCGTTCTCGAAGTTCAGGCTAGGGAAATTCCTTCCTGGGTCAAGGTCGAGCTCTCTACCATCGTCATCTATCTTGTCGACGCCGGCGTCATCCCCGCGGCAGAGTAGCAGCGAGCTCGACGTTTCCCAGAAAAAGGCGGTCAGGTTCGAGGGGCCTGTTGATGACTGAACTGCCGCCGAACCGTCGGCACCAGCACACGCGATACCGGACACGTCAATATTGTGCCGAGTCATGCAATCCCCAACTTAGTGGCTCCTCCGCGCGTCCTGCGCGGCTCTAACAGCATCGCAGCGCTCCGTTGAGCACCATAGGCGCTGGACCGACCCTGCACGGTGTATGGTCGGACACTCTGTGGGTCGGGCGGAACACATCCCAGAGAATCTTGGGAACATCCCCAAAGCATCCCACTTCCGGCACCGGGTTTTCTCCGCGCTTCTACCACCCTATATTTGGTCGGACTACGAGATAGTTTTGGTTTAATCAGTGTTCATCTTTATTAGGTCTGAGCGTCACGCCGCCTGAGGACTATGCATATGTCTCGGCTAGAACTTCTTGCATACTCGTTTCCAACGTTCCCCATACTTTCAACGACATATATATGCGCCACTCATAGGTATTTCTTCTCGATGGTGCACTTTCCCTCACACACACTACTATCTTTATTATAACGGGCCATATGCATATAGATCGTCATTCTTTTGTACAAACTTCAAGCTCAAACTTAAACGACCAAGATTTCGGTTGAGGCTTTAAGCAAAGGCAACAGGGAGGGTGTTTCAAGTTTCGATCCCAGGAGGAGGTGAGAGGTGTAGGTTCTCGCATTAATGTTTGATGAGCCGAGCCGAGCGGTGTTGGCAATCCATCAAATCGCCTATCGCTAAGCGATTCGGCGCCTAAATGGATCGACCAGAAGCTTCCGAAACCACCATGTCGCTGTCCCTTGCATATGTAGCAAAAGTGCGCATTACACTAAGTTCTTCCATTTTCTACTCACCTTTGTCGATCTTAGCTCGATCTTTCCCCCCATATCAAGGTGTTGGTCGTGGACGCAGCTCGCAGCACCCATCGCGATCTAAGCAAGGCGGAACGCAATGCGGTTACAGGCTACCTCAGAGACCTTCAAAAATCCGAGAGAGAGCTGGTAGAGATGGGCAGAGACGCCGATGCCCTGAGCAAGGCTCTTGATGTCGACTTCGTTCACGGCCTCGCAACCCACGTCGAGCAAGCTCTTCAGGAGAAGATTGATCTGTGTCGTGGTATCCTCTCATCCATTCGGCGAGTCCCCTCTGAAATAATGGCCCTGATATTCGAACTCTACATGTCTGGGGATACACCACCCGACGATGAGATGGACATCGAACGTCAGTATGGCCAAGCCTGCGGCGAATCCCCCGTCCGATCCAGCCCATTCGTGATGTGCCAGGTATGCAAGGCTTGGCAGGCCATCGCGACACAACATCGGGCGCTGTGGGACAGGCCCACTATGCGCGTACAGCTTGGAGATGTATTCCAAGTGACGGAGACGCACGCCCAAGCTATTGAAACGTGGATGGAACGGATCGGCGGGAATCCCTGGTCGCTTCGTTTGATCATGGGAGGATGGACACGGGCGACAATGCGGCATTCGACAACGCGGAATAAACACCCTTCTGACCCGAGAGGGAACCCACTTTACCATCTAATACCCTCAAGCTCCGTCGATACTCTGAAGAACCTTCATATTGTTTATCGCGACAACATGTACGTGGAGACGCGGTTGGGAGGCATGAGTTTCCCTCTCCTCAAGTCGCTCGTGGTGGATATGGAGGCCCCCATTAGTCAAGCAAATGACCCGTGGTACTGGGGCGATGGCGGAGAGCGGATAGCTGACCTCCTCGAAATGCCGAATCTCACAGAGGCGGTGCTATACGGTATGAGCTTTCGTGCCATACCTCCGCATCTTCCGTGGGGGAAGATGACCCGCCTCTGCGTTGGCGGCGAAAGAGGGGCGTTCATCGACATTCTAAAGGTCCTACAATCCTGTACCGGTCTAATCGAGGCATGCTTCGTCTATACCGCCTTCCAGGCCGCCGAAGCGATACCTTCAACTCCGGCCCAACATGTTGAAGCTTCCTCTCTACAGAAATTGACTTTCATTGGGCCCGGCGTTCCTCTCAGCATGCCATATCCAAGAATGTCTTTCCCCAGACTCACCACTCTCACAGCTGTGTTCAAGGAGCTCAAGGAATGGCACCCATCCAATCTCTCAACCTTTGATCCCATCACGGATCTCTACCTCGAAAGCTTAGCCATCGACACGACCAGAATGGTTCTCCACACCTCAATCTTTGCCGCATACTCTTCCCTCACTCGGTTAACGCTCAACCTGTCCCTGCTCTACGGAGACCTCTTCCAAGCCCTAATCTTCGCTCCTATTGCAAGCCCTGGACCTGGACCTGGACCATATCTTCCCCGGCTGGAGGAGCTCGGTATCCAGATCGAACTGGACCTGGACCCATGCTACAAATGCAGTGGGTTTGGAGAAACGGCGCCGACCTCATCTCTACAGCCAGCCCCAGAGCAGTTCCTTGTGAGCATGCTTAAATCCCGGACGTCGGCTGTCGACGAGGGTAAAAACCAGTGTGCCCGGCTCAGAGTCTTCACTATTCGAGTTTGCCCGAGGTCGGGCAGTGCCAACCCAAGGGATAGAAACGATGTCGTCGCCGACAGAATACGAGTCGCGTTGCACCCCTTGCGAGACCTGCTCAACATATGCCAGAATCGAGGGCATTCTGATTACCTGTACGAAAGGGCTCTGTGCCACTGGAATGCCGGATTTGCAGAGTCCATCAGGAGAATTAGGACACTGTAAAAGATCTATTTCGTTGAAACATCATCTACGAGTGCGACGAACGCAGAACAGAGTTTCGTAAGATTTCATGTATAGGAGCTTTTCCCAGAGACGGGTACACCGACCGACCGGTCTCCACACATTCACGATCAAGCACCACCCCAGACGACGGGCACCGTGGTCAGTGGTTCGGTGGAAGGACGGGGAGGAAGGATTACGGCCGCGCTCAATGGTGAGCGTTCGTGAGATCGCAACAAAACCCGGCAGGTAGAAGGTCGCGAGGTTGCCCTTCTTTCAAAAACGCAATCCTGGGTTCTTTCTCTGGGTCCGTCAAGCTATCGCGCCTCTTCCCCGCCGCTCCAAGCACAGCGAGCTTCTCACCCGAAGAGGCCGATTCACCCGCCTCGAACATCTTAGTTACCTTTGAAGCGACATGCGACGCGTCGCAGTGTTGTGCCAGTTATCGAACTAGTGTCGTAGTTACTAACAGTTAGCGCCATCAGTTATTGCAGTTACTTTTGATGTTAACTATAACCCATCCATCAAGGTTGCACTGGTGGGCTCGATAGCGCTTTTGCGGGCGCGCCCAGTCGCAAGGTAAGGCTCTCATTGAAGAGATACGGGATAGAATTGCCATCGGCACAGTAGTCATATAAATACATCATCGTAGACACCGTTCTCAAAATGTCGGGTGTGGTTCAAAAAGGCGAACCGACCTGCCATTACCGCCGTCACCGCCCTCAACATCACCGTTGAGCAGGACATCCTAGGTAAGCATCCTCCGCCTCAGCGGAGTCAAGGTTCAGGAAGGCATACAACGCCAACTCGTCATCAAAGCTGCCCGGTTTGACGGTTGCGGCTCTTGCCGAAGTGTGTGGGATAGTTATTAACGGATAACCAGTTAGCAACTAGTTCTAACTTGTTAGCGCCCGATTAACTCTAACAATTACTAAAGAGTAACCCTGGCACAACACTGATTTGCTCCCCATCGAGCCAGGGATGTATCTCGCACAGTGTGTGATCAAGACCGAGGCTGTACGTTCGCAAGGACCTTTGTCCAGAGAGCGTTAGGTCCACCAGCGATGATTAGGTAGCAACTTCTTTTCCACAAGTGCAAAGCGGCCATCGTTGGGGTCTGAGCTGGATCGTCAAAGAGGAGAAAGGCAACGGTTCGACGAGGGTGTCGAGGTACCTGGAGACTAGGCGCATGGTGCAAAGAGTACGAGGTCAAGTTTCCGGGCGACCTGCTCCAGTAGTTCGCAAGGGAGCACGCCGAGTACGCCACAGAGCTTGGATCCATGATGGTGGTTCTGGTCAACCTCTGTTGTGCTTTGATCGTCGATGGCCCGAATTCTCAAACACACATTGGGGATCATATGTATGCATTGCGAGATGATGTGCCAAAAATGCTGCCTATGTGCTCTACAAAGAAGAGAAACGTGCATAGTGTAGGAAGGTTACTGAAAACCCCCCCAACCGAGTCACAAGAAAGCGTCTATCAATGCAAAAAAAGAGAGAGGAATTATAACACGACCTGCTATCTAAAGAGAGAGTCCATTCGAAATCGAAAGGTGGATACAAGCCATATAGTCGTATACGTTGGTATGGTGTGGAGAGAGAGCTAACTACGAGTTGATACACGAAGAATTGAAAAAAAGAAATCCCAAACAATGGCTTGCCAACGTCCAACGGAACATGATGGTACAACAACTAGAAGAATATCAAAAGAGAACAGAGAGTAATGCATGGTCGTATGGATGTGAAGTAGTACTAGTAATTGGATGTGGGCAAACATGGGATCAATGGGGTTCGTGCGTGTCCTCGTGAAGTGAATGGGATGGATGAGGGGGGGAGGTGGTGGGGGTATACTGAACTATATAACCAAAAGAAGTGAAAAGGTCGGATGAAGACGATGTATCGCGATAGCAGGAACAAGGGGGCAGGGAGTATCACAAGAAGAAAAAGAGGCATAACGGAAAGAAAGAAAAAATCGCCGTGTGCTCATCGACAAGCCAAAACCGAATCATCCCATCTATTCTCCTCCATAGGAGACAGCAGCCTGTGTTGCTGCCATCCACAAATCGAAAAATATATCATGTCGCAGAGAGACAGAGGAAAACAGCAGAGCGAGACAGAGCGATGCAAAAACAAACTGGATGCCGACGTAAAATCGAAACATCTTCGGCGCCCGCGCTTCTATAGAGGTAGTGGTGGGGCGAAGAAGACGAAAACACATAAGGATACAATCGTTACAGCGGCGTCCAATCTTGAAGTCTTGGTGAGAGTCGACACGAGCACGGCAGGGGCGATATTGATCCCTGATTACGAGGGGATGAATGTAAGAAGAAAAAACAATGCGAGGGGCGTTGTCGAGTTTTATCGTTTTGAGGAATGAGAGAGGTAGAGCGGCAGCATCGCGGAGAGGGGCATCGTCCAGAGAGAGAGGGGTGACCAATGGCGTTTACCACCAGCCATTGCTTCCTCCTCCTCCACCTCCGTAAGAGGGACCGCCGCCATAAGCTTTGGGCCCGCCGAATCCTGCTCCTCCTCCGCCACCGTATCCTCCACCACCAAATCCACCACTCCCTCCTCCTCCTCCTCCGCCAGAGGCGGCCCTAAAGTCCCTGTTACTTCCGCCACGGCCACCACGTCCTCCACCACGTCCACGGCCACCCCTGAAACCACCACCACCAGAGCCAAAGGTGGACTCGTGGGCAACGGTCTCGAGCCAAGAAGGGATCTCCTGGTTGGCTTCCCTGAGCAGCTCCACAAGTTCTCGGACGATATTCTTGTTGCCGCGGTTGAAGAAGGCAGTGGAGACACCAGTGTTGCCGGCACGTCCGGTACGACCGATACGATGGACGTAATCGTCAATGTCACTGGGGAGATCATAGTTGACGACGTGGGTGACGTTGGGGATATCCAAACCACGAGCAGCGACGGCGGTTGCGACCATGATGGGAGTCTTGCCGGTCCTGAAGGTGTGCAAGGCATGCTCACGCTCCCTCTGGGTGCGGTCACCGTGAATGGAGGTGGCGGGCATGTTGTGGCCGTGAAGGAAGTCGCTCAACATATCAGCCATGCGCTTGGTCTCGACAAAGACCAAGGTCAGGCCAATGGAGTCCTTGGGCTGGCTGGCCAAGATATCGAGCAAGACGCTGCGCTTGTCGCCGTCCTCGACGTACTCGATCTTCTGGGTGATGTTCTCGCTGGTGGAGCCGACACGACCGACGCTGAGGAAGATGTAGTCCTTCAAGAAGTCGCGGGCAAGCATCTGGATGTCACGAGGGAAGGTGGCGGAGAACATGAGGGTCTGCCTGTCCTGGACGCCGGGCATGTCCTCGCCCTGGACGATGCGACGAATCTGGGGCTCGAAACCCATGTCCAACATGCGATCAGCTTCGTCGAGAACGAGATACTTGATGTTGGCAAGGCTGATCCTGCCACGCTCGATGAGGTCGACGAGACGACCCGGGGTAGCAGAGAGGAGATCACAGCCTTTCTCGATTAGGCGAAGTTGCTGGTTAATATCGGCGCCACCGTAGACTACGGCGGGGCGAACCCAGGAGCGATAAGCGAACTTGCGGGCCTCTTCGTGAATCTGAGAGACGAGCTCGCGAGTGGGGGCGAGGATAAGGGCGGTGGGGTAAGCCTTGCGGCGGGCGCCATACGACTGAGTCGGGGCATCAGGGATGGGCGAGGGGCCGTTGGAGAAGGAGGCGGAGAGGATGGGGAAGAGGAAACCGCCAGTCTTTCCGGAACCGGTCTGAGTGGAGAGGATGGGTGAGTCAAAATGGAGCCTGGCAAAAACGAGGCAAGACATACCTGGGCGCAAGCCATCAAATCCCTAGCGCCGGCGACAATGGGGATGGAATACTTTTGGACTGGGGTCGGGGTGGTATAGGAGGCGTAGCCGATGTTCTCGAGGAGGACGGGGTCGAGGGGAGGGCTGGTGAAGCTGAGAACTGGGTCAGGAACGCCGGCGCCTGTGGCCTCGACGGGGATGTCGTCGTATTTCTCAAAGTTGATGCCGGTGTGCTGCTTGGGCTCGTTGGCCTCGCCATAGAGCTCCTTTTCGAGACGGGCATTGCGGGCGCCGACGACGTGCTTGCCGTCGCGCCAGGCGCCGAAGCCAAAGGAGGGCTGGCCACCTTCAAAGCGACCGCCAGCGGCAGGGGCGGTGGAGCCAGACCACTTGCTGTCACCACGGCCGGCAAAGGCGGAGGGCGCGCGCCCACCTCGATCGGCAAAGCCGCCACCACGGGGCTCAAAGGTGCCGCGAGGGGCGGGCGGGGCGTCTCTGGCCCAGCCATTGGCGGTGGGGGTCGCAGGGGGCAGAGCCTGTGCGGGAGGGGGCCTGGGAGAGTGCTGGGGGGCGTACCCGCCGGCGGGGGAGGGGGACGGGGACGAGGCAGCCCGCTGCTGGTTCCTGAGGTGAGGGGGGACATACGCAGACCGGCCGAGGCTCAGAGCGGCTGCAGAATCGTCAGAGAGGAGCGCACAAACAAAGAGAGCAACGCACCAAACTGGCCCTCATTCACAATTCCATTGGACATATTATAGGAGAGGTAGCTTTCGTGCAGGTTTCGAATATAAAAAGACGAAAAGGAAGGGCCGAAAGAAGGAAATATCTAGTGCTGATGGTCGTCGAGCAAAGAGAAAGTAGGAGAGGCACCGCCAGCACCAAAATTTCCTTTCACTGCATATCGCTGACTAACGCCCCCTTTCCACGGTCACGCTCGCCCCTGTCTCCAGAACGTGGCACTCTCTCCCTCTCTCTTCATGGCCGACCACGAACACTCGCATACCCATGCTCCCGGCGAGGACCACAACCACTCCCATGGCCCAGAGTCGCCCTCCTTCCCCACCCCAGATCCATCCGCACAGGCCGTCCTCGACCAGGACTTTGTCCCCGTCCCCCTCGCCCTCCACCCCGACCCCCACACCGCCGTATGCGCCTCCCACAAGCTCGAAAAGTGCGACAAGTGCAATATAGACTTTGTCAACACCAACAGGCTCTCCAGGCTGCTCGTCGCCAACCCTGGCCTGCTCTGTCCACCCCCGAACAACGTCGTGTCCCAGCAACTCACTCAGATGGTCCAGCGCACCAAGGAGGAGGGAAACGTGCGTTCTCTGTCTTTAGGCATTCTTTTAACACTAATCGCTCGTATAGACTCTCTTCAAGCAGGGCCAGGCCGGCCCAGCACTCGCTCGCTACACTGCAGCAGCCTCACTAGCCGTCCAACGACCTCCATGGGAGGCAAACCAGTTCATGCGCGAAGAGCTCACCACAGCCGTCTCTAACCGATCCGCCGCCTATTTCGACATTGGCGACTACATCTCCGCCCTTGCAGATGCAGAGACCGTCATCTCTCTCCGCCGGAACTGGCCCAAGGGTCACTTCCGCAAAGCAAAGGCTCTCCTCGGTATGCATAGAGCCCACGAAGCGGCAGAGTCCATCCGACTCGGCTTGAGTTTTGAGCCCAACAACAACGTGAGTCTCACCAGGTCTCCAAGTGCGCCCCTGCTAATCCATACACACGCAGGAACTCTTGGCCTTTCTCCACGACATTGAAAAGCTACAGGAAAAGATCGACTCGGAGAAAAAGATCCCTGTCAGCGCATAGCCCTAGACTCTACGTCTTTCTTGTATTCTGCGTCCCTAATTTATGGATACCCACGTAACCAGCGACGTGTCGCGCTACTATCCGTGAGATGCGGAAAGTGTTTTGCCGCCCGTGGTACGTTTATCTAGTTCTCTGACAATCCCCTTCTAGCCGTTTCGTCGACACGTACGGAACGTCAGGCTCACGCGCGGCTGTTAACAATGGGCGCTAATCACGGAGGCACGGAGCACCAAGTCCGTCACCGAGGGCCAGCCACTCCGTGCCCTGACGGCAAGGGGAGACTCCAACTCTCGTGCCTTGGACGGGTACCACGCGAGCTCAAGCCCCACTTATGCTCTCACTGACGCAAAGGTACCATCGATAACGAGGCCTCCAACGGAGACGCCTCTGCCATGCATACACACCCCTCGACAGAAGACCAGAGTGCCTTTAACGTGCTCCTTCATCGGAGCTGGGAACATCATGTTCGGTATGCTACCTTTGACTTCCCTTTGGACCTCCTCCCTCGCAGGTTTCTTTTAATAAGTATCATCACAACGCAGGTTCACCAGAGGGACAATGGAACCACTCTTTCAGACTAGAACAGTACGTCCCCCAAGCGAACTCGGTCGGCATCACCGACCCCAACACCCAACGCACCGAAACCGCCCTATCCTCTTGAAGAAACGCGACTCCTTCGAAGGTTATCGAGGACGCAGGTACCGTTCGTTCTGTGGGGTGAGTAGTCTAGGAACGCTTGTCTTCTTACTCCCCCTCGAGCATCGCCCGGGAAGCGCTAAATTGGTTGCTACCGCACAGGTACATGTTAAGATACCTCAACGCCGTCCAAATCAGAAGACAACAACCTCACCGTCATGGCCACCATCGCGCGGTAGTACGCCAGCGCCTACGAGGCCATCGCGAAGCCTGACTGGTAGGACAAGTCCAAGAGGTCAGTCCGTTTAGTTCTCTCCCCCCGTCTACACATACACCCTTCAACTTGAATTCAACTGACCACTTCATACAACAAATAGCTTCGGCCCCATAATCAAACAAGGAAACCCACTCCTGCGACCTCTCTCGGTATTTTTGGGGAGAAGTCGACCTGTCGAGCGTACAAGCCCATTCGGTGGAATGGGACGAGGAGGGCGGAGCGCTTGGCGAGATGTCTGTGGACGAGTGCAAGATCGCACCACATAACATCGGATACCCCGGGTTACCTCTGCAGACTTGGCTTTTTTCGTGTTACCTACTACGAATAATAAGGGGTTGATGGACACAAATACGCAGGAAGTACATCCTAGCCCTCCACGGCACAGATTACAGCTGTGAGCTCGAGGTGTATGCCGACGGGTACCATTTCGAGTACGCTTCCCATCCCCACCTCGCTTCCACTTTGACTGTTGACAACTCACGACCCAAACGTTAATAGACTAATCAACCCGTCCCGTTCATCCGACAACTTACTCGTTGCCGTTTGGCGTGTCACAGGCGCAACAAGAAGCTACGAGATGACTTGGGCCATCCGCCAGGCAGCCGAGCAGTCAAGGGGGGGAGACCCGTGCGCGACACAGCTCGACCTAGGTCCCCCTTTGACACCAACGATACATACGACGCAAATGGAAAACCATAGATATGCGTAGCACAGAGGAGATCGTCTACATCTTAGACTAATCAATACGTCACTGTATGCAAACCAAGTTTGGCGTGTTACTATGAGAGGATCAGGGCCTTCTGGATCGCCTCGCTTTCGCTCGAGGGCCCATCGAGCTGCGGAGCGACTTCTATTTTGTCCTTCGTTGGCAAGTCTTGAGCACACCCCCCTCAGCTTCTACCACGAGAAGCATTCCGCAGCGTGGGGGTACGAACCACGCAGGAAAGAACCAGGTTAGTGGCGGAGAAACCAGGGTGTCAGATCTTCGAGAGGCCGCCTCCTCACTGGTCCCAGGCCGGGGGCGAAGGCTGTTGATGTGGGGGGTCTTATGCGCAGAGCCTTTCGGTGGATGTGACGCAAGAGCACTGAACGTTTGTCCGATGCTCCAAAGGCGGCGGAGCGCCAGCGAGCATGTGTGTGTGGAATAGCTTGAATGGATTATACCAGGAATAAGTTACGTCACAATGGTATCAGAGGGGTATAAGGAGTGTGAACTCGCATAAGGCCAAGGACTGAAGGCATTTGGATAATTCGGAAAGGAAATCGAAAAGGGTGAAAAAAGAACTAGTAGCTGGTGTTGCTGCCCTGAGCGGCAATCCTCGTCTCGAGGTCCCTGTGGGATGGATGGTTAGGGCATGGTCGAGGCGCATACAAACAGCATTGACGGCTTACCTGAGCGCAGCTTCCTTCGCCAAAAGCTGTTGGCGCCTCTCATTGAGCTCGCGTTGCATCTTGAGCTCAATTTCGCGAAGCTGGAATGGTGAGAGGCCGTCGTCAACAATTATCCTTGGCGAGAACACTACCGACACCGCTCTTACCTTCTCCTCTTCGCGGCGAAGTTGCTCTTCCTTGAGCATGACGCTCTGGTTGACAAGGTCCTCTGGAAGGAGCTGCGAGTCGCGATCATCGGTATCAACTGTCCTGGAAAGCTTCTCGGTACGGTACGTCTCGTAGAGAACATCCTCCGTCAAGATCTTGAGGTCCTCCAGGTGAGAGCCAAGAATGGCACCTCGCAAGCGGATGAAGTCGGAGTGTTGGGGGTTGTCAACTTCGACTATGCCCCAGGGGTAGATCCGAGCGCGAACTGGCTGACCATCGATCTCCACCTCTTCCTCGGACCCGACGACAGAGAAGGGGAGCATGGCTCGCAATTCCCTGTTTTCATGGATGGTCTCCTCGTCGTCTTCCTCAACGTCGTAGGGGAAGTTGTAGATGGGAATATCGTAGTGGTCGATATCTTCCATAATCTGTGTTGCTTGTGAGTTTATGCACCGGCGATACTCGAGAGAGTGGAACGCACGCGCTTCTTGAACGTCCTCAGCTCCTGGGGCGTCAGGGAATCAGCTTTCCCAATAACCGGAATGACGTTGACACGAGGAGAGAGGCGCCGCATAAGCTCAATGTCCATCTCCCTCAACCTAATTTTTTTTTTTGAGAACGACCTGAACCGGAGATACGAACATAGAACATACGCATGTCCAGTCGGCGGGATGAAGTAGAGCAAGGCGTGCACTCTGTTGTCCTTGAAACGGGGGTTACGTTTAATTCGCGATTGCTCGGCGAGGATATCGTCGTATTGGCGCTCAATG
This sequence comes from Coprinellus micaceus, assembly GCA_951394405.1. Classification (NCBI taxonomy): domain Eukaryota; kingdom Fungi; phylum Basidiomycota; class Agaricomycetes; order Agaricales; family Psathyrellaceae; genus Coprinellus; species Coprinellus micaceus. Next base: position 2,592,124 of record OX596334.1, on the reverse strand, counting down.
TAGCTCATAATTTCTTGGAACCTGCAAAGACGCGTCAGTTCGTGAACTTTGTGATATGTAGGGCCGACATACGCAAATTCGTTGTCAATGCTATCACCAAACCCTGGCGTGTCGACCACAGTCAAAGCGATACGGACACCCTCCTCCTCAAATTCTGCAACCAAGTTACTGTCTCTGCTGCAGCACCAGGTAGTCTTAAAAGCTCACCAATCTTCGCTGGCTTGATCTTAATCCCAGTCTCGACGTGTGCGGTCTCCGGGTCTTCGATGACTTTATGACGAAGCACATCGGACTCGCACAGGGTGTTCACGAACGTGGTCCGTCCTGTGCCAGAGGCACCTACAAGCAACACATGTCAGCGAGCACAGAAACAGCTCCCTCTTATGCCACGTCCGCACCGACGACCATAATGGTGAATTGAACACCCTTGACCTTGCTCCTTCGTCGCGCTGCGCTAGGGCGGGGCATGGTTGTTGTACAATTAGTGCTTTTCGAATGGATGTGCTTTGAACAACGACGTTCGACTGCAAGAGATGGGGCGACTTCCAAGGAGCTCCTTGGTTCAGGAACGACGTCTGGCTTAAACATACCTCGCTTCGGGTGTCATAATTTGATGAGCTGGGCGTATTTCCCCACACTCCGTCAGGGGCCAGTATGCGGGACTTCGAAGTCTTTTTCAAAGGCTTTCGAGCTGGAATGAACATTTACCGCAGAAGAACATACTTTCCATAATCAAGTCGGCGTCGTAGGTTCCAGGGAAGCAGTGTTAACTGAGGATCGAGCGCTCAACATCCATTAGAGGTAAGCGCCCGTCTGGCGTTTCTAGCACTCCAAAGCTGGGAGGAAGAATCATGTAGAAAGCCCCTGTGACTCCACACAGTATGGACTACACCCAAGTATTTTCCGTAAAGACCCAACTCACGCCTGTCGTTATAGCACTCCCAAGCGCCTGCCTGGGCACATACAAGCGTATCATCTAATTAATAACACAAAAGCACGGATGAAGATTAAAACAGTGACGTTCGGCCCCCGCTAACCCAAAGAAAGTCCACCGATAGCCGTCGTCGACAACGAAGCGCCATAGTGACCCCTAACATGATCCTCCTCCTCCTCGCCTTGGCCAGGGGCACTATCCAACCTCCACATCTCCCGTATCTCGTCAAACAGATCCTGAAATCTGTCAAACGACCCTTTCTCCAACAAAAACACCAGTGCAATCGTAAAACCCTCCTCTAACGTTAGCCTATATGGCGCCCTCTGCACATCGACCCTAAACTTCACCGGCTTCGCGATGTTATGCACATTAAAAGGGTCCCGGGTCTCCATCGTTCGACAACGCAGTATACCCATCCGTTCGTTCTCCTCGAGCGCAACTAGTAAGTCCATCTCCATGAGCAGCCGACGACATTCATTCCGCGTCTCGTGGACACCGTGCTTAGAGTACAGTGTGTAGCCTGTGGAACTGCCCGAAGTCGGGGGAAGCTTGAACTTGGAGGCGACAGAGTCAAGCCAGCCACGCTTGGACGCTGCGAGGGCGGCAGCTTTCAAGGCGTTGGATGCGGGTGTGGAGTGAATAAACCCGCTACCACGGGCATGGAAGTCGTAGGAAGGAGTAGCGGTGTGCCGAGATGCCTGGGGCGTTCCGGCAGAGACGTCTGACGATGCCCTAATGTCGTCCAAAGCCGGGGGTGAAGAGGACTGAGAAGGTTCCTTGCGATGTTTGCTGTTCTTCCGTTGCAGGACCTGAAGTGGCTCAACTATCTTAATTGACCTCATGGGCTGCAGGACCCCGCGAGCGGTGTGAGGAGGATTAGAGGGGGACGAAGACTTGCCAAATGGCACAAAAGAGCTTCCTGGCCGTTTCTGAGACAAACTGGCCGCTGCCGTCTGAGATGATGACGCTGCATTCTCTTTGTCACCGGCGCTCAGTTGGGCCACAGGTTTCCTCCGCACACTAAGCGGACGAGTCTGGGGTATCGGGGGAAGGGGCCTCGAGACATCAACGCCGAACTGGTCATATACTGCCCCAGCGACTGGGTTGTTGTTACCAGGCCTCGACGGCATCCCGTCTACCGAGCTCGACCCACTCCTCTCCTGTCGAAGATGCCCTGAGCCAGAGCGAATGGAGCCTTGATTCTGGATACGGCTTCCCGGGGCGCTCGATGATCCCGCACTTGCTGAACTCGCCCAGGCGTCTATCTCAGACGAAGTGGTCTTGGCACGGAGCACGTTTAGGTGGGTGACGATGTGGTGGAAGAATTGCTGCATCTCGGGATCGTGGGTCCGCGGAATCGTCAGCTGAGGGAGATCCAGGGTTTCCCAGAGGGGCGAGAAGGGTGCCAGAAGAGAGGGGGCTGTGGCATCGGATTGGGTTATCGAGGCAGAGGTAGAAGCAAACGCGGAGTCGGGGGTGGATAATGGAGGGCTAGGCCGTACAGAATGATGCCTCGTTGACGAAGTCTTCAAGGTTCCAGAGCCTTCCAGCTGGATTTCGGTATGGCGGGATGCACTTCGGGGGGTTGGGGTGGAGGCACGCAGCGGGATTTCCGATGGTACCGAATCCCTGACCCTTTCAATTCGCCCGGACACATGCTGTCGTTGCTTGCGCTTCTTGCGCTCCCGATGGAGACGAGCGATCTCTTGTTCTTCGTCGTCGTACGTCTGTCGATTCCGAGAACGATAGTCCACTAGTAGATGGTATATACCCTTTTGCCAGTTACGATCGTCGTTCTTGAGACTGTCGATAAGCGCCGTGTCGGTAGTCCCATGCCAAAGCGTTCTGAGGTTGGCAAAAATGTCGGGATCGATGGAGGAAACGTTGGAGATGGGTTGAGCAATGCTAGCTAGGTCTGGGAGCGCGTAGTCCATCTTCTTGGGAGGCCGAGAAATGAAGAAAGGATGTCGAATGATATCAGCCATTGTGATACGCCTCTTCACGTCCTTCTCTAGCATACGACGTAGTAAATCCTGGGCCTGGGTTTCAATATCGGTGGGCATAGTGAATTTGGCTCTCGTGATCTTCTGGAGGAGCGTTGGGCAGTCGTCGTCGTCAAAGGGCAGTTTCCCGACCAGCAACGCATGCAGGATGATCCCACAGGACCAGATGTCCGCTGAGGCGCCATTGTACGCTTGGCCAGTGATGATCTCGGGGGCAGCGTAATGGGGGCTCCCGCACGACGTATGAAGGTTGGCATCCTCAGGGTCGTTCTGCCAGGCTGCCATGCCAAAGTCTGCGATTTTGATGTTCGACTGCTCGTCCAGCAAGATGTTCTCGGGCTTCAAATCTCGGTGTGCGATGTTGAAGCGATGGCAGTAGTCCACAGCGGAGATAATTTGCTGGAAGTAAGACAAAGCCTCATCCGTAGGAAGCCTCCCTTTCATGCAGAGATAGTCGAACAGCTCTCCACCCTGAACGTATTCGAGAATCAGGTAGAGATCCGTGGAGGTTTCCCAGACATCGTAAAGTTTCATGATATTCGGGTGGTTAATGAGCTTCATGACCACAATCTCCCGTTCCACGGAGAGTTGTACGTGTTCCGTGACGTCCGCGAGCCGATTGATGGAGATCTGGGACATAAGAGGGGGGAGGGAGCTCTTCGAGATAATCTTGATAGCTGCATACTGCCCCGTCTTTGAATGCCGGGCAATCCTGACACGACCTATTGAAGAAAGATCAGATACTTACGTCTAGAGGGCACGGAAATGTAGTTCACCAGAGGCACCCTTCCCAATAGTTCTTCCCACTGTCCATAGCCCAATCATCTTGGGATCCCGTACGGTCTTGTTGGAATGAAAGGAAAAAGGAGGCGTAGGAGGGTCAGCCATGGTGAACGAGGGCCACCCCACTCCACCAGCGCCATCTAATGCTTTTATTTGGAGTCTTCAAGGCTGACATTGGAGGAGTTGTAAACGAGCCTGGTGAAACGAAAAGCCATTTCAGTGTTTCAAGGCAGACTGCCAAACGGCCAGTGTTGGTTGGATGGGATTTCCCACGACCAAATCGGGAAAGAACGCCCCTAACCTGACCTAGGAAACCAGCTCTATCTCACTGCCAGTGTTTGGATAATCCCCATCCGTCAGGATGAACTGGCATCTATCATAGAACCTCTCTTACACCCATCCCATTAACCCCATTTACTCATTACATCTATCTTCGTTTGCAGATTGCGATGTGCGGGCACCACGTCCACCAGCGTCTCGGTCCTCTAAAGCTTCAATATGTCGGCAGGACATCAGTTTAACAGAGACGGGTCGGTATCGGAGCTAAATGAAGATAACGCGTCCTTGTTCGAGATGGGCATGGCAGGGAGGAATTTCCTTTTATTCATGGAAGAAACTATAGGTTCAATGGGACCTTGCCGTGGCCTTATCTTCCGCCTTGGCCTGTACAATTCGAAGGTCGCGTTCAATGTTGATGTCGTCCAAAATTTTCTTCGCACCGATGCTAACGAGAACCTGAGCGAGTTGCCTTCCTACTTGCTCCGCGTCTTCAGGGCTCGCAATCTTCTCCTCGATCGTATGCTCGACGTGCTCTTCCCCGTCCAGCGACGTGACACACCCAGTCACCTTGAGAACGTCACCCTGCAGCTCTGAATGCACTCCAACAGGCACGCTACAACCACCTTCCAGAACACGAAGGCACTCCCGCTCTGCGAGGCACCGCATTTGGGTGGGCCGGTGGATGAGCTTTTTGCAGAGCTCGAGGGCTTCGTTGTCATCGCTGCGGATCTCGATGCCTAGGGCGCCTTGTGATACGGCGTACAACATGGTGGGGGGATTCAGATCGGCTGTGATTCGGTGGCCGAAGCCTACTCGAACGAGGCCTGCTTTAGCCAAGACCAAGGCGGCGTAAGGGCCATCTGCTGCATCGAGCTTCGCCAGACGGGTATCCCTGGGTTGATAGTTTATCAATATTGGAGGTCCAGGGGATCGTGCGAGATACGCACAAGTTTCCTCGTACATCAAGGAATTTGAGATGAGGGTAGCCCCTCTTCAACTGTGCGACCCTGCGAACACTACCCGTTCCAACAACGCTTCCTCGCGGCAGATCGTCCAAACAGTTCCACGACTCTCCAGCCTTGACCACCAGGCTGTCTACAGGGTCTTCGCGCTCCATGACTGCGCCAAGGAGGCAGCCTTCAGGAAGTACGGTAGGCACGTCTTTCAGACAATGCACCAAAATATCCACTTGCTTCTCCTTCAAGGCGACTTCCAGTTCCTTCGTCCAGAGAGCTTTCCCTCCAAGCAAATAGAGTGCTTGCAATTTGTTTTTATCCCCAGATGTTGACATGAACGAGGTCGTGAATTTGGGTTTCGATGATCCATCGGACTCGTCGTAGAGGGCTGCAAGGGTGTCGCGAACACTGTGTGTCTGCACCTGCGCCAGTTGTGAGGCTCTGGATGCGAGGACGAACGACCTGCCGCTTGACGTAGTGCTCATCCTGGCTGCGGGTAGTAGGAGGATGGAGAGATGGACCCAAGTAATCGTCGTCCCCGACCGGAATTTCCTTGCCGAGTTCATGATGCGATATCAGGTGAGCTTCGAACCATCCCGTAGTCTGCTCGGTCATCCTTGTGTGTTTCGGGGGCGGAGGCGTGAATATAGAAGCGAGTAGTGCCACTATTTTAACTTTCCAGGACCTGGGGGTGATAGGAGTACATGGTCATGAGGGAGGTTGAGGTGAGTGAATTCGGCTTTGCCCGCGAGCTGAGCTCGGACTAGTCTCGGCGCAAGCCACGTCCTGTGGACGGTCTTGTCGCAAAGTAGGCGTTTTGATAGGGCAATGCAGAATAGGAAATCATAACATAAGCCAAGTTCCATCACTCCCGCATAAAAAGTTCTCACCATTACAAAAGTTTGTAGTCGATTTCAAAAGACTACAAACTGGGTCGTCTTCTGGACGCTGCTGGAGTGCCCTCCTTGCCCCCAATTTTTGCATGCAAGCCTAACTTCCCAATAGAAGAAACTTCCCCATACAAACCCAATGCCCAAACCTCCCCAAGCGTCGCCAAATCGTTATATTACATTGCCTATTCATAGGCCCTACCTTGCGATAAGCCCCTCACACGTTCGGCCCAGCGTGGGAGGTGGCTTAGTTGAGCCTAGAGCTCGGACCCCATAACAGTCGGAAGCAAATGCCGTGACAGACCTGGAAAGAAATGCCCCTGTCTATGCCCGAACAAACCTTCAGTGCGCCGTCGAGGAGTGAGTCCCGCGACACAGGCCGGTTTTGTCTCATAGGCGAATTGGAGGCTAGAAGAGCCAGTTTCCAGAGTTCCCATTGACAGCACCAGCCCCTCGATGTGGGTGGAAACACAAAGCAAAATCCAAGGTGAGCGCATGCGCTCTAGCTCGGAACTAAGCCCTCATCTTGTATACCTCGGAAATTACTACGTGGTTCCCCAAAGGTGAGAGCGGTCGAGAATGACCCCGGTTACCCCCTGAGATGGGCATACATTAGCGCCCATTAACGTGGCTTCCCACGGTTTCCTGACACTCCCTCCCTCGATCCCCGATATGAACTGTATCCCCACATTCCGCTGGGACTTTCGCGAGTCACGGTAGGTCACAGCCATCCTGTCCCTCTCAGCGATCCCCGTTCCTGCGGAAAGTGCGTCGCTACGGTACAGAATCTCCATTGTTCTTCCTTATCACATCCCAACAAGGCCTCAATAGTTCCCGTGTGCACTCTCTTGCCCCAAGGAGGCGCTTCTGCTCTCCTGGGACCTGGGACAGGCGTTCCCGAGCTCAGAAGGAGAATTTGAGTACCATGTATGGAAGAGGCTCTCGGCCAAGGGATCAAATCCCGGGTGAGCTTAAGTATAAGGGAGGTGCAACCGCCCATGCATCAGTGGCACCACTTCTTCCCTTCCGTCTACCTCTGCCTCTCCCTGGTCCTGGCACGGTCGCTGGCCATATAAAGTCTCGCCGCCTTGGCGATCTACATCATCCCCAGCGATACCCCAGATCTTGATTTCCCCCTCTCAACCTTTAAACTTAACACGACGCGAAACCATGGCCCTCCTCCCGTTCAGCCTTTCCTACCTCGTTATGACCCCAGGACGCGTCCGCCTTCCTGGAGAGACACCCAAGAGGCAGAGCACACCGTGAGTCTTGACAATGGCCAAAAATAACGCGCTTTGCCCACCCCGACGTCCAGGCCGAGCCCCTCTTCCCCTAATCGACGATGGTCGACGGAGATCAGGACGAGAGCGACAAGCTTCAGCCGTCGTCTCTCCGGTGGTCTTAACAGACCTTCCAGGTATTCCAAGGGGGAATCCGACAGCCTCGTAGACCACGACGAGCGCCAATACCCTCCTTTTTGACATCCCTCCCCCTCCTCCTCGACTCGGCGTCCCAGATAGGATACGACTCATTCACCGCTTCCCACCTCTCCCGCAAGCCCTCAACCTCGCCCTCCGTCCGAAACCCTTCATTCTGACATCCATCCATGCAAACGGCCCATGCAGGCATCAACCTCTCCATGACTTCCTACTAGCTTCGCTTCCTCCGCGGCCGACGACACCATTATGCTTGCACTCTTGCGCTTTGATGATTATGATTCTTGGTTCCTACTTTTGTACCCTTGACCTGCACATTGCATTTGTGAACGACCCCCGTGTATGACCATATGTCTTTATCTTCCTAATGCACCTCTCTTCGTAGTCTCTCAGATCTCAAGCCCCCATTCCCTGCACGCTCTCTCCTTGCCCATGCAAGCTTAGTCTACGTGGTTTCATGGTTTAAAGACCAAATTCCCAGCCAACTCCGCCTTGGCCGTTTCCTCACTCCCCTGAATGAGCGAGTGCTACATGTAAGGTGCAGCTGAGAGGAGGTTCTACGGGGTGCGAAGAAAGAAGCCGACGTTACTTACCCGTAGGGCGAAGACTGTCGTTACCAAGTCACAAAGAGGTAACCACAGTGAGTGGGTGAGTGGCCACCCCGAGAATGAAGGGAAGCGCCGCCCACCCGGAACGTTGATATAAAAATATGGAATAGCAAGCGTATATACATCGAAATGAGTGTAAAGAGGTGGCTAGAATAGTGTTCCGCTTGGATATGCAGGGGTAGCGACGGTAACTTAAACCCAAAATAGAGTAGCGGGAATGAGCAGTCCAAAAGTCAAGCGAAGACCGAGCAGCTAGAGAATCGGGGGATAACACGAGAAGCGAGCGCGTCGTCAAGGAGAGAAGCGCCCTCCCCCCAGCGGCTCACTCGAGGTCACAGGAACGAGAAAACTATGGGCTAGTGATTCAACCATAGGGAGAACCCGGCGAAGCTGGTGGATCGAAATTGCCCATCTCTTCCCCAGTGCTCGGCAAGGCAGGCATCGAATGGTTAAACATTGCCTTCAAATTATGCTCGTCCTTCCGCTGTCTCATCCTCTCCACCTCCTCGGCACCGCCCGTCAGCTTCAGCTTCTTCTGACCCACGAAGTCCTGTAGCTCCATCTGCATCTCGTCCGAACGCATGCTCTTCTCAAGCTCGCGATTCCTCTGACTCTCCTCGATCGCCTTGAGCCGCCTCTCAGGGTCCACCTGAGCGCCCCGGATCTCTAACATCACCGTACTCAAACCATTGTGGCCTTCCTCTGGGGGTGGTGGCCGGAAAGTGCGCTTGCCCCCACGGAGGGCCCCATTCGATGGAGTCCGGAGATTCACGATCTTTTCCATGTGCCCGTAAATTTCTAGAACGGCCTTATGATCCTCCAGCAAATCACCAAGGAACTCTTCTTGATGGGTTAGGAACTGCTGCTCTTCCACAATATTCTGGAGTTCCTCTTCCCATGTCTTCTTCCACATCGGTTTGACGGTCTTAATGTGTTCCTTCAAGCTCTCCAGTTCGGTAGCCGCCGCCTCAATCTCCTGCCTGAGCTGTCGGAAGTATTGGGGTTTGGGAGTTGTGTTTCGCTTGACGACATCGTCTTTGACACGTTCCACGGCATCCTGTAGATTCTCGACCTTGGTAAGGACCTCTTGACTTCTTGAATCGAGCTTCTTCTTCCCCAAATCAATGTATGCACGCGCACCACCGACGGAGGTGCTCGCCAGCTGCTTCACCGACTGGGTTTGTGTTCTGAGAGTTCCGAGGGTCTCCTTGGTCTGCTTCATGAACCCCGTATAGATCTGCCGCATCGTCGCAAGGTCCCTTCGCAGGTTCTGTACCTCGTCAAACTGTGTCTTCAGATCGTTAACCACCCGATTGGAGTACTCGGACATGACAGAAGCCCCAGTCATTTGCTGCGTCAAATATGATTGCCCAGTCTGCTGAGGGAGGATCTGGGACATGGGAGGCGAGTTTTGCTGCGTAACCATATGCGCGATCGTGGACGGGTCTTTTCCGACAAAGCGAGAGAGACGGCGAGCGACGGTTTGGAACTGGCGGTCGCTGGGTCGAGCGGGGGTGCTCTCTGCCAGAGGTTGTAGAGTAATATCGGGAATCATAGGCGATAAGGGCGGCAAGTTAGTCTTATGAGAGCTCGCGACGACAGTTTTGAGATCTTTGATGTCTTGAGACAGCGCAGATATCTGAGAGTCGATGTGTTGCTTGATTTGGTCGAGAGCTATAGCCGAGGGTGAGACTACTGAAGGAAGTAGGGTCTGTGCGGCTCACCTTCAATATTCAATGACAGCAAGCACTTATCCTTGACTTCCTCAACGTCTTCAAGCTCGTATTGGACACCACTCGAAGGATCGCGAATGTAAATCGCAGGGAAATTGTCTTGACCGGGGTTGTATGAGAATTTGTCGACGAAAAGGACGCGTAACGTCGCGAAGGATAGAGGCGGCTCAATCGTGACCTTCTTCACTTCACGACCAAGCTGGAGGAATACGGTGATCCGCATCCCATCTCGTGTTACAGAAGGACTTGCTTCAGAAATGAATGGAACTTCTGGGGATCGAGCAGGGGTGGTCGGCCGCTTGCCAGCAAATGTTGACGATTCAGCCCTGGGTTCGGGACTGGTGACCCTCGACGGTGCTGCGCTTCTTGAAGGTTGCTCCGATTCCTCATCGACCTCCTCCGTCAGCACTGCTAACTCGGTCGGCGTAGGGGTGACATTGTTAGACGCCAGTGATCGCCGATTGGGATGGTTGCGGAGGGAGGGTGCCCGTGACATCGAGGCGCCTGTCATCTTGGTGATGTTGTACATCGAGAACCGTTTCGATGCACGGCGTTCGAGTACATCGTTCTTCTTGAGAGCAGCGAGCGAGTTGGCGACGGCGGGGGATGATGGCAACGGAATGGATTCGGTGGGCGGGGATGTGGTACCATTGGTAGCGGTTGTTGGGTCGGGGCTTGAGGGTTCAACAGTCACGGAGGGTGTTGTCGCCGGTTTATCGACGAGGGAGTAGCGTTTGACATTGGCAGGTACTTGAGGCTGAACAATCGTTGGGGGTTGAGGTGTGAGCTCCGGCTCCGGCTCCTCAGGTATTGGTGCAGATGTCCCGGGGAAGGGTAGCTGCGATGGTGCTGGCGGTGCTGGCGAAAACCGTGATTCTGGGGCGGGGGGCAGACTCCTTGGCTCCGGTACAGTCTGTGCCTCAGTGCCTGGATGGTATTCAGCTATAGTGGGAGCGAAGCCCCCAATGAAGGGCTCCTGGTCGGTGTGAGAGACGGTCGCGACCTGTGATGGGACTTCTCTCCTCGTACTGCCGCGGTTTGAACTAGCCGTGTTCCTTCGTCCTGTGGTTTCGTGCCTCTCTTCCTCGGTCACCGTCCGTGAATCTGACCTTTTGGACCTCGGTCGTGTTCTCTCGCCGCCCTCACTTGTCCCGGACCTGTGACGATGATCTGACACAATTCTGCGATAAATGGATTGTTTCGCCCGGAGGCCTTGCAACAGGTTGGTGATGATCTGGCGAACCTCCGGTAGATAAATGTCGAGGTTCTCCTGAGTCGCCTCTTCAGCTAAGCATTGCTCAAGTACTGCTCTCAGATCTTCAGGCACGGTCACCAATTCGCTGCGTAACGATAAGCAGAAAGGCATCACACCGAGGAGTCACACTCACGCCATATCGATGTTGAAGGCTGCAAACGCCCCAACCGCTTCGTTAAAGTCGTTCCCTAGACGAACGTAGACATCGCTGACTTGATTTTCGTCGACTCGTTGTTGACTCCATTGGGTGAGAGATTCAAGGAGGGCCTTGATAGAGACTAGGAGGCGGGTGACTGCCGATTCGACAGCAGGCTTCGGAAGATTGGCGGCGTCAAAGGATGTCAGTCAAAAGCCTCTGGAACTTACATTGGATCTACTGCTGTTTGCCCGTTCTGTCCTGCTCGAGCTCGCGCTCGCCGATGACGAGATGGAATAGTTGTCTCGTCGCGAGGAGTGGCCGGCGTTGTGGCCTCTGCCAGACATTGCAAGGTGGCGAGGAAGGGCTGTGAAGAGGGAGGAGATGTACGTCAGGAAGAAGAACGTGCAATCGTCAGGTGGGGGTCAGGGCCTTCCTATTTTGGTCTATTGTGGCCACATTGTCCCGATCCAAGCCAACACTGCTAGGCGAGGATGCGTAGACCGCAATGTGCCCAGAACATTCTAGGTGAGGGACTTTGAATCCTTCCATATGCCGGTATAGGATGCACTGTAATATTGAGCTGCGTACTACAAAGTAATAAGTTAGATCCTCAGATAGCCTGTCTACACCATGAACCAATTCAGAATGATGGTGCTCCTGCTCCAGCCAACACCATCGAGTCGACGATTTCATCCTTCTCAGTCCGTTTATACGTGCGAATACTTTCTCCGTAGTCTGAAATATCAAAGACTCGGAATCGACGGTCGAATCTACGGGTATGGTCAGTCGGTTGAACAGAGGTGAAAGCTAATCGAAGAATTACCCAAATTTTCCGTATCCCGAGTACGATCTAGAGAGGTAAGTCAGGGTCTGCCCGTCCGGGGAGTGAAGCAGGTCGAGAGAAACTTACCCTCCGCCGCCAAAGCAAAGCCACACCCCTCTTACGCGCCGGCAGTTTTCGGTCACTGAAGAGCAGGCTAAGTCAAGACCCCGCAGTAGTTGGCCGGTACTTACAGTGGCAATGGCCGTTTCCGATCACCTTAACCTCCGGTATATCAGTGTGAGAGGTGTGATCGCTTTCAAGAGCCTTGAGAATCCCGTTCTCAAAGAATTCGTCGTTCCCCTTTGCGTTCCCCGGGTTCTCCTGCCCAGTTATCCCGGCATCCAACAGTCGCCCGGACCGTGGATCCACATCGGCCTTGTTATATGTTTCTGGCCTTCGTAGGGTTCAGATGGTCGGACTCTCCAATATGTGCAGGAGACGTACAGAGGCATGTGAAAGAACATCATAGCATTCGGTTTCGCGAGCTTGCGAGTGGTAGGGGTGAGTTGGTCAGCGATATGCTGTCGCTCCCAGATGTCCCCTATATCTTTGCCAGTGTCTGGCGAGAAGGGACGTTCAATTGCGCTTATAGACCCTACAGAAGAGAGAGTTAAATTTCCGAATAGTCTAAGGAACGCTTGACGTGCCTGATTCTTGGAGGAACCAGTCAATTTGATTCTGGCGAATCCAATCATAGTCCGTGGGGTGGAAGAGACCAAACCAATCGCTCCATCCTTTGGAGTAGGAGCCAGAGTCCAAGAAGTACAGTGTGAGAAGATGCGTTTTGGACCTTACGGGGTAGCAAAAAATCAGCGGAACTTCGATGGATAGGACAGTACGAACTCACGCGTCCGCACTCCTAACTTTCAACAAATAGTTGCCAACCCCGTGAATATCCTTCGGCCCGCGTTCCACCAAGCTGTAAGGCAAGCTCCGCATAAGGCTGACCTGATGCTCCTTCGCCAATCCATCGTCTTCATCATGGTTACCAAACACGGCAGCCCAGGGCACCTTTCTGTCAGTTGCGGCCCTCGCGAACTTTGCTATTACCGACTTTCCGTCCCATGAAGTCCCCTGCCCGTTGAGCTGGTCTCCGCTGAAAATGACAAGGTCGGGCTTCTCAAGGTCTAACATGTGTCCCACAAGGGTGTTAGTGATATTGTCAGAGCCATCGCATGGCTTGAGGTCGGTGTCCCGACAGACGCCACGAGAAACGGAATAGTGCAGGTCTGCCACTTGGAGGACCTTGAATTTGCCGTCCTTGGAGAAGTGGAGTGGGTGCGCTTTGGGAGGCACTTGGTTGAGCTGGTCAGCGCACGGTCGTCACTGAACAAGCGCATACGCACATTTCACTCCTCTTCGGTAGGTAAGGCGGGTCGATTGGATTTTGCCAGATTGCGGCATCGTCGGGGGCTCAATGGTTTCGAAGCCGTACCAGGGTACATCGTCTCCATAGAGTACGTCCATCTCCGTGATAATGTGCTTCTTCTCTTCGGCGGTCATTCCACCCAATGACTTCCCTGTTTTGTACCACAAATATAGCGGAGGTTGCCTGAGGACACCCGCTCGCAGCGAGGTTTTGACTTGGTGCCAACGGTCTGCTTCTGGATTCGTCGAAGGAGCCTCTTCCTTTGGCAGTAGCTTGATGTCGGTAATGAGATCGACGTCCAACCGTCGGGTTCGTCGATAGTATACGTTCTAAGCACATTAGCTATCTCAGCATGGCATAAGCGCCAAGACAGAACTCACCAGGTATCCGGACATATAGTTACCCTCCGCATTGAGGTTTGGCCATACCCTGACCCACTTCCCTCGGATAGCATCCTTCTCTCTCGTCGTGTCGGGGTCGCATAGGCCTTCGGCCAGAGATGGATCAACATAGCATCCGACAACGGTAATCTCTGACACTATTAGACGAGAGGTCTAGTTACTGACCGACAATAAGTGGGGGTTGAAACTCACAGCCGGTGCCGTGAGGCAGAAGAGGGGTCCACACGTCCAAAGGCAGACTGCTATAATCGACCTCCTTCGTCGGCTGTGTTACGTTCCACCAATCTACTCCGTCTTTTGATCCTCCCGACCCAGGACGGGGTTGGGTTGCATTGGGTTTGTTGATAGCTGGTCTTGAAGGTGAACTTTGGTCAACAAACACAGACTCCCAAGACTGCCAACTAATCCTTTGCTTCTTTCCAGGGCCATGGTTTGGTTGATATAGAACGAAGATCCAAGTGAGGAGGAGACAGAAAGCCAAGAACGTCGTCAACGGCAGGCAGACTGAGCGCATGCCTCGCAGACACGAGAATCCAGCACACGAGACCATATTTGGCAATCTTCCCTGAAGGCTCGCAGAGTTTCGGGCTGTTGAGCACCAGGCTGGGTATCGAGGAGATGATGGATTGAGGGAGAGACGCCGGCGTCACCTGCGCCAAGCCTTTGCGGGGCGCCACAAGCCGAGTCACATGACCCAAGGCCTTGCGGGGCTGGTCGCGATTTTGCGTTGGCAAATTCTTCGTCGTCACCACCGTCCACTGCACACGGCGACGACAAAACTTCCAACAATATGCAGGGTCTGGGTCTTCGTCGTATCGCCTGCTCAGCGCGGTCCTACTCCACCGTACCTGTCCTCCCCGCCGGCGCCCTCGCTGCTCGAACGGCGTCAACCCCACTTGCCGTTAGACTTCGGCGACGAAAGAAGTTCGGACCCCTCCTAGCAGGGCAGACGGACGCCGACGCGTCGGGTCTGACACCCACCGAGGTCTCTCGTTACAACCGTCTCAAGGCTCTCGGCGAAATCCCCCAAGACGGCGACGGCAAACCAATTTCCGCGCTTGATTGGGCACAGAGAGTGAACGAACGCCGCTCTCGTATTCGTGGATTCCAACTCGAGAAGCAGAAAGACGGTTCGGAGCTGGTCAAAGTCCTTGGTCAACGAGTCTACCTCCCAAACATCGAATTCAAGCTCGTTCGGAATTTCACCACCGCTGGCGAGCCATACAACCCATACGAAGCCACCTTCCGCATCCCTAAATCCGTCACCAAGACCGACATTCGTTCCTACCTCGACGCCGTGTATGGCGTCAAGACCACCTATATCCGTACCGACAACTACTATGCACCTGAAGAATCGAACCCCAAGAAGCCGAAGGCAGCTCACCGCTCCTACAAGCGGGCTGTCATCGGCCTCGTCCAACCCTTCTACTACCCCCATCGTCTGGAAGATATGACACCCGAACAGAAGAAGGAGAGGAAAGACTGGCTAGAAAAGGAGTTCAATATCGAAGCAATGGATCAACTTCGCAGGGAGGAAATGCTGCGCCAGACGATTGGCCATGGTTCCGCAGCCTTCCGCTACAAACCCGAGAACGCCACTAGGCGATCACACATCCTCAAACTCGTTGCGGAGAGGAAACTTCAGAGGGAGACTATGGTCTCCCATGTAGCCCAAAAAATCCAGGAGAAGCGAGAGCATGGTGGCAACATCTCCTATCGTGCCTTAGCAGCAGAGGCGAAACCTGCCTCGAAAGAGGGGACCAAGTCACGAACTTGAACGCGGACCTAATTTGTTGAATCACCTACTACACCCTTCCCAACTAGACCCTATCCTAATCCCCGATGC